>WBNM01018121.1:4279-20289 GCA_013399055.1 Ramphastos sulfuratus | reverse complement strand
AAACAAACAAAAAAACACCCAAAGATTTTTTAAAAGGGCACTTAAAAATCTATATCAGAACATAGATTGGATAAATACACTCAGTATCCTTTCTTGCAGAGACTTAGAAGAAAAGCTGTTCTAGGTTTCTCTGAATGTTTGTTATATCTAATAGACCTGCATCACAGTGATAGATAGCAAAACTTAATGAGTTGGGTTTTTTGTTGTTTTTTTTTCCCCTATCTAAGAACATTGGAGAATAGAAGAATTCCTATACGTTGATCATCTTTTTGATGCTCAAGTGAACAGTAGGAAAGGATTGTTGAAGATCTATAGTTTGTAGTCTATGGATATAGTGGCTGTTGACTGTGATTTTAGGAGGCTGTTGTTTGAAGACATACCTTTTGCTTTTATTATATAAATATATGAATCAGGTGGATGTGCCCTTATGGGAAGAGATTATGCTAAGGTATTTGTTCAGTATGGCAAAGTTAATATTTTTACAGACACTTTTCTCCCTAAACTGTTGCTGTTGGTACCTGGCTTAGAAAGAGCAACACTGACATAAGAATGTCTCATAGGCTGTTGGAGGATCTGTGTTTTTAACTGATGATGCCTCATTTGATTTGTTTCAATGAACTTTCAATAACTGCAAAAAGCTAACATTTGGCCCATGGTACCTTTCAAATCATACACTAAGGACCTCTAGCTGCCTTTTAATTTTACTCATTTCCAGTCAATAAAAATCATAACAGTTTTACATTTGCTAGGAGAAGCAGGGAGTGGCAAAAGAATTACACAAACAAAATAACAGTTTGTATGATACAGGTTATTTGCTTTGGCAGAATAGCACAATACTTAACCCTATGGTCACTTCTCTGCAGCAACAGTCCACTCACCATGTGAGACGATCCTTCTTAATCTGATTTAGTGACATTTCTAATGTAGATCACTTCACCATAACTGTTTTGGAAATGCTTGTGTGTGTAAATTGTGTCAGTTTATCTTAAGGGTGAGTAATCTCAGGCACAGAGATACAGTTGGCTGAAGCGCGTCCAGGAGATTGTATGTGATTGCAGCTTGACAAGCAGTTTTCTGTTACAGTGATAGCTGTGATATATGCATCAGCTTGGAAGAACTGACAGTCTGCCAACAGGACCTCACAATTGCTATAATTAAATAGTTATTTGTTGTCTGACTGTAGTATCTGTGCTCCCAAGTCACAGTCCAGAAACGCAGCATCATTCACTTGCAGTCTAATTCTTACGGCATAAGAACATGAGAGATCCACAATATATAAATATTTTCAGATCTGTCAGTGCTTCAAATTAATATTGGGTTACTTGTCAGTCTGAGTCTGGATTGGTTGCAACTGGATTTTTTTGGAATTGATTTGTTGTAACATTTTTTCCTACAAACAGACATAAAAGCAATAATAGACTGTTTACTTATTTTCATATCAGAAAGACTAAGATACCTTCAATTTTTCTCTCAAATAGATGTGCACTTGGAATTAGAAGAACGGCTAGCAAAATTCATGAGGACAGAGGAAGCTATTATTTACTCATATGGATTTGCAACAATTGCTAGTGCTATTCCTGCATATTCAAAAAGAGGGGACATTGTGTTTGTGTGAGTATTGTTTCTTTCTTTGGAAATAACAGAGTTCTTCCTATGAATTTTTCTTTCTTATTATTGGTAATGGTATTAAGTTAACCATTTAGAAAACAATGCTGTTTTTCATCAAGAATTTTGTGGTACAAATCTCAAGTAGCTTTTCTTTGCCAAATGCTCCAAATCAGATCAGTTACTGCTTTTATCATGGACTTGAGCATTCAGCTGAAAAAAACCAAAACAAAGCTAAACAACCAGCCAAAGTAATGGCAAGCAAGAACTAACAGTGGTCTAATACCTTGTTTTATTCTTAAGACTCTGCACAGTCCTATTTGGTTTTTTTTCCTGTTTAATGCTGGCTTTTCACCTTTCTTGCAGGACAGTTGTTCTCATGCATATTTGCAATAGATTAGATGAATAAATATTATTACATATTAAAATAACACAAGAGCTATGCAGGGTTGAATTACATATTCATCAAGGCCAGTATCAGGTCCCAGAGTATCCTGTCATAATCTGTCTAGAGAAGAGAGGGAGAAAAAGAAAAGGAGAAAAAACAAGAAACAAACCCACTAAATACCCACAAGCAAACAAGAGAAACAATGTAACAATAGTCAAAACTTTCTGAGCCAAAGGAAAGGGTTCAGATGTAGAAGTTTGATGCATTTTTCTCAAGCTTTCCTATTCTTTTAGTACCGCTGTACATCTTTAATATGCTAAATGCTTCTATGGCATGTAATTTCACAGTTTAAATTGGAACACTATGCAAAAGTATGAAGAAATGCCTGTTTTGAAAATAACACTTACTAGTTATGATTGATACATCTGTTTTGGGTTTGTTTTTTTTTAGACTGAGCTAATGTATCTTCTCCATGACAGGAGTGAGTGGGTGGCAATGTGGGGCTCAGAGGCCTGCTGAGGTTGAGTTACAACACACTGATAACTTTGTATTGGTCTGTTAAAATCTTTCTTCAGTGAACTCTTTTCGAAGTGTAGGGCTTGTTGCCCGTTTGATTTGTTTTACGTAAGTGTCCTCGGAACTTTGCAGTCATATTTGAATGTTTTGCAGATCAGCTTTTTTGTGACAGGTGACCAGGATTTTTGTGCACTCTTCAGGATGTCAGTGTTTCCTGGATTTAGCCGTTTTATGTGGTTTTTGTTCCTCACTGACAGAAGATCTCACCATTTAAGAGCATCTTGGTTGAAATTACCACACTTGGCATGTGCAAAAAGTTTCATTTAGTTGCCATTTTTAAAAGATTGTGTGACTTAAAACAGCTGTGAGGTTGGCTCTCCCAACTCAAAAACAGTGGATAATTCTTTGAACACTGAGATAATAATTCCCAAAGGATATTAAAGTTGGGTTTGGGTACTTGGAGGACCACTATAAATGTTACATCCACATCTCTGCACAATTTTTCTTAGACCCAGAGGAAATGGATGATTACCGTGGGACTGCACCAGTTTTGTGGAATGTTGTGCTCGAATAAACTGTCACATACAAAAAAGAAAAGGGACTGGTGTTCACTTTAAAAAAAAAAATTGTTGAGTTGCTTCTAGTGGCTATAGTGCTTAGGAGAATTGAGAAGCTTTGAAAGCAAGTTTTCAGATTGAAAATAAAATAATATGGTGCTTTAATAAATCTGGTCTTACCTACACCCAAATGCAGATCTCTTCTCAAAAGAACATTCCTAATAGCCAGCTTTCTTTGAATATTGTTAAACCAAATGCAAACCTAGAAGGCCTTGCTGTATTTACAGAGATGAAGCTGCCTGTTTTGCTATTCAGAAGGGATTACAAGCATCTCGTAGTAACATAAAGTTATTTAAGCATAATGATATGGCTGACCTTGAACGACTGTTGAAAGAACAAGAAACTGAAGATCAAAAGGTACCATACCTTTGAAGTAATATTTGTACCCTTTTGTTCCACCTCCCCCACATTTTTTTGCAGGGTTGTATAATTGAATGCAATGCTTTTAGTTAGTTGTTTGATTTCATAAATCTCTGAGCAGTTAGTATTGCTTATGTCATTAAGATCATCTTTTATTTTAAAGGAATATTTATTTACTTGCATTTGTCTACCAGAACACTAGAAACAAACTCACAGGCATTAATTCTTGGGGAGTGTCTTTGTGGGCAAATGACAGAAGTGTGAGATTATGTTATTTTTTAAAAATACTGTTGCAGAGCTTTTTAAAAGTCTTCTAGGAATTTGTATAATTGTATTTGCCTAATAAATTATACCAGTTAATTATCCATTCAAATGCCACACCATAAAATCAACACAAGTCCAAAGCCTTTAATTTTTGGAATCAGCATGATTCTCTGTTTTTCTTTTCTCTGTTAGACTCTTGCCCTGTCTTGCATTCAACTCTTAATGTCCTCTTTTGAAAAATTTGGATTAGCTTGATGGCATGCTTATCATACTGATAGCAATACGAAAGGACATCTAAAAGCGTCTACTAAAATCACTATCTGCAAGTACAGATAATTGAGTTAAATTAGTCTTAAAAGAATTGGCTGAAGAGCTATCAGCATTATGTGGCTTTTTCACAGAATGCTGAACAATTACAGACAATTGGAAGAAAGCTGATTTTATGCTAACACATAGAAAAAAGTAAGGTAGATAATCTGCTTCATTTTAAGCCAGTCATCTTCACACCAGTCTAAATCAGTAATGGATCTGATTTAAAAGCAAATTTACAGCCAAAATACTAGTTAAAAACTAGTTAATATACCTTCATGGAAAATATATTGTCAGATAATCTTCCCAATAGTTTTTCTATGCAGTTGAAGGCTAGTCATGCAATTTGCTTAACATACATTGCAGAGTGCTCTGATTTAGCTACATGGTTAAAGCTTCTGAATGTAATTAACTAGCTGAATGCGAACAGAGTTGCTGGCTAACACCTTTATATAGACCATGTGTGTATAATTAAGACATACTGAATAGCAAGGGGTAGATCTTAACACAAGAGATGGTCCAAATAGTTGAGGGGCTATGCTTAGTTTTGGAGCTTACCACTCAGAAAAGTCAAAGAGATGTTGTCTAAATTTTTTTACAAGAACTGGAAAAGTTAAGAAGCATGACTTAATATTCTTGATCACAATATACCAGTAGGATTTAAAGTAAATACCATAAGAATAGCATTTTAAAAACACAAACCTCAAATTATACTGTTGAAGTTTAAACAGAAACCAGTGCTGGATATTCTTATGGTCTATATTGTCCAAAGATCTGACAAGAGGATTGTAGCTGGAATGTTACAAATACCTTGGGACTGTATTTTATCGGTACTTGCGAGAAGTCTGTGCAACACTGAGAATCCTTGAGCATAAACCACTTGTTGAAAAACCAAAATTAATGATGAGTCCAAGAATCCTAGTACTTTCCCTGTAGTTGTATTGTTTGCATTTTATTCATGAAGTTCAGATGGATTGGTTATGATTTTTTGCAAAACAAGGCATCTTAAATCTTCCATAAGAGTTAAAAGCTTTAAAACAGTGATAAAGTAAAAGGTAATCCAGTGAGACATTTCAGCTTTTGTTACAAATGGTAAATACCATTCAAACCAAAGTAAAAGCCTGCTTGAAAAAGAGACACTCTCTTCCTCCCCGTTACTGTCCTTTCCTATTAAAAAAATCATCAGAGTTTTGCTTGCTAATAACAATGGATATGAACTGAAATCGTATCTTTCTCTGAAGAATCCTCGCAAGGCTCGTGTAACTCGGAGGTTTATTGTAGTGGAAGGATTGTATATGAACACAGGAGATGTTTGTCCTCTTCCAGAATTGGTGAGTGGTTTAATTTTTTTTGTTTAACTTGGCATATGAAAACTTCTGGCTAATGCAACAGTAGTATCATATAGCTAAGCTTGCACAGGAAAGCTCTGCATGCAGATTTTTTTTATTTACCTTCCTGTTTTTCAAATGTTCATGAAAGTGCAATCAGAAATCTTGTGTTGTTTTGAAACTTCTAATCAGGATTAGCATTCTGAAGCTCTATGTAATGAGACTTGCAGATGAGTATCTAGTTATAGTATATTTTGCAGGTTAGAAACTGAGACCTTAGTTTTGGCTGTATCATATGATACCAAATACAAAGTAAATCATATCTGAAAAGAAAAGAACAGTTTCAAAGAAATCGTCATGAAGCTGTCATAAACAGTGACTCAGAGGAAAACATTTCCTATTTAGCATAAATTGGCTTTTTGTGCAGGCTGTGTTCTAGTAGGTAATGGAAGAAATGCCATGAAAATGCATCATCTGGAAAGTAAAAGATAGCCCATTTAAAAAAAAAAAAAAAAAACCAAACCCACACACAAAAAAACCCCTACAAAACCCCCAAACCAACAGATGTTTTTGTTACATAAATATACGTGAAATTTAGTCTTACATGATGGAATCTTTTTGTAAGCTTTTACGATATTTTCAACAACAGAACACAACTCTAGAGCTAACACTGTTGCAGTATTCAGGATACTGTACTTTATCTGTCTTTACCTTATCTCCATCGCCCATTTTATTGCTATGTTCTGATGCGTCTGATGTGTGTTTTGTATAATTTGCTCATTTTCTAGATAAAATTGAAGTATAAGTACAAAGTTAGAATATTTTTGGAGGAGAGCCTTTCCTTTGGAGTTCTTGGAGAACATGGAAGAGGAATTACTGAACACTTTGGAATAAATGTGAGTGATTTTTGTTGAGTTCCGTTGCAAACAAGAGACTTGAACAGAAAGAAATGAGGCACTTGATTTCTTGTACTGATGGCATTAACAATGTATGTTAGTGTGCAGTAGAAGTCTAAATATACTTTATCAGTCTTAAATCGTTCAGATCTTGGCATTTTTCTTTCATGTAGTTATCTGTAGTGAAGAAGATAACAAGATTTTTATCTTTTGTTTTGACACTCAAAGCAGTATTTTCCAGCCACATATATTTAAATGCTGTGCTTACATGGAAATATTTTTGAGCTAAGGATCAGTTAGAAAAATCTTCAGTGCATAGCCAACCTACTTCACTATAATGTCTTTGACTCCAGTGGGGAAGAATAGGGTAAAACTTTTGATGTGATATTTATGCAGCTGAGGAGCATTTTGAAACTCAAAAAATGTTATTCTTGCTGTCATTTGTTACCATGGCCACCTGAGCTGAGAAGGAAGAAGTTATCTTTTGGTCGCTAGTGTCTTACTACATCCTGGCAGTGTCTTAAGTTCAGATTGGAAGTGAAATACCAGCTTCTGAGAATTCATTCTGCCTTCTCCTATCTCCTATTGTCTTTACTTTGGTCTTAAGAGAAGATGAATGTTAAGCAACTTCAAAAAAAGGAAACAAAGTGCTTCTGTGATGCTTCCCAAGTACTGATTAATTGGCTTCTATGTTAAATTCAGTTAAAAATTTAATCTTTAAGTTTGTCTGCTCAGAATAGGAACTTGAGGCAGTAGTCAATATGCATTACAGAGCCTGGAAAAAGTATTTGTAACTAACAATTGTCTCTAAAGTTCAAGCTCTGATTTAAATAGATTTATGCTAAGTTTTAATCACATTCCAACTCCTACTGACTGCAATGGGACTGCTTACATTCTTAAAAAACACTGTCACACTGTGCTTTGAGGATTGTAACCAGCATCTATATAATGTTTTGTCTGTTTGTGTTCTCCATGTTGCAATGCCTGGAAAAGAATGATCTTGTAAATTATCTACAGAACGAATCTGTAAATTATCTACAGATTCATAAATTACAATTTCAAAAGTCTTGCTTTAAATTGTTATTTTCAATCATAGCTTCATTTTAATACGTGATCAGTTTAGTGGGTATTTTCTGATATTCATAATAGGAAACAAGATATATCTTTGATTTATGTTATAAATAGTTTTCAAAACCATCGAAAACATCTCTTAACAACTTGTTAATTTAATTGGCAGATTGATGATATAGATCTTATTAGTGCAAACATGGAAAATTCACTGGCTTCAATTGGAGGATTTTGCTGTGGAAGATCTTTTATTATTGACCATCAGGTAAGCCAGGAATCATTTTTATTTGGTGTGGTGGAATTTGCTGTCAGAAATTAGAGTTAGTTATTAATAATCAGTTTGCAAGGAATGTTAAGAGATAAGTAATTATTCAGCAGTTGGTTCCAAACAGAAACTGTCTGATTCTGTGAAATACTGTAGATGAGCTGGAGACTTACTATTAAGTCCTTCAATGAATCAGTAAGTGTGGAGAAAAGATTGTTTAAATGTGTTTGAATTATTAACTTTTAATACTGTCTATACTTCTATAAACAAAAAAGGTAGCTGGGTGGTTTTTGATTTTAATCTTTTTCTCTTTTCCACAAAGCGATTGTCTGGTCAAGGCTACTGCTTTTCTGCGTCCCTACCTCCTTTGTTAGCTGCTGCTGCTATTGAGGCTCTGAATATTATGGAAGATAATCCAGGTACTTAGTTCAGGAAAATAATTTTTTTCCAGCCTCTCTTAACCCAAAACTAGTAACTCAGACTTACTCCTTCTTTAATTCCTCGTTCTTTTACTCTTTTAAGTCCTCTTTCTTTTTCAGCTAGTTTCACATGTTTTTTTCTTCATGTAATTTCCCATCTTGCTTTGTTCCTTCAATGTTTCCTCCCTTTCTTCCAGTTGAAATGAGTAAATTAGGTGAGGCTAAGAGAGACAGTTTAACTAAGTAAATATTGTGCTTTACCGACTAGCGATACGCTGCTTCTTTGAAAACAAAATCCTTCAGCACAAATGGAGGAAGGGAAAGTTAACAAGAAACAAATGGGAATACATTTCCTCAGGACTGCACAACCCATTCCATTCCACTTGCACTACTTAACTATTTTTTCCTTCTCCAAGTAAGAGTCCAGTCGAGAATCTTAGCAATGATCATGGTGCAAACACCTGCAATTTTGACAGTATCAAGTTCATGGCCTTTGGATAAAGTTGGCAGGCAGGAGGTTCTGCTCTAGGAGTCATAGAATTGTCCTTTTGGCTAGAACCTAGCCATAAATTTGACCTGCCATTTCAATCTTGTTATCAAGTGTTTGTGTCATCTGGACACTTGTGCAACTGGAATAATGAGATTAAGGAAAGTTATGTATTTGTCACATCTTAAAAGCCTGTCATTTCCTGTCAGAAATGGGAACAGAGAACATTATGAAGAGTAGTTAAGAGACTTCAAGAGATATGTATATGAATTTTCCGGCAATTTTTTTTTTTTTAAGTCTTAAACTTAGAGAAATGTGAAGTAGAAGCAGGATATCTAAACCTTTTTTGTGTGTGTGATTTTTTTGTTTGTTTGTTTGTGTTTGTTGTGTATGTAGATATTTTTCAGACTCTCCGGGCTAAATGTGAACGAATTCACAAGGCTCTACAGGGGTGAGTGTTTTGTGGGTTTTTTGTTCATTTGACCAAGCCTTTATAGAAACTTTAAAGAAATGTCCATGCTGAAATGTATTTCTGGTTTTACAGTTGCTTAGACTGAGACATGTACACTGCATTATGTATTAAAGGAAAAACTTTATCATTTTCTAACATGTTAAGCTACTAAAAAGAATCCAAGTTTTAAAGATCCCTTTACAAGTATTGAAATGGGATTATCCCTTAATACTAATGAGGATGTTTGCAAGCCCTTACCTATCTAAGTCTCTGTGGGACTGTGATNAAGTATGCATCACCATTGTTTTCCTTTTCACAGCCTATAATATAATTTTCTCTATTAAAATATTCCAATTAGCCTCAAACCAGCACACATATGAGACTGGAATATTAAATACTAACAGAAGTATTCATTACTCTGGAGGCACATAGAAAATTGCTAGAATTTATCTGAAGAACAAGGATTCTGCTTAAAAGCTCCTAGTGCTGTCTTATTTTAAATAAAAGATGACTATTCTGAGTAATTGCCATTTTTCCTGACAGATTTCAATTCTAAAATATAATAGAAATTACTGTGACTAGTCCATAACTGCTTAATGTGCAGAATACATATATTAGCTGGTATTTTACAATTGATTTTCTTCCACAATTCTGTAACATTTTACAGAAATAAACAACATCTAAACGCACACAATCTATAATGCGTAATTACACTAGCTGGGGTTTTTTTGGGTCTTTTTTTTTTTTTTTGTAGTATTAGTCACTTAATTATTCAGTGTGAGCTGCTTGTAATTTCAAATAATGTGTTTCCTGCTCAGCTGGTGTTTCATGTTAAAATTTTAGCTACTCTCAACTTCTTTGGAATAATCTTACCACAAAATAATCCTGGTCTTCTTCAGCTGTGCTCTGTTTCGGCATGGGTTTAAAATGCGTAGGCTTTCAGTTTAAAGATACCCAGATGCTTCTAAGCTTAACATTAAAATTTTAGAGTAACTTGAAAATGGTTAGCATTAATTTTTTGCTAGTAACACAGTGTTACGATTGAGCTAAAAAGTTGTTGAATCTAATTTGGCAGAGGCTTCAGAAAAACATAGTTCATACTTCACATGAAAGTTAATTGCTATCAGAAGACCATATGTTAAACTTTTTCAAATAGATGAGTAAGATGAATTCTGTAGTTCAGTTTACTACACTGTGACTAACAGAAAAAAAGTTAAGAATAAAATAAATTTTAAAGCTTACGAGCAGCTTCCTTGAGTAAGTGTATAGCAACTACAGAGCATGTTGTTCAGGCTAAAACTCAGTTTGAATAGAAGTGATGCAAAGCTCGCTTTCTAGATAACTACTCCATGGAGGGGGGGACGGNNNCCGTATAAAACACTTTCAAAACTCACGGTAAATGATCCTACGGTAAAATACAAGTATTCCAGTCAGAGGGGGGGAGAGAGAGTTGCTGCAGAGCCAGTGTAAGCTGCAAACACGTGGCCACGGCGATTCCCAGTCTTAATGAGCTGCTAAAAGGTGCTGCAGAGAGACGATCTATGTAGACAGCTTGTGTAGGAAACGCTGCTGTGTAGAAAAAGGCGCGGCTTCTAAATCATCTCCCCCTTAAATAGACCAATTTGAAAGTTAAACTGGCCAATAGGCATTTAGCATCCTTGTACTGCCCAATGCATTCAAAGCTTCGTGCCTCGTGTGACCACACAGGCACGCTGAGGGGCTGCACCAGACACCTGACATGGTGCTAAACTCCTAGCCCCAGGGCTTTGCTCTGCTTAGCTCAATCTACTTCAGCTTCTGGACCCTGAACAGAAGGAGGACTGAGCAAGGGTTTAAAACAACCTGTCAGGATTTATGCCTACCAGGACAGACCTTGAACTGCTTTTCCTTTTCCTTTGTTACCAGATCCTTAGACGTGAATACAGTAGTAAGACAAATGCAATATGTGTGCTTGCTTACTAAAGAAATCATGTTTGGTTAGTTTGCAAGTTTAGGTGGACAGCACCTGGATGTTGGCAGTTTTGTGGCTGAAGAAGAGTATCAGTTTGATCTGTCTTTCTAGAATCAACATAGCATTGCAGAAGTAGTGCTAGATGCTTTCCATGATGGCTGTGTTTTTATTTTTTCAAGGTTACAATCGATACAGTGTTTTTGGTGGGCAAATTCTCCCTCTCCTTATAGGCTTCAGTTCTAATGTTTATGGATTTAACATCTCTTCTGCCCTGACTGGGTCTTGCACTTAGCAAAAGTGAAAACTTACTTGAAAATGAGGGTATAAATCTACAGTGTATGTGAGGTAAGATCAGTCATTCAGTCAGATTCTAGGAACTTGATTAACAACTCTCCCTAAGTACAGATATGGGAGCAATTCTAGTAATATAACTAGGTTTAAAGGGGCTTCTGACTAAATGACAGATGATGTAGTAAAGACTTCCTACAGGAAATAATGTAACACCAGAACTCTTGGCAAAATACCACTTTGTTTCTTCTTATTATTACGTGCTTAAAAAGATTTATTATTATTTATTTCCTTAATACAGACTCCAATGATTTGATTTTAGCTAACTGTGTTTAGCAGTAACATACAGACCTAACACTACCTTTCTCCTAAGTCTTCCTAAGGAGCCTTTCAAAATGTTGGAATCATTAGTGATGACTCCTTTTGCAGAACGGATTATCGTTACACAAACTTGCTGAAACTGCAGTTTGTAAACGCCTTAGGAAAGATACTCATTTGATAAGTTTTGTTGTCTTTACCTGTTGCAAACTGATATGTAACTGTATTTTTTCTGCATTGGTATTATTGAAGTGAAATATCCCTCTGTTCTCATGTGCTGCCTAGAAAGGGGAAATGGTATTTGGAATTCTATCACATGAAGTAGGATGTGCATTAAAGGCTTTTTATTTGTTTTAGGATTTCAGGCTTAAAAGTAGTGGGAGAATCTTTTTCTCCAGCACTGCACCTACAGCTGAGAGAGAGCTGTGGATCTCGAGAAGATGATGTGAAGTTACTCAAAAGAGTTGTAGATTATGTAAGTGTCCCTGTAACAATTAAAATACAATGTCACCTTTGAATGTGAATAATGGATACTCGTATAGGCGTACAGGTATGGGTTTGCTGAGTAACTTGGAATAACTTTCAATGGAATGCTGCAAGAAACTCAGTTTCTTTGCTAACTGTATGGCTATATTAGAGAATATCTTGTAACTGTATCTCGCTGCAGTATGTTTAGCTCTGCAGCACTGGATAAAAATATATATTAGATCTTTTACTTAAAGAAACAATTACTTTACGTATACTGTAACTCAAGTTAAATTTGCATATAACATAATTGGTTAGAAAACTTTTTTGTGATGTTCTTAAGAATAAAAGCTAATGTTCAAACAGTTCTGTTGGTGTATTTTAAGCATTTGAGGTTTAGATTTGTGTAATTTTGCTTATTTGAGGCCATGAACTTGCTTTTTTGTGTCAAGTCTCATTTTTTTTTTTAGGTAGTATTTCTTACCATCCTCAATGCACATTGGTTCTTTCTCCCACATGAAGGTTGATAAAAAGTTTAATATTTCAGGCAGAGGTAAAAAAGACCACATAATAAGTAGAAACTTCAACGGTCAATTTCCTTGAAATTATAGAATCATAGAATGGTAAGGTTGGAAGGGACCTCAAGGATCATCTAGTTCCAACCCCCTGTTTAAATATGATTTAGTAGTCTACTTAATACTGATTTTTTTTCTGATTTCTTGGACATGAAAGCCAAAGAAGGTACTCTCTAACCTGTTCTACGTGTGTATGCTATAATAAAATGAGAGATGATTTGGCACAGCCTGCATTTGGCAAAGAACAGTTATCCTAACATCGAACTCATGACAATTATTTATATATATATGTGTGTGTGTGTGTATATAAAAAAAATGAATATATGATGATCAAAAAGACAGGCCATCAGAATCTCCCAGATTGACAGCTGCTGGATTTTTTTTTTTTTTATTTGTAGTGCATGAACAGTGGTATTGCATTAACTCAGGCTCGCTATCTGGAAAAAGAAGAAAAATGCCTTCCTCCACCCAGGTTAGCAGAAAGTTAATACATTATTTGTTTTTTATTGACTGTGGTTCTCTTTTCATATAATGATGGAGTTCAGTTCAGTAGACTGGAGTTAATATTTTGTCCTGTAAAAATGGGAAAGACTCAGGTTTTAGGTATATTTTCAGTGACTGTTACAGGGTGCTGATACCTGGGAATAACTGTATCAAAACTACTTACATCTCAGTGATCAGCATGTTGCCTGGTACCAGGCTCATTTCCATAAGCTGCACAGCTGCAGGTAAAAAAAAGATCATAATCAAATTTCTGTGGTGTGTATAGTGGGGGAAAAAATGTATTCTGACCATTTCTTTTTAGTCATGTCTTACTTCTGGTTGAATTGAATTAATAATAATTTCCCAAAGAATAGTGATTTTAAATTAGTACAAGGTAAGTCTAAAGCTGAAGGCAAAGTGGTAAAGTTTACCATGTTTGCTATTGTTTTCTTTTTCTAGTATTCGCGTAGTGATAACAGTGGAACAAACAGAAGAAGAACTGGACAAAGCTGCATCACTTCTAAAGGAAGCTGCACAATCTGTATTGAATTAGACTGCTATTTTGCATTTTTCTTTCTTCAAATTATCAGGATAAGTGTTTCACACTGTACAGTGACTTTGCTTCCGATATTCAAGTTCTTCCACTGATGGCATTGAAGCCAAGTGACAAGTTTATTCCAGAATGGTGGAAATGCAATGAGGGGAAGAATGGTGAATTCTGGAACTGGTTAATGACAAGGTGTACTTGCAACTCAAACTCTGCCATATACTAGAATCCCCTAAAATTGCATCTTTCATAAGTTGCACCTTAAAGTTTTACATTTGTTTCTTCAAATGCTTAATTAAACATTTTCAAAATCTTACATGAACATTCTGTTTTCCCTAAAAAAATCTAAAATATGTAATTTTCTCTGGGTATCCTCAGAATCCAAGGAATTAGCCCTCAAATGAAGATAAGCTGTTCCTAATAGTACCAAAAGGGAGAGAGTAACACATTAAGAAAGAATTTTGTGCTATGTTACATTTATTATGGACTTAAAGAAGGAGTTTAAATTCTTTTTCGTTGTATCTTTCTCTAACCATTTTTGGAAGCCAGTTTTTAAGAATGCCTGGCCAGAGAATTCAGTATCTAAGTGGTAAATTTGTATTAAATACTATTTTCTTCCTGTATTTCTTATGCGTGTTTGATATTATGGGTAAGGTTTTTCATATTACTAACTTGAAAACATCTAAACTGAAACCTGAATTGTGAAACTGCTGTAAATTCAGCTACAGTATGTTCAATCAGGGCAACTTAGCACCAGTCTTGAAGAGGAGTCATAAGCAATGTGAAGAGTGAACCAAGGTTTTGAAACAGCAACTAACTTTAGTCAGACTACTCTGAAGCACTAAAATTGTGTGTGCTAAGTTTTCTGTCTAAACTGTGATACATTAGAAGGAAAGATTCACAGATAGCTAGTAAGGGTTTTGATTATCTAAATACTACTGAAACACAACTCTATGTGCATGTAAAATCCCCACGTAAATGGATATTTGGAGGTTATGCCGCCAGGATTTTCTGTAAGCGCAGATGGACATTACACAGAGGCATACGTTACACCAAGCAGAGGAAACTGCAGTTTCTAAGGGCAGACAACAGTACGCTCTACCTGTTTATGAATAAAAACTGTATCTGTATTTGTGTTTCAGGATTTTGCTTTAAGAACGTCTGTTTAAAATTTTTATATTCTTCCTGGTATGTATTCCAGGTTGTTTGTACTTATGTGTCATTTTGGTTGCTGCTATCTGGACTACAGGACTATTTTTGAGAAGCATCATTGTTTAAATAAAACATTAATCAGGTTTGATTCAGTTGTTTATTTATAGTTAGATTTTAATAGCAAGATCAACAATGTTTTGTTAAATATTCTGTGCCACAGAATTGTAGAATTGTTTCAGTTGGAAAAGACCTTTAGAGTCCAAGCATTATCTAACTAATGTGGTGCTAAACCATGTCCCTTAGCACCGTATGTATTCACCAGATGAGCATAGTCTGCTGCCTCCTTCAGTTCACAGTCGCTATCTGCTCTAGTATTCAAAACTTCTCACCCACATACATTCAGATAAAATTGTGTTGGGTCACTTTTGTGGTTGTTGCTTGTCTATTTGAAATAGTAAAGTCATTGTCTGTGCAGTGTAGAGAAACCTTCACCTGAGTGTGAAAAAGTGTTTCTGTTTCACTTTTATGTTTTTTGCTATTAACTGAATAAAAAGCCTCTTAGAAGCCAAAAAATTAAGAGACCCAAAATGTGAAGAAGGAAGCCAAATCCCATTGTACAGGCTGCAACCAAAGAATAGAACAATCAACCTTCTTAAGAAGGTTGTCAGAACCTGCAAAAAAACAATGGAAATTAAAACTTATCACTACACTTGGAGCTTGTGAGCTGTTTTTAGCTCAATAATTGAAACAGGAATACTCAAATAAGCTTTTTATGTAGAAACTGGGAATGAATGAGTTTGTGTTGCTAAGCGGTGTTGCCATCTGATGCGACAAACACGTATCCAGAATTAAAACTGGTAAAACTGCCTTTGTCCATTTTTTGTTTTTTTTACAAGTGTATAGAGAAGAAACGTGTAGATCACACTGAAGTTAACATCCCATGGCTGATAGGTGTTGAAGTTCTGTTAAGTGTTTTACTGACAGGTTATATATACACGGTCTCTGTGAGATGCAGGTGGTGGAGAGAGATGTCCCTGGTTAGTTTAAGCACGTCTGGCCTTCTTCACTTCAGATTTTTCCATAATTGTCTCTGACATGGCAAGCAGATGAAGGGAAGGATGACTATGGAGAAAAATGTTGGTTGGAGTTAGAAGGACAGCAGGTGATTCTGGTTAAACTTTTGACATGAAAAAATCAGCCTGTTAAGATGCTTGAGTTCTCAGTAGTCTAGGCTTATTTTTTTATATATATATATATA
>WBNM01018119.1:0-17575 GCA_013399055.1 Ramphastos sulfuratus | reverse complement strand
TGTGGTTGAAAAGCTGCAACTTGAAGAGGGACGTGAAGGTGTTAGTTGATAGTTGATTGAACATGAGTCAGCAGTGCATCTAGCTGGCCAAGAAAACCAATGGCATTCTGGCTTGTATTAGAAAAATTGCAGCTAGAAACAACAGGGAGGCAATCATCCCCTTGTATTCAGCACTGTTGAGGCCACATCTCAAGTACTGTGTTCAATTCTGGGCTCCTCACTACAGGAAGGATATCGAGGTGCTGGAGAGTTTGCAGAGGAGATCTGGAAGGTCCTAAAGCACATGACCTATGAGGGCCATCTGAAGGAGTTGGAGTTGTTCAGCCTAGAGGAGAGGTGATGAGCCTTTATCACTCTTTATGTTTACTCTCCACATTGAGGAGGCGACAGCCTCTTCTACTCGATGACAAGTGATGGGACTAGATGAAATGGTTACAAGCTGTGCCAGGCTGGATGTTAGGAAATATTTCATCACTGAAAGGGTTATCAAACATTGGAATGGTCTGTCCAGGGCAGTGGTGGAGTCACCATCCCCGGAGGAGCAGAAGAGACAAGTGTACCTGGCGCTTAGGGACATGGTATATTGTTGACCCTTCAGTGTTGGGTCAAAGCTTGAATTGGATGATCTTTAAAGCCGTTCCCAACTAGATATATTCTGTGATTATTTGATAAAGGAAATATTGTTATAGAACACATTTGTTACTAATTACCAATAAAGCATCAATATCAAGTAAGACACATTAAAGTTCATTAGGATGTCTTTGCATCTTTTTGCTTATTAAAGCATCTTATAATTCCATCTTAGCCCAAGTCTCAACACAGTCTAATGTACCTATGGAAAGCCTTTTGGGTTTCTCAGATTATTAAAATGTCAGAGTTAATTCCTCAACTGCACATCATTCACTGTGTTGTTTCCTGGGCTTTGCCTACTGCATTTCACTGTGATGTTTGTATTATCTTTAGATATGTAAAGATGAGTTTGCATGGAAGGTCTGTTTCACTCCTTTCTGAGACTAACATGAAAGCAGAGTGAAGTAATAATGTCAGTTATATGCTAAGGAACCTTGACAATCTGATATATTTTTAGGTTTGGATTATTTGAACTGTAAAATATACAATATAAAGACTGAATTCCAACTAAAATACATCAAATTCCAAAATTATTTCTCTTTGTCACATCAGTAAACTGAATAAAATTTCAAGTGCAAAAGAAGCAGAAGATACATTTAACTCTTCATTTCTTTACTGCCTTAAGGACTGGTGGGGTTTTGGAGCTTTTTCAGGATGAAAAAAATGCTTGCTGTTGTGTGTTCATTTATTTGTAACTTAGTAGCACTCAAGAACTGCTGGAAAATAAAAGGCAGTATATTCTGTGCTGTTTAAAGATGTTATTGTCCTCAGGGAGGATTTGTCAATCTGTCACACCTCAGGAAAATTCTTTTTACCCTCAATATTTCAGGGGATCCATCTCTCTCACCACACTGTTCTGTGTTTATTACCTTTATATTTGCTCCTTGTGTTAACTGCTACTTTGCTATTTACTATCATTTCTTCTTCACAGCTATCAGATCTGGGTTTTGACAGTCATAAACTTTCCCTCTCTTTCTGTCGTCTTCATTTCTCAAACACATCTCTTGAAAACTTAACTGCATATTTGCTGTATAAAGCTCTTCTAATCTATTCTCTGTACAAAGTCTCCAGGTTACCTTTTTTTTTTCCCCCTGTTTAAATTTCTCAATTCGTAACTTCACTATTATCTAACTTCCCAGATATCTAGATATATTCTTCCTGTCACAGATACACAAATGTTGATAAACCAGATACAATGTCAGTTTATGGATCAGTCATTGCAACATGTTACATACGTGGGTTTTAGAAAAATGTTTCTGTCCTTTTTGCACCACAGGAAGGTTCTTCAATTCACGTGGCAAAACAAAGCAAAAATGATTTTACATATCTCCATAGTCAAAAAGACAGAAAAACATTGTAATGTCTACCTATTATGATACCATTTTCCCAGAAGCACGAAATGGTAGGGGTTGGAACAGACCTCTGGAAATCATCTAGTCCAAACTCCCTTCTAAAGCAGGTTTGATTAGATCAGGTTGTGCAGGAATTTGACCATGTGGGTTTGGAATCTCCACTGAAGGAGACCTCACTGCTTCTCTAGGCAGCCTTCTCCAGTACCTTCAAAGTAAAAAAGTTTCCCCTGAAGTTTAAGTAAAATTTCCTGTGTTCTAGTTTGTGCCACTGCAAAGAGTCTGGTCTCACCCTCTTATTCTTAGAATCTCTTCTACAGGGTAAAGAGTCCCAAGCTGTCGTGGTAGGCCTAACAGGCCAAATTAGGCTTGTACATGTCCTGGCTTGCCCAGGCATACAATACTCCAGATGTGACCTCACTGAGACAGAGTAGAGTGTTAGGAGAATGTCCCTTGACCTGATGGCCACACTCTTCTTAATACATTCCAGGACACCATTGATCTTCTTGGCCACAAGAGCACACTGATGGCTTATGGTCATCTTCTTGTCTGCCAGGATTCTCAGACCCTTCTCCATACAGAGTTCCTTTCCAGCAGGTCAACCTCTAACCTCTACTGATGTAGGGGGTTATTTCTCCCGGATGCAGGACCCTACACTTGCCTTAATTGAATTTTGTGAGGTTTCCCTCTGCCCAGGTCTTCATCCTGTCCAGATCTTATTGAATGACAGCAGAGCCTTCCTCCTCCAGTGTCAGCCACTCCTCCCAGTTTTGTACCATCAGTAAATTTGCTGAGAGTGCATTGTTTTTTTTAATCCAGGTCACTCATGAATATGTTGAAGAAGGCTGGACCCATTACTGACCCTTGGAGACCACCACTAGCCACAGGCCTCCAACTAGACCCTACAGCATAGATTACATCCCTCTGTGCTCTGTCATTCAGCCAGTTCTCCATCCACCTCACTGTCCACCCATTTAACCCATCATAAGCTTATCTATAAGGATGTTATATGAAAAGCCTTACTGAAGTGAAGGAAGATAACACCCCATTGCTCTGTGTGCATGTACACAGATGACCACACCATTATGGAAGTCTATCATCTAGGAAAAGCATTATTTTGCCTTCGTGAATCCATATTGGCTGTTCCTGATTTTCCTCCACAGGCTTAGAGAGGACCTCCAGCATTAGCTGTTTCGTAACATTTTCAGGGATGGAGGTGAGGCTAACTGACCTCTAGTTTCCTGTGTCTTATTTCTTCCACTTTTTGAAGACTGTAGCATCACTGTCTTTTCTTCGGTCCTCAGGTACCTCCACTGTTCTCCATGGCCTTTCAAAAATGATGGCTTAGTAATAACTTAGCCAGCTCCCTCTGCATTCACGGCTGCATCCCTTTGAAGATTATGGATTTGTTGATATTCAGCTTGCCAAGATGAACTCTAGCCCAGTCCTTCCCAACCAAGAGAGAGTATTCCTTCCTCCAGACTTCCTCTGTTACATCCATGGACTGGGATTCCTGAGGACCAGTCTTAGCTGTAAAAACTGAAGCAAAGAAGACATTCAATAATTCTGTCTTTTCTCTATCTGCCCCCAGGTCATCCACCTCATTCAGCAGCAGACCACATTTTGCCTTGTATTCCTCTTCCTGTTAATGTACTTGAAAAAGCACTTCTTGTTATCTTTTACATTCCTTATCACATTTAATTTCAAGAGGGCCTTCCATTTCCTCGTTGCATCCCTACAAACTGCCAGTGTTCCTATATTCCTCCCAAGTGGCCAGTTCCTTTTTCCACATACTGTGAACTTCCTTCTTCCTTTTGGTATTTTCCAGAAGCTACTTGTTCATCCACATAGGTCTGTTGTCTTCCTTGCTTGCTTTCTTACTCATGCAGATGCACTGATCTTGTGGTTGGAGAAAGTGGTGTTTGAATATTAATCATCTCTCTTCTGCCCCCCTTCTCTCTAGAGGAATTGCTCCAAGTAGGCCTCTGAAGACATAATAGTTTGCTCTTCTGAAGCCCAGGGATGCAATTCTATTACTACCCATCTGCATCCTCGCATGATCCTGAACTCTACATTGTCATGGTCACTGCAGCTAAGGCTGTCCTCAACCTTCACATCCCCATCTAAATCTTTTATGTACGTTAGCGCAAGGCCCAGAAGCACATCTCTCTTTGTAGAGTCCTCCACTCTCTGTGTCAAAAAGTTATAATGAACGCACTGCAGGAACCTGTTTGTGCACCACTGTGTTGCCATTTCAGCAAATAACAGGGTGGCTGAAGTCTGCCATTGGTAATCAGGGTGTGTGATTGCCAGGTTAATTCAAGCTGTCTGTAGACGGTCTCATCATCTTCCTCTTCCTGGTCAGGCAGCCACCCACTGAAATCTCATCCATATTTGCCTGTTCTTTCTTACTCTTACACTTTCAGCACGTTCTTCTTTCTCAGGTAAGCAGAGCTCAATACAGCCCAGTTGCTCTCTTACATAAGAAGCAGCTCCATCACCTTGTCTTGCTGGTCTGTCTTTCTTAAAAAAAACATGTAGCTGTCCACGACAGCATTCCAGTCATGCACACAATCACACCATCTCTCTCTAACTGCAATGAGATCATGGCTCTGTGTAAGGAGAAGTCTGAAAAACATTATCATCATTATCATCAGCAAGCAGGACCTCCCTTACTGCAAAGACTTGGACTGATATTCAGGCTAACATCTTAGCATGAGTTTTTGCAGCAGTTTACTCTGTCATAAGTTACTGATGAAGTTACTGAGCCTGCACAATGGAATGTGGTAAAGGTACAGACCTTGTGGGAAGAAACCTGCCTGTTACCAACGATCCATGCCTGCCAAGTACAATGGACAATTCTACTGTCCATGATTATGGCTTGGGAACAGAGGGATAGAACTGCTGTCAAGAGAGACTGGTGCCCTGGTGTTCCTAAGTGAGCTTAGTGAAGTCTGCTCATGTTAATGTTATTGTAATATGAAAATACACTTCAAGCTGCCTACCTCTGAGGCAGACCATACCTTCGACACACCTTCTTGGACATCTGTGGAAGTCTTACTCTTGGGGGACACAAAAGGTGGAGTTCAAACATTGGCATGTGTGAAACTGAATATAAAAGATATCTCCCTAGCAATGAGATAGGTTACAAGAAGAACAGGAAGAAGAAGATGGAGAAGACTTTGAAAGAAGGCTTTCCCCACCAAGATCAAGAAAAGATTAGAAGGACAAGCAGGGCTGGACCTGGAACCACAAAGAGGTTGTTGGTAGCTGTAGACCCATTTTCTCTGTTCTCTCTTCACTTTACCTTTCCCCCTTTTGTCTCTCACTTTTCTGTACCTCTTATGGCCAAACAATGAAGTTTTTCTGTTGATTGAAGTAAACCCTCTTAGCGTGGTCACCTGAGATTTTTGCACTTTGGAATCACACTAACAAACCATCATGAGCCCTGTGAACACACCTGCACCGCTTGTTCTTCCTGTTTATTGCACATGCTGTGTATGTAGAGGCCTTTCAAAGAGGTAGCGGAATAAAAAGGTTTCCCTGAAGACACACAAGAGAATCCATTACAGTCATATACACCCTTGAAGTATTTGACTTTCTGGGTCTCATCTTGAAAGCATCTAAGGGGAATTTGCTGCTACTCTAGCAAATGTTTTCTTTAAATATCATTATCTACAGATAATAAGCCTCAAAGATGTCCTTCTAAATGAGAAAATGTGCATTTCCAGTTAATTTTTCCAGTGTTCTGTCATCTTACAACTTGATTCTCCCTCCACTGATATCTGGAGATTGTAAATAGAGCCAAAGAAGCTAAAAAAGGAACCACATCTAACATCATCTGAGTCTCTACATGAAGGTATTGAGCCACAAACAGAAGGATCCTGTTAGAGATTTGCATGTCACAAGGTTAGGGATCTCTCTATCAAGGGATAGATAGCCATGACAAAAAATGGCTGTATTAAACAGAAGCATAGACATGGTACTCTTTTTATGATTTCTGGGGATGCATTAAAACTCAACCTCCTGTAAGAAAGGGGGACAGTGTGAAAATCTCTCTATGCCTCTCTTGGGACTGCACATATAGGGCTGCACAGCTCTCCGAAGCCTGCTTCCAACATTATTTTCTGGCTTGCCATTGCTAAAATAATTCAGGTGTTAAAAGATACATATATTCATAACACTTTAAACATCTTAGCACTTCTTCAAAAGGGAAAGAGTGCAGCAAACTGAGGAAGATATCATGCACAGTTCAATAGTTGCTGTTTCCATCAATCTAAGAGGAAACCTTATCTTAATGTTTGCACCCTTCTACAGGTGAGGAATACCTTGTAGTGACATTGACTGCATGCCACAGAGAAACTTAACAGACTTTCAAGCAACATATTGTAATGCCAAATTTGTCATCATGTGACTATGCAAAGTTGTGTCATCTTTATATAGAAAGGCCAGCTACAGAGATATGCCATGGGCACAATTAGATAAGGCTGTCTTCAGGAAGAAAAAGCAGTATGACATGTTTATGAATGTACCATTAGTTTGTCAGTACAGAAGATACAGATCTTCAGGCTAATCTGGGCATCACATCCATGGTGAAAATTTAAGACATGATTCTCGACTGAGATAAAATACCTGCATAGTGTGTAAGACAGAAAAAAATTAAAATAGCATTCGTTGTTTTGAAAAAAAAAAAACAAAACAAATCACCAACTCTATGGCCATTTTGTCCTGATACATTTCATATTAAATTTCTGAATATTAAGTGAATAAAAAAAATTATAATTAGAGTTACTGGAATATGGAGTGTTGCCAGCTTATGCACTTACACTAAAATCCCAGAGAGTAGCAAAGTTCATAGCTGTTGCTTCTTCAGCTCTTGGGACAGTTTTTCTAGGCAAAGAGCCATATGGCTTCCCCATCAAAGCCTGGAACCAAATAATAAGAGTAATATACATCTTAAAGCAAAATATCAACAAAGGGAAGGGAGAGTAGTTATCTGTCATTTCTTTGGAAGACTTATTTTATTCTCCTAAACCTCTTAGTAAGGATGACCTACTTGTCCAATTCATTGCATTGCTCCTCACATTATGATTGGAACTGTGCTTAGAGAATGCATTGTGTATTCTACATTGAAAATGATGTTCCACTAATACCAATAGATTGTCAAACTCTGTCTCTTGGTGTTTGTTTTACAGAGAAGACCAGAAGATTATTTTTTCTTGCATTATAGATTTTATTGCTTTTTTTATAAATTTAAATGTATGGAAAATTTATAAAGATTCAGTTTTTGGGTTCTGACAGTCCCACTGCTGCTGACACAATGCTGCTCAGCCACCAAATACATATTCTCACAGGGTCCTTTCTGCGCTTTGCCCTGAAAACTGTTGGGCATTTTCTCATTTAGCTTTGAAGGATGATGTATCATGCTATTGAAAAGCTGCTGGATATTCCATCTGCTTACTAGAAGATAGGACAAGAAATAAGTTGTGGAACTGTAAAATCAGGAAGATAGCACAATGCTTTTAATTTTATATAAGCCCTCTTTTTAGGAAGGCAGTATGGTGGCTCAAGGGACCTAGAAAGACAGTACATTTCACAGGATTGATTTCTGCTTAAATTATGTCTGCTCTGAGCATCATAGTCTGCAGCAGTCTGCTGCACACACAACAAAACATGAGGGGTCTCTCTTGTGACTTCATCTCTCTGTCGGGCCTTATCAGCATGTAAGGTTAAGGAAACTGAAAAAGATTCATGCCCCAGAAACCTGAAATGTATCTTTAGACTGCAGTATTCATTTTAGTGAAGGTACTCCACTTGGCAGTTTATTAGTTTCTTAGTTTCTTAGCTCTACATAGAAAAGTATTTTTAGCATCATCTCAGACCATGAAAAAAAAAACCACTTCCAGGATACAATTCTCTACACATTTTCCTGCTACTCCTGTTTCAAGACGTCTCTCTGTAGAGACAACTGTCCACAGAGAAAGATCTTTACAGTCTTAGTACACTTTGCTATTTTTACGTGAAGCATAAAGAGGTTACAAACTTATTTAAAGGTCCAATGCTATGAAACCACACTGTAAAGACAGAAATTCACATAATAGTTCTTAAGATTCCCACCTCAGGCACCATTACAAGTCCAAAGGTCAGTCCAAAAAGAATCATGTTTATTCCATACATCCAGCGCAAAAATATGAAGTAAGATGCTACTGATGAGCCAAAGTGACCTATGTAAACATGAGATGTGAGGAAAAGGGAGATAAGTTAGTTCTCTTATGTTATTTCACCTCAAGATGAAGATACTCAAAATTTAACTGAAAGAAATAAAATCAAGGGAGTTTTTCAAATTTTCTTTATTAACATAATTCTAATAACTTTTTCCAAATTACACACCAGAATTCACTGACCTGGCAAAGAGAAAAGAAAGAGAAAATATGAAAGTATTGTTTATACAAAGTATTTCAGGTCGTGTAAAAACTGTGGTATTTACTAACATCAAACCCTGTAGGGACAGGATTCAAAGCAAAGCAGATTTTTTATTTGTTATTTCTTTTGGTTTGGTTTGGTTCAGTTTTTTTGGCATTTTCTGTCTAATGTGAATTCTTGTCCTGTTAAGCCAGCACCAATCCAGTCTTAATAGGAAGAAGCACTGAACTAGTCAGTGAGGATAGTCTTTCTAAGTACTTTAAAATGCTGGTATTTGAGTGCTTACCAGGGTACAATAAAAAAATCTGCAAGTGTTTGTACTCTCTCTTTCTCTTACTTTGCTATTGGTGTGTTACATCTGCACCCAGGTGTGGAGGCAGTCCCTTCACCAGGCACACAGATGAAGGCTTGGATTCTGCTCACCTTAGACCCCTGACCCAGATCTCTGTGAAGAAGAGGATGCAGGGGAAGCAGTGAGCTTTGACTAAGAGTGCAAGTCAGGCCAAACAGAAATAACAGTTAAAATTCACTCCTAGCTTGCTGCATAAGTACAGGACAGCTGGCAGCCAAGCTTATTTGTCTGTCAGAGTTAGCGAAATACCAGATTTCAGTTCTGTTATGTGTTGCTCATATAAAAAAAGTGACCTTATGTTTTTTCACATACAGTCTAGTTAAGGAACGGGATATAGTCTAATGGTAAATAATGAGAAACAAATCTCAAAGGTTTTAATAGATTCTTTCATCCTGTAAAATGAGGTTAACATGGTTGGTGCTATTTGGGACATACATATGTGCATTTTACAAAAAAAACCAAAATCTGTAGAAAATTTAATACACTTAAACTAGTATAATCCTAGAGTATAGAGGTCAGCTGGTAAGAGGCATTTATCAGGGCTGTGCAGAGGGAGGAACAAACCATTGTCAGGAATTTCAGCATTTTGAAATCTGCCTCATTCACAGTTCAGAATGAAAACACAGTTTCAAACTTTTACATGAAGAAGTAGCCAATCTTAGCAGTGGCCTACATACTGGGAATTCTGGGTAAAAACATAAAGCAAGAGACTTTGAGTTAGTCAGTATGCCTGTGATGTGCTGATTAGCCAATTACATCCCAACTACAGTCTTTTCTGATAAAGTAGTTTAAAAAAAAAAAAAAAAAAGTTCTTGAAATTTTGAGTATTTCCAATTTCAAGTAGACCTCTCCATGCCACATTAGTTCCTTTGCTTGAATATCCCCATTCTTTTGATAATGGCTTCTTTTCATGCATTCAGTCATAGTCCTTGTACCAGCTATCCTAATGAAATTGGTGCTGTGCATGCATTTGGAACATCTGCACTAAGGCACTCCATTGGAATTACATGCATCAATATAGTTACTGCAAGTCACACTGCACATACTGTATATGGGCTTTTTCACCACTAAGGTAAGAACAGCAGTCTTTGGTAAGAGAAAAGCCTAGGTGAGGATGAGAATAATTTGGATATAGATTCCCTTAACTACATTTCCAGAGCAGGAAGGTACAAACAGTGGGCAACAATGAACATGGAAAATTGTACATACAGTCTACACCAGCTGGGAACAAAACCATGCCAAGTTTCACCAGTGTTTTGAATCCACTCTAGGATCCAACACATTCCAGGTATGAATGAAAGAGTAATACTTTAAAGTAGATTTTGGCCATCATTTCCTGCAACCAGAGCCTCAGCATGCTATGCATTGGCATGCAGATTGGCATATATAGTATAAATTTCAATAGTGGAACAATGAAGCTCACTCCTCTATCCCAACACAACTTATAAAATTGTCTTGCATAGAGTATCACTGAATCTCCATCTTGCCTCTTTTCTAAGTATGACTACTTCATACTTCTATCTTTCTTAAACATCAACACTTCAACATCAGATTCACCTATTTCTAACACAAAGATGCAGGCACAGCAGAACTTGATGCTTGTTGTCCTGAAGCTGTACTCCGTGTGCTACAAAGGATTCTCATCTTGAAGCAGGAAGCCTACCTCAGATGACCCTGTTCTTCAGGCTGATATCTGTTTTTTCTAGATATCTGGTGATCTAAGAGAGTCAGCATCAGTAAAATATGATCAACGTAGTACAGGACTTGGCTACACACAAATTAAGATGTAAAATAGATTTCTAGGAAAAAGAATTTTTGGCCTCTGTGAGACTGAATATATCTTAATCTCTACTCTTCACCTCTTCACCCTTGTGCAGTGTAATTGCTTGAGCCAAAACCCATGGCCTGAAATCCACATGGAGAGCAGTAACAAGCGGCACTCCTCAGTGGTACATACTGGGACCTGTACTGTTTATCAATGATATAAACAGTGGGATCGAGTGCACCATCAGCAAGTTTGCAGATGTCACCAACCTGAGTGGTGTTGTTGAGATGCCAAAAGGACAGGATGTTATCAAAAGGAACCTGGACAAGTTGGAGAGGTGGGCCCAGATGAACCTCATGAGGTTCAAGAAGAGCAAATGCAGGTTTCAGCACCTGGGCCAGAACAATTCTCACTATCAATACAGGCTGAGGGATGAGGCGATAGAAAACAATCCTGTGGAAAAGAACTTTTGGGTGCTGATGGAGAAGAAGTTTGATGTGTGCAGACAGTGTGTGCTTGGAGCCCAGAAGGCAAATCACATTCTGGGCTGCATCAAAAGATGCATTGCCAGCAGATCCAGAGAGATGATTCTGCCACTTTGCTCTGGTGAAACCTAACCTCAAGTACTCCAGGTCTGAAGCCCTCAACACAAGAAGGACATGTACCTGATGGAGCAGGTCCAGAGGAGGGCCACAAAAATGATCAAGGGGTTGGAGCACCTCTGCTACAATGAAAGGCTGAGGAAGCTGGGGTTGTTCAACCTGGAAGAGACCTAATAGTGGCCTTCCAGTACCTGAAAAGGGCTTACAAGAAGGAAGGAGAGAGATTGCTTACAAAGGCTTGTAGCGATAGGACAAGGGGCAATGGAGTCAAACTAGAGAAAAGCAGGTTTAGATTAGATATTAGGATCAAGTTCTTTACCACGAGGGTAGTGGAACACTGGAACAGGTTGCCCAGGAGGTGATTAGGGCCCCATCCCTGGAGATACTCAAAGTAAATCTTTACAGGACTCTAGGCAACCTGATCTAGTTGAGGATGTCCCTGCTTACTGCAGAGGGGTTTGGACTAGATGACTTTCAGAGGTACCTTCCAACCCAGACCATTCTATAATTCTATAATTCTGTGATATATGCTACATCATTCTCAGCAATGCTTGCTGCGTGACAGAAGTGGGTGTTTCGGGGAATTGTGAGTCTAGCAGGATGTTAAGTAGTTTTCAAAGTACCTTGTTCTAAGCTGGGCTCTAGGTTTTCTTTTTTTGGGGGGTTTGATTTTCATGCAGGTAGCATGGCACAGGTTCCTATGTGTATTCAAGTTAGGTATTTTCTTTTTATGTTTTTCCCCACCTGTTTTTTGTTTGTTTGTTTGTTGGTTGGTTTTTTGGTTGAGGTTTTTTTTTTTGTGTGTGTAATCTGATATCCCTGTTATAGAGTAGTAAATTATTTGTGTACCTCAATTAAAACCCCTTACCTTCCTTCTGTTATGCCCTGTAAGTGGGGAAGAGAAAGAGAAGGGAGAGAGGGTAGGCAAGGGAGAGGAGGCAGGTTAACATATTTACTATTCATCAACCTGTTACATACAGACTGCATTGTTTTCCATTTCAGTTTCTGTTACCTCTCCTTTTTTAATATCTGAACATCATTGTATTTCTGGAACTTTGCCACTTTATCAACTTCATCATTAAGCTGTTCTTGATATTAGTACTACAGATTTGTCAACATGAGATATATGCAGAGAGCTAATGTTCAAATTAACCAGAAGAGCTAATGCTCAAATTAACTAGAATCGAATAAATTGTGACTTAAAATTCTGACTGATATTTTGGACCTGTCACCTTGAAATAAGGCTTTAGTCTAAACTGTAAAGTTTTAGAAGAAATTACATTTTGCCTTAATGATGCACTGAACAGAAAAAAATGGATAGAAAAAGAGTAAATAATCTCACTCCTGGAGATTATAAAATGTACTATCACACTGTGGTTTTCAGACCTTTCAGGCCTTTAAATTAAAAAATAATATACAAAAGTAGGACTGGGGAAAAAATCTCCCTGTTCTACTTTGCCATTCTGATTTTACAGGGAAATGAGTATATCTACTGTAAGTTATTTCCAGCAGAATATTTTGTATCAGGATTCCTCCTTTACAGAAACTTGTTCTCAAATCTTCGAGATGTCTATTATCTGTCTAGACCAGTAAGAGACCACTTGCATCTAGGTGTGTTTAAGTACACATATGCAACACCTTCTTTCTAAACAATACCTTTAGTGAATAAATAATCTGTTCATCACTCTGTAGCCATTATGTTTAAGGCAATTACATAAATTCTCCTCAAGGATTATTTTGCAGTCCAAAGCTCCACAAAATTTACAGTTTGTTATTTTACCATTCTTCTGCTGTTCTAGTTATTTTCTTTTGAGGCTACCCACAGCTCGTCCCAAAGGCAGGAGGACATTCTCTAAAACATCTCCCTTGTACTTTCAGATTAATTTAATCAATGGCAGAACCACTAAGGTGTCCATGCAGTTAAGTCAAACTTCTTTCAAAGAGAAGGCTGAAGTTTAAATTTATCACTTGAACTAAAAAACAAAACAGACTTGTGCCAAAATGCTGCTCTCCAATATACCTGTAGTTCTAATGCCAATGTTTTGTTTATTTTTATGAGGACATTCAAGACCATTATTGTTTCTTCTGTGTTTAAAATGAGAGAAACAACATAGAAATATCTCTTATGTAAGGCACAAGATGAAGGAAAAATGTCACAGAAATAATTACTGTATAAAAACAAACAAGCTAAAACAAACAAACAAACAAACAGAAATTACACTTTTATAGGATTAGTTTCAGCACTGACTCCTAGAGATTTTTATCTGTAAGATGACTAATACTCACTCAAGGAAATTTTCACCCAACTATACTATCAAGCTTGATAATTATTAATGAAAATTAAATACTTACTGATTTTATACTACATTTCAAATACAGATAAGTATTTCTAAAATATTTAAATATAATTTACTATTTTTTCATTCCTCATGAATATGATATTAGATACTTACTTTCAATCTCCTTAATTTTCATTTCCCAAGGTATACAGGCTGTTTTAAAATTTTCAAAATCTCTTTGAAATTTCATCCATTTCTGAAAAAGGTCACAGATTAAAAAAACTAAATGTAATTTCAGTGCCCAAATACTCAGTTTCATCTTTAGATAATGTAACCTCTTAACTATGACAGTGCCCACTTAATGGAATCATTATCGTATAAAGAAATGCCTTATTTTTATTTATTCTGAATATGCCTCATACCGGCTTTTTGTGAAATCCCTATCTCATCCACAAGAAGAATGGTTAAATAATCCTTTCATATCATTAATTTTATTTTAGAATTATTTCTGAGAATTTTATTTATTTCCTTTGCTATTCAAAATTCAGATGTGGAGCTCGAGCTGTGTAATTTAACTGCAATTACTCCACCCAGTAGTTTATCTATTGGATAAGTGTAGCTTGTCTAACTGGAATCTCCAGGGCACATCTGAGTTCAAATGCTTTATTATTTTTTGTGGACATTAATGCTTATAAGATGCAACCATACAACTGCCTGTAGAAAATCCAGTCTAAGGGTAAATGTAGCAAGTAGTCATGCCAAATATTCTTAGCAACATTCTGCATCAACATTTTAGTTTGGAGCAAGGGTGTGTTTTTGAAATTAATCTCCCACATCATCACAATTTACCACACCTGTATTTGCACTGTAAAGCCGTGTTACAACATAAAACTAAGTCAAAAGATGCACTTGAGCAATGAACTTGAGGAGCATGTTAATCCACATCCACTGTCACTGGGTACTCAGTCTTTGAGACCACACAGGATTTAGCCCAAAGAAAGACCTGCCAGAATGCATAATGTATGGTCCTTAGTGACCACAGATCAGCCTTTCACTCTCAAACCTACAGAGCTGTATCACTTCCTATATGGCCCTAGAGCCTTGGTTCGGTGGAGATTTCTACAGTAGTTTTTCTGTGGGGTAAAAAAGACACTTTTTAGTCTTTCATAGAGGGCTCTCTCAAGGATGTAATCCTTGTGATTCCATTGTGGATTTCATTGAGCTGTGGACTTTGTCCACAGAAAAGCTCAATCTACAACAAGAGAAATTTCTTGTTTTGAAGATAAGTCTCTGCCAATCTGTTATCTCACATTAGAAATCATTTCATGCAAAAACAGTGGAACTGAAAGTGTTAAAATGCAAAGAAAGACAATAATCTGTTTTGGAAGATGGGTGTCTATTTAACAAACCTGCAAGGGGCTTCCCATTTGAATTATATAAATTGAATTAAATAACCTATTTACCTTGGTCATCATCACTTTGTATGCATAGAATTTTTTTCCTTTTCCTTTTCCAAGAGCACCTTCAAACTTGTCAACAAACAGCTGAGCTTCCCTGGAAAATTATGGCAAAAGAGAGATACAGATGATGCTACAGTCAATTTCCTGTTGTCTCTACCACAGCAATGTAATTTTTAATGTGTTCTAATTTCTCATAGAGTTTTGTATAATTCTGTTGCCTTAGTAATGTTTAGGAAGAAAAGCTCTGAGATTTTGTATTTCACAGAAGACTAATCTACATGCATTTGGAGCTCCGAGCTCAGCCAACATTCAGTTAATGCTACCAAACATTTTTGGTTTCAGTGACTTCCTTTTGTAGTTCAGCTACTGCCCATTTGTGCCATTCAAACTCACAAACTTATTCCATCTCCTTTCACCTGAAACAAACTATCCAGGTACCTGAGGAAAATTTATTTCCTTTTTTATTTTTTTATTTTGGAGATATGTGTACAGCAGAGCCTTCATTTCTCTGTGTTTAGCTTTCTCAAGGCTAGATTTAATTCATCTATTCAGAATTTCTGCATATATCATCTCTAACTGTACTATTCTTGGAAGAATTTCTTAGAAGTGTAGTTTCAGTAGTTCCCAAAAACCTAAAGTTTTTCTTAGAAATATATGGAAATTAAATAATACCTGGGTGATACATTGTGCTGGTTTGAGGCTAATTGGAATATGTTAATGGAGAAAATTATATTATAGGTTGTGAAAGGAAAACAATGGTGATGTCTACTTCACTCATAGGCTTGCTGAGATGTATAAGACTAAGAACATAAACATAGATAAGACACAGACACTCTCGGATTTGGAGAGTCTTGAGCTCTCTAGCTTCCTGCCTCTCCTCTCTGCTGAATAACCTAACTAGCCGCTCTACTTCTAACCCCCCTGACCAATTCTTCAAACTCACTCTGCATATAAGGCAAACCCTGGAGTAAGGTAGAGGGGTGGGGAGAAGATGGAAGGGTGGTTGGGAGCCCCTCCTGGGGACTCTGATTTCTGGGAGGTGTATTGTGTTTCTGTACCTTTAACTTGTATATTTCTGTAAATATTCCTGTATATTGTGTATATATCTGCTTGTATATTGTGCTAAGCTGTAAATAGAGCTGGCTGAGTCCCCCCACAAAGTGGGGCGGGTAACTCTCAAACCATCACATACATATAGGAAAGGAAAATTTAAAAATTCTTTTTAAAAGGCTTAGTATCTATGGATTAAGACAAACAGGTGAGATCTTAACCATATTTATGATTCCTCTATTGTTTAATTTTTGTTGATGACTTCCATGTGTGTCTCAGATTAATATTCGCTATTGATCCTTCAGGTAGACAGTGATGAAGTAGCAACAAGAAGTCCACAGACAATGAAGAGAGACTTCAGAGTGCTGGGATGACTAGTTAAGGGATCAGGAGCACAAGCAGTGTTCTCCACTATTGCTCCAGTTGCAGGGAGTGATGAGGAAATAAACAGAAAGAAACAGATGATCAGTGTCTGAGCTTCATGTCATCAGGTGGAATTTGAATTCTTTAATCATGAGTTAACTTACAGGACACCAAGCCTGGTGGACTACAGGCAATAGACAGGATACACTTGTCTCAAAACAGAAGAGACATCCTAGCCCAGAAGGTATCAGGGCTCATGGAAAGAGCTTTAAACTAGATCAAAACGGGGCAGGACACAAAACTTGGCTTGCCTTAGGGCAGCACACCAATATTTGAAGGATGATGTGCTAACAAGGTCTTTTAGTCTGACATGTAAGCAGAAGTAGAGAACATACATTCATGTGGCAGCAGATGCAAGGTTTATTGATGAGTTACTAACTGCAAGAGCACCCGAGAACAGGCAGGCAGGAATTAGGACTTCCTTCTGAAGAAAAAGAATGGTAGAACCATTAGACCAACTGAAGTGCATTTACACAAATTCACAAGTCACGGAGAAATAAAAGCAGGAGCTGGAAGCCTGTGACAATGCATCCAAACCCATTCGCCCCCCAACTCTGCGGAGTCAGGATGAGCAGGACAGCAGAAGTGTGGGAAAAGAGAGTAAGGAAGAAAGCACCTCCACCCTTCCAAGGCCCTGTCAGTGGACACATGGCCCCCTTCCCCCAAGCTACATGTGAGGGGCAGACCCCTGTGCCAGCACAAGCCTGGACATGCAGAACTGATACTAATCAGTTTCCTGCCCTTTTTTTGCATGGTCTCCTGATGGTGTCTACAATAGACATTGACCATGGCTGAAGCCAGGCTCAGCCAGGTTCAGCCTAATTGAGAGCACAATCTCTCTTCTTTCTTGGGTTTTATTCCCTGCATGTGTGGATTACAAAGTCTCAGTTCCAAGAGAATTTTCTGAGAAAAAGAGACACCAGAGGACTTCTCACAATCAGAACCAGTGTTGTGAGTAAATTCGGAATTTTCCTAAGTCTCTGGGGAATACCTTCCTCCTGCTAGTAGGGGCAATATACTGCTGGTGGATTTAGTCGTTTTCCAAAGACTGATCTTTGACTATATGTACCTGTTCCTGTATCCTGGAGGTATTGTGCAACTGAGCAAAGAACCTGTAAATAATGTTTTACTAAGTTCTGCGTATTAGTTACATGGGTGGGGAGGGTTTAAAATTAATAAATAATTTATATTTGTATTAATATGTACAGTGTGCACATTTCTACCGTGTGCAGTTCTGGAGCC
>WBNM01018118.1:0-20977 GCA_013399055.1 Ramphastos sulfuratus | reverse complement strand
TTATGCATCAGCCAGCCATGGTGAATTTAATTCTCACTGGAGGCCTTCCCTCTGCTTCCTGTCCCTGGAACTGGTTTAGCCCTGGTTAGATTGATAGAATGGGTTGGGTTGGAGGGTACCTCCAACATCCAGCCCCCCCTGCCATGGTTGGACCTCCAGAGATCATCCAGTCCAACCCTGCCTGCCAAAGCAGGATCACCTAGGGCAGGCTGCTCAGGAATGCATCCAGACAGGTCTTGAAAGTCTCCAGAGGAGGAGACTCCACAGCCTCTCTGGGCAGCCTGCCCCAGGGCTCTGTCACTCTCACAGGAGGAGAAACTTCAGTGTTGAGGTGGAATTTCCTGGGTTCCATCTTCTACCTGTTGTTCTTTGTCCTGTCACTGGGTACCAAAGAAATGAGCCTGGCCCTTTCACCCTGACTCCCACCCCTCAGACATTTATAGACATTGATCACATCCCCTCTCAGCCTTCTCTTCTCCAGACTAAACAGCCCCAGGGCTCTCAGCCTTCCTCCATAGGAGAGACATTCCAGTGCCCCAGTCATCCTTGCTGCTCTGTTTTAACTCTCTACAGCAGATCCCTGTCTCTTGAATTGAGGAACCTGGAATTGAACACAATATTCCAGCTGTGGTCTCACTGGGACAGAGGGGCAAGAGAACCTCCCTAGACCTGCTGGATCCACTTCCCTTGATGCCATGGGCACATTGCTGTGCCATGGAGAACTTGCTGCCCACTAGGACTCCAAGGTCTTTTCTCCATGGGGCTGCTTTCCAGCAGCTTGACCTCTAGCCTGGACTGGTGCCTGGTGTTGTTCCTCCCTAGTCCTTATTGACCTCCATGAGGTTCCCACTGGCCCAGCCTGTCCAGATCTTGTTGGACCTGTACTGGAAGGTTTCAGCTTGTGCAGTAGACAAGAGCTGAAGTTCTGCTCAGCTCATCTAAACACATGTGGCCAAAAGGCAGTGATCACAGACAGTAAGCTCTTCAAAATGAAGAGATTAAAAATTAATCTCTCATAGGAGAGGTACTTAAGGAGGTCATTAAAAAATTAAGATGAAACTGAAAGCATGGATTAAAACAAAAGCTTCTGCTCATTAAGGGACTTGACTCCAGAGGTTAAATTCTTCAGGGAGGTGTGAAATGTTCTGATATCAAAGGAGTTGGCCCTGCAGGTTTGGAGAGCTCAGAATGGGAATATGAGAGCTCAGAATGGGAATATGAGAGCTCAGAATGGAGCTCAGTCTCTTTGGGTCTCCAGCCACCTTGGCCTGTTCTGCCAAGTTCATCCTCCTCTCTCCCAATGTTTCAGTGTGGATGGGTTTTTGCTTACAGAATTAATAGGTTGTGACCCTAGGTTTGTTGTTTCCTTCAGATGTGATTCTTCTCTGGTTTGTTGACTTCTTTGGGCCCTGTCAGCCTTTCAGGAGCTCTTGAAATAACCACAGCAGGTTGCTTACAGCCACTTCCTTGGGAAGCCAGTCTTTGGGAATCCTTACAGTGAAGAACTTTATTCTAATGTCCAACCTAAACCTGCCCTGGTGCAACTTGAGGCTATTTCCTCTTGTCCTATCACTTGTTACTAGGGAGAAGAGACCAACTCCCAGCTGCCTCCAACCTCCTTTCAGGGAGTTGTAGAGAGCAATGAGGTCTCTCCTCAGCTGCCTCCTCTGAAGGCTAAACAACCCCAGCTCACTCAGCTGCTCCTCACCAGCTTTGTCCTTCTGTGGACAAGCTCCAGCCCCTCAATGTCCTTCCTGGAGTGAGGGGCCCTAAACTGAACCCAGTGCCAGAAGTGGGTGGTTCTAAAAATCTTTTTCAAGTTCAGTTCTCTCTGTTCAGAGAAACCAACAAAACCATCCTGGTCTAAAGTCCTTACTGCTGATACTCTGAGTTGCTGCCAGGTGGTGTAACATGACCAAATGATCTTCCTCTCTTCTCCTGTCCTGTTTAATATCTCCATTGATGACCTGGATGAGGGGATTGAGTCCTCTATCAGTGACTTTGCAGATGACACCAAGTTGGCAGCAAGTGTGGATCTGTTAGAGGGCAGCAGGGCTCTGCAGAGGGACCTGGGCAGGCTAGGCAGATGGGCACAGTCCAGTGCCATGAGTTTGAACAAGTCCAAGTGCCAGGTTCTGCACTTTGGCCACAACAACCTCATGCAGTGCTACAGGCTGGGGACAGAGTGGCTGGAGAGCAGCCAGGCAGAGAGGGACCTGAGGGTGCTGGTTGGCAGCTGAACATGAGCCAGCAGTGTGCCCAGGTGGGCAAGAAGGCCAATGGCATCCTGGCCTGGATCAGCCTCAAGCTGTGCCAGGGCCAGGTTCAGGCTGGATGTTAGGCAGAAGTTGTTGCCAGAGAGAGTGATTGGCATTGGAATGGGCTGCCCAGGGAGGTGGTGGAGTGCCCATCCCTGGAGGTGTTTAAAAGGAGGCTGCATGAGGCACTTGGTGCCAGGGTTTAGTTAATTAGAAGGTGTTGGGTGCTAGGTTGGACTCAATGATCTCAGAGGTCTTTCCCAACCTGCTTAATTCTGTGATCCTTGGCCTGCAAGGACCAGTGGTGGTCTTGGTGTCAGCAGGTTCATGCTGGCTGTGACTTACCTCAGTGCTGTGTTCTGGGGCTCACAGATATTTAATCCAGTATGTCCTGAGCAACTGGAGGTTAAGAGGGGCTGGTACAGCAATCTTTGGCTCCTGCTTGAGTGAGCTCTGCATGTGAACTTTTCCTGTGTCTTTTAAATCACTTTTATGTGCTCCTCACAAACTTCCAGTTTATTGCTAGTGACTCTGATGCTGTCAGCCAAATCATCCAGCCTGCTCTAGGGTGGCTTTAACCATCCCAATGCAGACATGGTCTTTAGATGAAACAGCTCTAACCTGTCATCTTCCTAATCCAGTCTGGGCTCTTCACATTGCCCTCTGGAGAAAGCAGAAGAGAAGGAGCAAACAGGTCTCATATCACAGAGAGACATGAACCACACTTTGCTTGTGCACTGGACAAGCTTTTCCTTGGTCTTACCCTTGCTTCTCACATCACTATAGGGAAAGTCCTTCCTGTAGCCCTTTTCTATGTCCTTTGCTAGCTGGATCTGATTTTTGCTTTGACCTCCCTGCTGATGCCTCTGTGCTCTTGCTCTTATTTTGAGCTGGAGGATCACAGAGGTGCAGAGAAGGCTGTGATTCTGCCAGGCTGATTTCCTGTCACTCTTCATCTCCTGTGCTTTTTGTGGCTGCAGTTTGCACTTCTGCATTAATAAGTTTTAAAAACCTGCCAGGTCTGAGCAGCTTTGACCTTAAACTTTTATCTCCTCTGGGATCTTGCACACCAGTTGTCAAGATGCACTGAAACCTGCTTCTTGAGCTCTTGTTTTTATCCTTCTCTTCCCCCTCCACCCCATACCTTCTTGGGAAGCAGATACCCTGTCCTCCTGTGCTCACTCCCACCAATGTTTCCTCACCTTCATGTTGCTCACCAGGTATCAACACCCATCAGCTGACTGCTGGAGGAAGTGATGTAAATGATGCTTTACACCTGTGCTGCATGCCCCCAGCACAGGAAGGACATGGAAGTGTTGGAGTGGGTCCAGAGAAGGGCCACAAAGATGCTCAGAGGGCTGCAGCAGCTCTGCTCTGAGGACAGACTGAGAGAGTTGGGGCTCTGCAGTCTGGAGAAGAGAAGGCTTCCAGGAGACCTTAGAGTAGCCTTCCAGTACCTGAAGGGGCTCCAGGAAGGCTGGGGAGGGACTATTGACAAGGTCTGGGAATGCCAGGACAAGGGGCAATGGGTTTGAAGTGGCAGAGGGAAGATTTAGACTGGATGTTAGGAGGAAGTTGTTTGCAGTGAGGGTGGTGAGACACTGGCACAGATTGCCCAGGGAGGTTGTGGCTGCTCCCTCCCTGGAGGTGTTCAAGGCCAGGTTGGACGAGGCCTTGAGTGACCTGTGCTAGTGGGAGGTGTCCCTACCTATGGCAGGGGGCTGGAACTAGATGATCCTTGAGATCTCCTTCCAACCTTAACATTCTATGATTCTATGATTCATAGGCTGATAGAAAGGTTTGGCCTGGAAGGGAGCTTGAAGATCTTCCAGTTCCAACACCTCTGCCATGAGGAGGGACACCCTCCCACTAGCCCAGGGTGCTCAAGATCTCATCTAACCTGGCCTTGAACACCTCCAGGAAGGGGCATCCAGAGCCTCCTTGGGCAACCTGTGCCAGTGTCTCCCCACCCTCACTGGAAAGAATTTGTCTAATCTCCAGTCTAAATCTGCCCTCCTCAAGCTTCAGTCTGTTCCCTCTTGTCCTATCATTACAAGCCCAGAGTGACAGAGGAGTTCTTCTGCCTTTGTCACAAGTGACAGGGAATGACTCTTGTCTCTTTCCTTCAGGCATCACACAAACCCAGTGGGCACAGAGTGGCAATGGAAGATGGACCAACCTGAAATGATCTTGCAGGAGGCTATTGAGAACCATCAGAATATGATCAAGCAGTTCAAAGGTAACTTTCCATACTTCTTTCCTNTGAGGGGAGACCTCATTGCTCTCTACAACTCCCCACAAGGAGGTTGGGGTGAGGTGGAGATTGGTCTCTTCTCCCTACTAACAAGAAGTGACAGAACAAGGCCTCAAGTAGCAGCAGGAGAGGTTTAGGTTGGATGTTAGGAACAATTTCTTTCCTGCAAGAGAGGTTGGGGATTGAGACAGGCTGTAGGAATGTATGTGGAAATTTGGGGAGTTTTTGCTCTTTTCCTCAGTGTGATTAAGTTTGTTACCAGCAGGGTCAGTGTTGTGCTGGGAGAGTTGGGCAGCTTGGCAGGACTGCTCTTGGCCTCTGCTCTTCCCAAGTGACAGCAGAGGCTGTGTGAGCAGCAGGAGTGGAGTGAGGCATCCATAAAATGTGCATGCTGAGCCTTAGCCTTGACTGTCAGGTTGGGAACCTGTTTGTTTATGTTGGCTGTGCAGAGGCAAACTGATGGATTAAAAATGTGGCAGGCAAAAGCCCTTCTGTCAGCAGAGCAGAGTTGCTCTGTCTCATTCACTGGAGTTACAGGACAGACCAAATCACAATATAAAGTTCAGGCCTCTTGAGCTTCATTTTCATCAAGTGGCTGGTTTGAATCATAGAATGGCTTAGGTTGGAAGGGACCTTAGAGATCCTCTACTCCAACCTCCCTCCTATGGGCAGGGACACCTCCCACTAGCCCAGGTTTCTCCAAGCCTGCTCATCCAACCTGGTTTTGAACAACCTCCAGGGAGGGGACAACCACAACCTCTCTGGGCAACCTGTTCCAGCATCTCCACACCCTCACTGGTAAGAATTTCTGTCTAATCTCTGGTCTAAATCTGCCATCCTCAAACTTCAATCCATTGCCTCTCATCCTGTCACTACAAACCTTGTAAAATATCCCTGCCCAGCTCTCCTGCAGCCCTCTTCAGGTGCTCAAAGGTCTCCTTGGAGCCTTCTCTTTGCCAGTCTCAACAACCCCAACTCTTGTTACCTGTCCCCATAGGGGAGGTGCTCCCAGCCCTCTGATCATCTTTGTGGCTTCCTTTGGACCCTCTTCAACAGTTCCAGGTTCTTCTTATGCTGAGGGCACCAGATCTGGCTGCAGTGCTCTAGGTGGGGTCTTACCAGTCTTTGAGGTCTTCCCCAAAAGGATTGGAGAGAGGGAAAATCAGAGATGGACTTGACAACATCCACAACTATTCCCTGCTTGTTGAGAGGCCTGTAAGGACCTCCCAAATCTCTTTTTTTGGGGGAGTTTCTTTTCTGTTAAGTTAGCAAACATCCCCTGAAAGCTGTGTGTGTCCTCAGCGTGGTTTTACTCTTGCCCTGCAACTGTGAAAGGACAAAGAAAAAAAATCAAAACCCAACAACCCAAAGGCTGTGGTTTAGAACTGTGCTGCAGAGTGGCAAAAAGAAAAGATGTGTTACTTTTTCAGAGTGATAGATGGCAACATGCTTCCTGTCTTGGGAGCCTAGAAGCAAAGGGTTTATTAAGGAGAAGAAAAATGGTAAGAGAAGCCCAGCAGCTTGCTGTTACATTTTGTGATCCTTACCTTGTCACTTCCCTCGGGTGCATGAGAAAATATTGTTGGAGTGGAATCAGTGCAGGCAAAATCGAGTTGAAACACTGCAGTGAGCTGAAGGCAGGGAGAGTTAAAAGACCACTTCTTTTTAACATCTTTATTGACAGCCTTGATTCAGGCATGGACAGTGGCATCAGGAAGTTTGTAGATGACACCAAATTAGGTGGCAGTGTTGATTTGAATGAGGGTAGAGAGGTTCTTCAGAAGGGCTTGGATAGGATTAGGTCAGTGGGCCAGCACTGATGGGATGGGTTTCGACAAGGCCAAATGCCAGGTCCTGCACTTGGGGCACAACAACCCCAAGCAGCGCTACAGGCTTGGGGCAGTGCGGCTGGAGAGCTGCTGGCAGAAAGGGATCTGGGGGTTGGAATGGACAGGAGCTGAATGAGAGCCAGCAGTGTGCCCAGGCAGTTGAATGAGAGCCAGCAGTGTGCCCAGGTGGCCAAGGAGGCCAGTGGCATCCTGGCTGGGATTAGAAATGCTGTGGCCAGCAGGGGCAGGGGAGGGGATTGTGACCTTGGACTCGGCTCTGGTGAGGCCACACCTTGAGTGCTGTGTTCAGTTTTGGGCGCTGCAATACAAGAGATGTGGAGCTGCTGGAGCAGGTCCAGAGGAGGGCAGAGAAGCTGGGGAAGGGCCTGGAGAATAAATCTAATGAGGAGCAATTGAGGGAGCTGGGGATGGTTAGTGTGAAACAGAGGAGGCTGAGGGCAGAGCTCATTGCTGTCTGCAGCTACCTGAAGGGACATTGTGAGAGGCTGCTGCTGGGCTCTGCTCACAGGTAGTTGGAGACAGAGCCAGGGGGAATGGCCTCAAGCTGAGGCTGGGGAGGTTTAGATTGGACATTAGGAAAAAGTTTTTCCTGGAGAGAGTGGTCAGGGACTGGAATGAGCTGCCCAGGGAGGTGGTGGAGTCCCCAAGCCTGGCTGTGTTTCAGAGTGGTTTGGATGTGGTGCTTGGGGCTATGGGTTCAGGTGAATCTTGTAGAGCAGGGTTGTAGGTTGGACTTGGTGATGCTGAGGGGCTTTGCCAGCCTGGGTGTTGTTGTGATTCTGCAAAGATGGGCAGTGTCTTGCAGGACTAAAGTCCCCCTGCATGCCAGAGCTGTCCTTTGTTTGGGCTGGAAGTGCCTTAGGCAACAAACATGCCTGTCTGCTTACAGCAGCCTGAGCAGCACTCCACAGGTGATAGGACAGACTTTATTATGAGTGAGTTAAAAAGGGACACACACACCTCCCCCAAGCCTCAACAAAGCTCCTCAAGCTTTGAGCAGTTAGGTGGACAAGATTTGTTCTGAAGAAGTGAAAGAAGTTGCTGCTGGGCTCTGCAACATAGGCTGGGCAGCCACAGGGACAGCAGAGGAGTTTCCAGTAGGGTGCTGAAATCACAGAAACGTTCAGGTTGGCAAAGCCCCTCCGGATCACCAAGTCCAACCCATATCCCTGCTCTACAAGGTTCACCCTAAACCATATCCCCAAGCACCACATCCAAACCACCTTTAAACACATTCAGGGTTGGGGACTCCACCACCTCCCTGGGCAGCTCATTCCAGTCCCTGACCACTTTTGCTGGAAAAAAAAACTTTTCCCAATATCCAATCTAAACCTACCCAGTGGCAGCTTGAGGCCATTCCCTCTTGGTCTATCACTATTTAGCTGTGAGAAGAGCCCAGCAGCAGCCTCTCCACAACCTCCTGTCAGGTACCTGTAGACAGTGATGAGGTCTCCCCTCAGCCTCCTCTTTTCCAAACTAAAAAAGATGAGAGGCAATGGCCTCAGGTTGCACCAAGGGAGGTTTAGGTTGGATATTAGGAAAAAAGTTCTTCACCAGAAGAGTCATTGGGCACTGGAACAGGCTCCCCAGGGAGGTGGTGGAGTCACCATCCCTGGAGGTGTTTAAAAGATGTTTGGATGCTCCTTCAGTTGCTCCTCATAAGATTTATTCTCTGTGCCCTGAGCATGTCTGCTGAGGTGTTTGAACACTGACCCCCAGCTCAGACTGTTTCATGGAGTCACAGACTTGTTGTGGTTGGCAAAGCTCTTCCAGCCCAACCATTCTCTGACTCTGCCAAGGCTGGAGCTAACCTGTGGCCCTCAGCACCACTTCTCTGCCTCTTGGAAACGCCTCCAGGGATGGGCATTCAACCAGCTCCCTGGGGAGTCTGTTCCATTTGCAGAAGAAAAGCATCGGGAAATGGCTTCTCTAGAGAGCCCTCCAGGCTCTTGAGTGTCTGCTAATGCTGCTCAGCTGACACCCAAGTGATTGGAATAAATTTGGGCTCTTTGTAGCACCACAGCATTTCAGGAGCACACTCCCAGACATCTCTGTGAGCAGAGGAAAGGGAGAGTTGATCTCTGCTTCATTCATGCCACAGATTGTAGTAGAGATGAGATTGACAGATGGCACTGGGTGGGAAGGGACCCTCAGAGGTCATCTTGTCCAACCCCCTGCAGTCAGCAGGGATACCCCCAACTAGATTCAGGCTGCCCAGGGCCACATGGAGTTTGATCTTGAATGTCTCCAGGGATGGGGCCTCAACCACCTCCCTGGGGAACTCTCACTGTGCAGAACTTCAACTTGAATCTGCCCTGCTCCAGTTTCAAACCACTGCCCCTTGTCCTATTACCACAGACCCTTCTGAACAGTACCTCCCCACTCTTCTTGTAAGTCCCACTCAGATATTGAAGTGTAGCTCTAAGGTCTCCTTGGAGCCTTCTCTTCTCCAGGCTGAACAGCCCCAACTCTCTCAGCCTGTCCTGATAGCAGAGGTTCTCCAGCCCTCTGAGCATCTTTTTGACCCTGACCATTTTTGAAGGAACAGAAGAATTCTTGTGGGTCCTCTATCCTGTAGGATACTTCCTATCCTGTCAGAGTCCCTGTGCATGATGTGTCCTGTTCTCTTTTTATTGTTGCCATAGTTTGTACTGCTTTTGAAGACTTCAGACATTAACTAATGTCACATAATTCTCTTTTCAAGTACCTGATGGAGAGTCCTGTTGCTGATAGTGAGCTGAGGTGGGAAGGTGTGAAGTAGTTTATTTGATGGATACATTTTCTAGGTAGTGCATACTCAATCTCTGTGCCCTTGTAAAGGGCACACACAGGATGGAAACATAATTCAGAACAGGAGTGTGGGAGTCTCTGATAATACAGAGACCTGGTTCAGCTTGGGGGGAAAAAAATAGAGGAAAAGAAAACATGAAAAAACAACCAACTGCAACAACAAAAAAACAACCACCAATCACCATCAGCAAAAAAAAAACCAAACCCAAAACAAAACAAAAAACCAACCCAAAAAACCCCAGAACAAATGCATGACCTGAACTAGGAAATGCTGACATAGGCCACACTTTCCTTAATGCACCCAGCAGGTCAAGGCACCTGCTCTGCTCTGCCCAAGTGAGGCCACATCTGGAGTTCACAGGATGTTAGGGGTTGGAAGGGACCCAAAGAGATCATCAGGTCCAACCCCCCTGCCAGAGCAGGACCAGACAATCCAGCTCAAGTCACACAGGAACACATCCAGACAGGCCTTGAAAGGCTCCACAGAAGGAGACTCCACAACCTCNGGAGAAGGATTAGGAGCTCTGATCAATGTTTATCAATATCTGAAGGTTGAGTGCCAAGGAGAAGGTGCCAGGCTCTCTTCAGTAGTGTCCTGTGGCAGGACAAGGAGCAGTGAACACAAACTGAAACCCAGGAGGTTCCACCTCAGCATGAGGATAAACTTCTTTATGTAATATGAGGGTACTGGAGCCCTGGAGCAGGCTGCCCAGAGAGGTTGTGGAGTCTCCTTCTCAGGAGACTTTTAAGACCTGTCTGAATGTGTTCCTGTGTGACCTGCTCTAGGTGCTCCTGCTTTTTGACAGCAGGGCTGGACTCCATCTCTAGAGGTCCCTTCTGGTCTCTAGCATCCTATGCCTGCTCTGTGTCTTGCTGTAAGAGTGGATGAAGCAGGTTCTTTGTCTCCCCAGTCACCCAGACATTTGTGTACTGGTGTTCAGTACCTGCAGAGTGCTTCCCCAAGTCAGCAGCCAGCCTCTCTAGGGTGATGTGGCAGATGATGCTTTTCTTTCTCAAATTAAAATGCACCAATAGGAGAGCAGCTGGAGTCAGCTTCCCATAGGAGTTGTGCTGATGGACAGAGGCTTGGCTGTGTGCCCTGCTGAGATCTGAGCCCAGCAGGAGCTGAAAGCTGCACACCACTGCTGCTTGCAGAGGCTTAGAGCCACAGAACCATAGAGCTCTTGAGATTGAAAGAGACCTCTAAGATCAAGTCCAGCCACTTGTTTGGAGCTCCCAATCCCACCACTGCCACTAAACCAGGTCCCTCAGCACCACATCTTTTGAACACCTTTAGGGCTGGACTCTGTCACCTCCCTGGGCAGCCTGTTGCAATCCTTGGCCACTCTTGCAGAAAAGAAAGTTTTCCTGATATCCAAACTAAACCTCCTCTGGTGCAGCTTGAGGCCATTTCCTTTGCCTAGTATCAGGTGATAAAAGGAGAAGAGACCAATCCCCATCTCTCTCCAACCTCCTTTCAGGGAGTTGTAGAGAGCAATGAGGTCTCCTCTCAGCCTTCTCCAGACTGAACAACCTGAGTTCTTTGAGCTGCTTCTCACCAGCCCTGTTCTCCAGACCTTTCTCCAACTTTGCTGCCCTTCTCTGGACCCCTTTCAGCCCTGTAATGTCCTTTGTGGAGTGAGGAGCCCAAAACTGAACCCAGTACACAAGGTGTGACCTCACCAGTGCTGAGGACAAGGAGACAATCACTGCCCTGGCTCCCGCTGGCCACACTATTGCTGATCCAGGCCAGGATGCTGGTGGCCTTCTTGGCCACCTGAGCACACTGCTGGCCCATGTTCATATGGTTATCAACCAACACCCTCAGGTCCTTTACTGCTGGGCACCTCTTTCATTATTAACATCATCCCAGTCCACCTGTGAGATGCTGAGAGCTTAATTAATTCAAACCCAGACTTAACAGCAGCTTTAGCAATATAAAAGTGAGGCTCTTTAATCTCAGCATGTGGTCAGGATGCTGCTTTCTCATTCCAATGAAGTTCTCGTTTTGGGTGCTGTGAGGTTGCTGCAGAACCTTTGGTGGTGTCACTTACTCAGAGCAGAGCCTGACCACTCTAAACCTCTCTAAGCCTGGCTCTGATCCCAAACCAGCTTTGCCACGTGCGATTTGCAGTATCCACCACCAACCTCTTTTTATCTTGGCTTTGCAGCATAGCATGTAATTTTCTGTGCTGCTCCAGCATCTAGGCAACAGAGAGGTGAGCTGAGGACCTGGTTTCCAACTCGAGTCTTTGTTGCTTTAACTCAGCCCAGCCCCCAGGCCGGTGCCGCAGATCTTCCTGGAGTACATCAGGGCACGGCAAGGAAATGCAAAGTGACATATTGGGAACAAAAGCTTGTTTGGAATGAGATGACTTCATCCCGGGTCCTGAGCACTTGGTTGGAGATGGATGGGCTTGGAGGAGCGTTCTCCTCTCCCCCTGCCCTCCCGTGGGTATAATGAATGTGACTCAAGGCTTGGTTCAAGCTGCAGAGAGCATTTTCACGTGGATGCTGCAGTTGAGCTCCTGGTGTGTGCGAGCTGAAACGTTTCCTGCTCTTCAGGACCATGGCATGGCTTGGGTTTTCCTTTTGAATGGCATTCCAGGTGGTTGAATCCAGAGCTGGTTGTTGGTGCTTTGCATGGTGAAGGATGCTTAGCTCCTCTGGGAGCTGGGCTTTGTGGGGCTGTGGGGCCAGGGGAGTCAGCAGGAGAATCGTTGAATTGCAGAATGGTTTGGGATGGAAGGGACCTTGAAGATCATCCAGTGCTAACCCCCCACCATGGGCAGGGACATCTTCCACTTGCCCAGGTTGCTCAAGGTCTCATCAAGCCTGGCCTTGAATATCTCCAGGCAGGGGGCATCCACAGCCTCCCTGGGCAACCTGTTCCCGTGTCCCCCCACCCTCACTGGAAAGAATTTCGTCCTAATTTCCATTCTCAATCTCCTTTCTTCCATCTCAGAGCCATTGTCCTTCATCCTGTCACCATAAGCCCTTCTCAAAAGTCACTCCCCAGCCTTCCTGTAGCCCCCTTCAGGTACTGGAAGGCTGCTGTAAGGTCTCCCTGGAGCCTTCTCTTCTCCAGGCTGAACAGCCCCAAATCTCTCAGCCTGTCTCCAGTCCTCTGATGATCTTCATGGCCCCATGTGGGCCCTCTCTAACAGTTCCATGTTCTTCTTGTGGATGCAGGACTACAGATGGGGTCTCACAAGAGCAGTGTGGAGGGGGAGAATCATCTCACTCCTGCTGGTCCCTACTTTGATGCAGCCCAGGACACAGTTGGCCTTCTGGGCTGCCAGTGCACTTAAGACACCTACTCAAAGTGGTGTTAAACCCACTCTTGTATCTGGGCCTCTCAGCATTCAGGCAGCATCATTGAGGTCTTAGCAATGGGAAGCTCAACTCAAATGCTGCTAGAAAGCTGCTGGCAGGGGCTTGCAGGGCACCCGGAGCTGCCGGCAGGGGTTGCAGGGCACTCTGAGCTGCCGGCAGGGGTTGCAGGGCACTCTGAGCTGCCGGCAGGGGTTGCAGGGCACCATGAGCTGCCGGCAGGGGTTGCAGGGCCCTCTGAGCTGCCGGCGGGGGTTGCAGGGCCCTCTGAGCTGCCGGCAGGGGTTGCAGGGCACCATGAGCTGCCGGCAGGGGTTGCAGGGCCCTCTGAGCTGCCGGCGGGGGTTGCAGAGCACCATGAGCTGCCGGCAGGGGTTGCAGGGCACTTTGAGCTGCCGGCAGGGGTTGCAGGGCGCTTTGAGCTGCCGGCAGGGGTTGCAGGGCACTTTGAGCTGCCTGCAGGGGTTGCAGGGCGCTTTGAGCTGCCGGCAGGGGTTGCAGGGCACTTTGAGCTGCCGGCAGGGAATTGCAGGGCACTTTGAGCTGCCGACAGGGGTTGCAGGGCGCTTTGAGCTGCCGGCAGGGGTTGCAGGGCGCTTTGAGCTGCCGGCAGGGGTTGCAGGGCGCTTTGAGCTGCCGGCAGGGGTTGCAGGGCACTCAGAGCTCTGTGTGTGTCTGACTCTACCCTGTGGTGTGGATTGCTGCAGAGCTGGCTCAGCGGGCACTGCCCACAGCCTGGTGTCCCTTTTGGTTCAGCTGATTTTGCTGGGTTTTCCTTGTGCCAGGGTGTATCTTAGGCACTGATGCACACTGTGGGAGGGAGGTCAGTTGGTTGAAGCCTGTTGTTTTTCTCTTTCCAGGTGTGTCAGGAGTGAAGGCAGCTCGCTTGGAGGAGGCAATGACGGTGAAGCACTGCGCCCTGTCGCTGGTGGGAGAACCTATCATGTACCCACAGATCAACCAGTTTGTGAAGCTCCTGCACCAGCATGGCATCTCTAGCTTCCTGGTTACAAATGCACAGTTCCCAGATGAGATTAGGTAAGGGGTGGGCAAAATACCTCTCTCCTGAAACATTGGAGTGTTGACCTGTGTTTTAATTCCAGGTTTATCTCTCATCAGAGTCAGCTCTGCAGGAGCGCTGACAATGAAAAGCCTGCTCAGCATCTCTGTGATTTTAAGCTTAATCTCCCTGTGTGCTCTTTCTCATCCCTTTCTCTGTTCCCCCAGTTGGACTCTCTTTTCTATGTCTCTTAAACAAAAGTGTGATTGCTTCTGAAAGTGAAGAGAATGTAATATAGAACCTCCTGGAGGTGTGAGGGAAGGAGGGGAGAGGGAGCTGTGCTTTGTGCCTGGGGACCTGCAGAGCTGCTGGGAGTGTTTCTGACAAGCTCGAGCAGGAGGTTGAACTCATAAATGGCCTTTTTGGTTTGTGTGCTTCCCTTGCAGTCTCATCTTTGCTCTAAATCCTTAAGACAAGCCATAACAGCTCAAATCAATCTATACAGCCCAGCATCTCCAGCAGGACCTGGAGTGCAGGTGAAAAAAAGATGCAAGGCAGATACTCATCTGCACAAGTGGGAGCAGTGTATTTTGTTTAACCTTCTCTTCAGAGAGGCTTGAGCTAAATGTACAAAATGTTGATGAACTCACAGAATCTCAGCATGGTGGGGAATAGAGGGACCTCTGGAGATCATCCTGCAGATTAAGAAACATTTTTCCCAGCAGGAGTGGTCAGACACTGGAATGGGCTGCCCAGGGAGGTGGTGGAGTCACCAACCCTGGATGTGCTTAAAGGTGGTTTGAATGTGGGTCTTAGAATCATAGAATGGTAAGGTTGGAAGGGACCTCAAGGATCATCTAGNATGCCCAGCTGGGTTTGGAATCTGGAGAGGGACACTTCACAGCCTCTCTGGGCAGTCTGCTCCAGGCTCCTTCACACCAAAGGAGTTTTTCCTTATGTTCACATGGAACCTCCTGGCTTCCAGTTTGTGCCTGTTGCCCTTTGTCCTGTCAGCACCCACCACTGAAACCTCTGCTGAAAGAGTCTTTGCAAGTGTAATGAATCCCTGTTCCTGATCTTCTGGAGCACCCAGGCTGCTTTTAGCAAAATCTGAAGCAATGCAGCATGGACACAGAGGCAGATGCTTGGGAACTGTACCTGAAGGGGCCTACAAGAAAGCTGAGGAGGGGCTTTTGGCAAGGGCTTGTGGTGACAGGATGAGGGGCAAGGGATTTGAGCCGGAGGAGGGCAGGAGAGCAGGAAGAAATTCTTCCCAGTGAGGGTGGTGAGACACTGGCACAGGTTGCCCGGGGAGTTCATGGATGCCTCTGCCTGGAGGTGTTCAAGGCCAGATTGGATGAGGCCTTGAGCAACCTGTTCTAGTGGGAAGTCCATGGCAGGGGGGCTGGAACTGGGTGGTCTTTGCCTTCCTTTCCAAGCTAAACCATTCTATGAATCTATGAACTGCTCAGGATATCATCAGCTGCTAACAGTGACAAAATCCCACCCTGGATTTAGGTGAGCAGAGCTGTCCACAGGCTGCTTTTGGTGTGTGGCTCCATTTATCACTTCAACTCAGTGCCTCTCTGGTAGCACTTTGTGGTAGAGCAAAGTCCTTTGCACTTCCTTCTCCTGGTCTGAATATGGCAGCAAGGGAAGGGAGGAGGGCATGCACTTTTTGGAGTGAGTAATTATACACTACAAAGGCATTCCAATGATTGAATAATTGTGTAATCAAGTTACTTTAAGCCCTGTATTATGTGCCTGATAGACAGAAATTGCTCTTCCCTAAAAATAGCCTTTGAAAAAGAGAGCACAGGCACTATTTTGAAGCCCTGTTTCTTGGGAATCTGCTGAATGGTTTTGTTTTTTTTTTTATTAAAAGAGAAGCAAAAAATAACCAACTGATCTTTGGCTCATCAAAGCAAATGATTTGCTTAATAGGGGAGCTGAAGGGTGCACCAAGCTGCCTTTTCCATTGTCAACAGCAGCCAGCTGGAGTCTGAAAGCTTGTTCCTAAAATAGGCAGTGTGACCTTTGGGTAGTGGAACAGGTTGAGACTCCATCTCCACAGATATTCAAGGTCAGGCTCAATGTGGCCCTGGGCAGCCTGACCTAGTTGGAGGTGTCCCTGCAAGGGGAGTTGGACAAGATGACCTTTGAGGATCTCTTCCAACCTGTGAATCTGTAAATGCAGTGTGCAAGTGGGGAGCATGGCCTGGGTTTAGGAGAGGGCCCCACTGGTTCTGCAGATCCCTTGAGTGGCGATTTGATCCCTTCTGCAGACCACCTACAGCATGGTGCTGCCTGCGTCGCGCTTGCTCCTCTCCTCCTCCTCCTCACAAGAAGGACATAGAACTGTTGGAAGGAGTCCAGAGGAGGGTCACAAAGATGATTCAAGGACTGGAGCAGCTTTGCTATGAGGACAGGCTGAAGGAGCTGGGGCTGTTCAGCCTGGAGAAGAGAAGACTCTGGGGAGGGGGACTTTAAGGCTGCCTGCCAGTAGCTGAAGGGAGCCTAAAGGAAGGCTGCAGAGGGACTTCTCATAAGGGTGTCTAGAGACAGGCCAAGAGGGAATGGTTTGAAGCTGAGGGAGAGCAGGGTTAGACTGGAGCTGAGAAAGAAGTTCTTCAGCACAAGGGTGATGAGACACTGGCACAGGTTACCCAGGCAGGTTGTGGATGCTCCCTCCCTGGAGCTGTTCAAGGCCAGGCTGGACAAAGCCTTGAGCAGCCAAGTCCTAGTTGAGAGACATCCCTGCCCATGGCAGGTGGGTTGAAGTAGATGATCTCTGAGGTCCCTTCCAACCTGAACCTGTGATCCTCCTGCAGCTTCATCTGCCTGCAGGCACATGCCTGTTTCCATGAGCTGAAGAAGGTTTCATAGCACATGAGCTGGTGCTGAGCAGCTACTTGACTCTTCTCTTCCTCTTCTTACCCACAGCCACTGATCAGAAACAAGCACCCTTGCAGATCAGAAACAAGCACCCTTGCAGATCAGAAACAAGCACCCTTGCAGATCAGAAACAAGCACCCTTGCAGATCAGAAACAAGCACCCTTGCAGATCAGAAACAAGCACCCTTGCAGATCAGAAACAAGCACCCTTGCCTGTGTGTGCATGCCTGATAATAATGAGCAGATGTTCCTTATGGCTTAGAAATGCTCATTTTTTGTTTTTATTGATGTTTCTGTTCTTTGTGTCATTGATTATTGTCCTGTCCTGTCTACTTTCTGAAACCACCTCATGGCTTGTGGCCTGAAGTATTGCTCTTGAGTTGTGCTGTGCTGCCTGCTCCTGATTTCTGCCCAAGTTCTTGTGTAGTCAATGCTGTGAATGTTGATTTTGTGGATGTGATCTCAGCTGTCTGAGTTAGCTTGAAAAGGACAACAAAAAGTGGAGGAAGAACATTGGGAAACCCATCCTGGTATCATGCTGTTACATAATTAATGATTTCCTGCTAATTATGAACTGTAGCTGTGCTCAGTTTGTCCTCTGCTTCTCTCTGGTGCTGGCTGGACCCATGACTGCCCTTTCTCCTTGTGCCCCTTTGGCAGAGCACACACAAAGTCACCCTGGCTCCAGTCCCAGCCATGGCAGAGCCCTGTAGACTGCTCTGTTTTGGAGCAGTGTGGGATAGAAATCCCTCTCTGGGATCTCTTTTAATTCTTTTAGTTTTCTCCAGTGTAACAGTGAGTCTGATTCTTCCCTTTCCTTAGGGCTGAGATCTTCAGAGAAGAGGACTTTTCCCAGCACTCTATCTTCAGTGGGATCTCTTTCAATTAGGCAAATGCAGCTTTAAGCCCAGAAAGCAGGATTTTGGTTATGTTTTTTGAAGCTGAACACATCAATCCACTTATGCCTAGAACATTTGGTCATTTCTGGAGGTTGTGGCTTTGGGCTGCCAGTCCAGACAAACTTCTTTACCAAACAAGGATTTGTTGTGGTTTGCTGTTCAATCTAAAATGTTAGATTTGTTCTGGGCTCTTTCATTTTGCTGTCCACATGCAGAGAGGATGTGTTTAGGGTCTTTGAGTGGCTGTGTTAAGTGGATTTTTCTGGACACTAAGAACTGAGGAGAGCAGATTCAGACTGGAGATTAGGAAGAAATTCTTCTCAGTGAGGGTGAAAGTGAACTTGATCTGAACTGGGGCTGTTCAGTCTGGAGAAAAGAAAGCTTCCAGTGCCTGAAGGGGGCTACAGGAGAGCTGGGGAGGGACTTTTGACAAGGGCTGGGAGTGACAGAAAGAGGGGGAATGGCTTTGAGCTGGGAGAGGGGAGATTGAGACTGGAGATGAAGAAAAAGTTGTTTGCAGTGAGGGTGGTGAGACACTGGCACAGATTGCCCAGGGAGATTGGGACTGGATTTGGGTTTCAGTCTGAAATATTAAATTTGTTCTGGGCTCTCTTATTCTGCTGCTTGCAGAGAAGATGTGTTTAGAGTCCNGCCTGTCCCCCCCTCCTGACCCCCAGCCCTCAGAGATTTAGAAACATTGATTCAATCCCCTCTCAGTCTTCTCTTCTCCAGACTAAGCAGCCCCAGGTCCCTCAGCCTCTCCTCACCAGGCACTGCTCCAGTCCCCTCAGCATCCTCATAGCCTCTGCTGGACTCTCTCCAGCAGATCCTTGTCCCTCTGAAACTGGGGAGCCCAAAACTGAAGGCAGTACTCAAGATGAGGTCTCACCAGGGCAGAGCAGATGCAGAGGAGAACCTCCCTGGATCTGCTGGGCACACTCTGCTTAATGCCCCCCAGGACCCCATTGTCCCTCTTGGCCACCAGGCCACATTGCTGCCCATGGATGTTCTCAACCAGCACTCCCAGACCCCTCTCCACAGGGCTGCTCTCCAGCAGATCACCTCCCAGCCTGTACTGCTGCAGTTTATTATTGCTCCCCAGCTGCAGGACTCTGCACTTGTCCTTGTTGAACCTCATTTGGTTCCTCTCTGCCCAGGTCTCACTGCATGGCCACACAGCCTTCAGCTGCATCAGCCAAGCCTCCCAGTTTGTCCTCTTCAGGAAGGGCAGGAGGGTCTGGTGTATTTTTAGGTGGCACTGTTTGGCAGCTGAACAATAGCTTCTAATTTCTCCTAATCATCTATGAAGAAACAAATCAAGCTGGGACTGTGGCCTGCTCATTAAGAGACTTCACAAAACCACTCCCAGAATGGAACTGACACTGAAGAGCTCAAGAGTGAGATGGTGCAATCAGGATGCTGTCACTTCAGCTAGGAGACCTCAAGGTGGAAGGTGCCACCAGGGTTGGATGTGTTGCACTCCCTGGCCTTACCAGTTTTGTCTCTGACAGTGGAGCTGCTTTATAGGTTGGTCCTCTCACTGCCCTTTGTTATCCTTTTGTTAATGGGCTGCAGTGTTGCTGCTTCTCTTTCATACCCTTGGGGTTGGTGGAAGGGATCAGACTCAACTCAGGCTCTTCACACAACAGTGGAGGTTTAATCTTTTTAGTAGTTAGTAGTGTTGGGCTCACAGCTGCTGCTGTGCTCACTAGCATTAAGTGACCAGGATTTATATCAAATCAGAGCCTTNGAACTGCACACAGGACTCCCAGATACACAATGGGAGATTGTGCTTTTTAGTTTCTAATGGTTTTAGTTTCTAATCAGCTTTTGATTTGCCTTCCAAAAATTACTTGCCTGATGATACCAGCTGTAGGTCAGGTAAGTTCAATGTGTCCAGCAATAGAAAGTGGCTGAATTATGGCTGTGTAATGGGTTTGGTTTGTCATGGGCCAGGGCAAATAGAACTTGGAAGGGACTGAGCTGTAAGGTTTTTAACCATGGGGGGTGTGGTGGGAAGCAGAGCCTTTCAGTGCCTTGAATGAACCCCTGGCAGCCTGCTCTGGGAAGCCTTTTTGAATGTGTTACAGCTCTGCTGGAGTGAAATATCTTCCAGTTCAGTGAGGAAAAGATAATGAAAATGTCAGCCAGGACCTCTGTAGGTGATGGTCTTAGCTTTGGGGTGTATTATTTGTTGAAAGTAGGTTGTAACATTCACAGACTGCATTGAGTCAGAAGGGAACCTCAGAGATCATCTTGTCTACACCCCTGCATGCAGCAGGGGCACCTCCAAGTAGATCAGGGTGCTCAGTCCCACATTGAGTCTGATCTTGAATGTCTCCAGGGATGGGACCTCAACCACCTCCCTGAGCAACCTGTTCCAGTGTCTCCCCACCTTTATTGTGCAGAACTTCTTCCTGCTGCCCAGCCTAAATCTGCCCTGCTCCAGTTTCAAACCATTGTCCCTTATCACTCACCACAGACTCTTCTGAACAGTCCCTCCCCAGCCTTCCCATGGGTCCCCTTCAGGTAATGAAATGCAGCTCTAAGGTCTCCCTGAAGCCTTCTCTTTTCCAGGCTCAACAACCCCAACTCTCTCAGCCTTGTAACAGAGGTTCTCCAGCCCTCTGATCATCTTTGTGGCCTACCCTGGACCTGCTCCAGCAGATTCATTTCCTCCTTGTGTTGCTGTTCAGATGGTGGTCACTTGGCAGAGGCAAACAGGCTACAAGAGTTGGGGCTCTGCAGCCTGGAGAAGAGAAGGCTTCCAGGGGACCTTAGAGTAGCCTTCCAGGATCTGAAGGGGGCTACAGGAAGGCTGGGGAGGGATTATTGACAAGGTCTTGCAATGCCAGGACAAGGGGCAATGGGTTTGAAGTGGCAGAGGGGAGATTGAAAGTGGATGTTAGGAGGAAGTTGTTTGCAGTGAGGGTGGTGAGACACTGGCACAGGTTGCACAGGGAGGTTGTGGCTGCTCCCTCCCTGGAGGTGTTCAAGGCCAGGTTGGATGAGGCCTTGAGTGACCTGTACTAGTGGGAGCTGTCCCTGCCTGTGGCAGGGGGTTGGAACTAGATGCTCCTTGAGGTCCCTTCCAACCTTACCATTCTATGATTCTAAACCACTGGACTTGGTCATTTTTCCCCTGTAAATATGCACAGCTCCCATCACTGCTGACCCAGCAGAGCAGCTTGTTTAAAGAGATACTGTGTTCTGTGTGTGCTTGGGTGGGAAAAGACAAGTTCAGCCTGCAGGAATGTCTGAAAAGAGCAATTCTCTTCCCTCTTATCTCCAAGGAACCTGGAGCCAGTGACACAGCTGTATGTCAGTGTGGATGCCAGCACCAAAGAGAGCCTGAAGAGAATCGATCGACCTCTCTTCAAGAATTTCTGGCAGAGGTTTCTGGACAGTTTGAAGGCCTTGTCTGAAAAGGTACCCAGTTAAGAATGTATTTTGGCATGACCTTTGGAATTTCCTTCTGTTATTGTGCTGAGTGGGTAAGGCACAGAAGTCTTGAGAGGCTTGAGATGGACCCCGGAGTGGGTTCGGGATGTGTTGGGAGCATCTTCACATGTTTTGAACATGAAGGTGTCTGATGTCCAGCAAAATTCCAGTCCCTCCCATTCCATGATTCTTTGATTCTAGGAAATTTGATCAGTTTTCCACGTGGGAAGAAATGGAGGAAATTGTTTACAGTGAGG
>WBNM01018117.1:64162-90768 GCA_013399055.1 Ramphastos sulfuratus | reverse complement strand
CTGGGCAACCTCTTCCAATCTCTGACTATTCTTGCAGCCAAGAAATTTTTTCCTACTCTCCAACCTAACTCTCCCTTGGCACAATTTCAGGCCTGAAAAATGAAGTTGTCTCCTTTTATCAGCCTGCATCAAGACTCTTGGGACTAATACATTTTTCCTCTCTGTTCCTCCTCTTGGAAGCCTGCAACGAAACCTGCTTAGCCTGTAGCAACGGATTTGAGTGCTCCTCCTGCCAGCCACCCCTGCTGCTGAAGAATGGGCAGTGTGTGGCTTCCTGTGGGAAGGGACACTTCCAGGATCAGCTCCTCTGCACAGGTAACTCCAGACAGATAAAGAATTGCAAGCCAGCAGGGAAAAGCTGTCCCCAAGCTGTTAGTTATACTCATGTTGAGGGACCTGCTGTTGACATAGGTGTTAATGTTCACCACAGAGCAAAGGAAGGAGCAGAGGAACTGAAGTCACACCTTGTGAAATTGATTGCTGCTTGGGGAAATACTAAAAATCTGTTGGCATAAAACCCTCTGCTTGTAAACATGTTGGGTTCTCACCTTCCTCTATCCAGTCAGAGTTTTATGTTGGAAATGTGGTTTCTGTGGTGTTCAGGCTAGAGAGCAGTGTGGACACACTGCTTTTACTAAGGCTCTAACACCTTGACCTGTGCCTGGCAATCTGGTCTGGGGAGGTTTTGTTTCTGAAGTGCTAAGACTAAAAATCAGAGAATCCTAGAATGGGTTGGGTTGGGAGGGACCTCCAAAGGTCATCCAGTCCAACTCCCCTGCAGTCAGCAGGGACATCCTCTTCTAGAGCAGGTTGCTCACAGCCTTGTCCTGCCTCATCTTCCACACCTCTAGGGCTGGGGTCTCAAGCACCTCCCTGGGCAATCTGGTGCAGTGTTCCAGCACCCTGATGGTGCAGAACTTGTTCCTCACATCCAATCTAAATCTCCTCACATTGCAAACCATTGCCCTTGTCCTATCCCTGCAGGCCTTTGCAAACAGTCCCTCTGCAGCCTTCTTGTAGCCCCCTTCAGGTACCGCATGGCCTCTTTTAGGTCTCCCTGGAGCCTTCTCTTCTTCAGGCTGAACACCCCCAGCTCCCTCAGCCTGTCCTTGTAGCAGAGCTGCTTCAGCCCCTTGATCATCTTTGTGGCCTCCCTCTGGCCCCACTCCATCAGGGCCACATCCCTCCTGTGTTGAGGCTTCCAGAACAGCTCTCCAGGTGAGATCTCTCCAGAGCAGAGCAGAGGGCAGGATCCCCTCTCTCCATCTGCTGTCCATGCTGCCTTGGATGCAGCCCAGGCTGCCATTGGCCTTCTGGGCTGCCAGTGCCCTTTGCTGGCTCCTGTCCAGCTTCTCAGAAGGGTAAGGCAGAGTTTGCTGTTTGGTGGAAGTCAGAGCCTGCTTCCCTGAGCTTCCCCTGCTCCTCTGCAGTGCTTTTCCCAACTGTACAGCAGCTACTTTTTCATGATGACAGCTTAATTGTTTTCTCTCAAGTTAACATTTTCTCCCCTTGATGTTGGGCTTTGTAGAAGGCTTCTAATTATTTCTGTAGCTTTAATTCAGCAAAGGGGTGGAGCACATGCTTGACTCTTTCAGCCAACGTTTCAATTTTCTTGGAATTAGCCCTCCTGCTTAGAATTAAATACAGGCTTAGGGCTTTTGGCAGATTGGAGGGGAAAGCACAGAGGCTGGGTGAGGAGTGGCTTGAGAGCAGCCTGGAGGAGAAGGACTTGGGGGTGTCAGTTGGTGACAAACTCCCCAGGAGCCAGCACTGGTCGCTGGCAGCCCAGCAGGCAGCTGTGTGCTGGCTGCATCCAAAGCAGAGAGAGCAGCAGCACAGGGAGGGGATTCTGCCCCTCTGCTCTGCTGAGACCCCACCTGCAGCACTGCCTCCAGTTCTGGTGCCCCCAGCACAAAAGGGACCTGGAGCTGCTGGAGAGGGTCCAGAGGAGGCCACAAAGGTGATCAGAGGGCTGGAGAACCTCTGCTGTGGGGATAGGCTGAGAGAGTTGGGGCTGTGTAGCCTGGAGAGGAGAAGGCTCCAGAGAGACCTTAGAGCAGCCTGCCAGTGCCTGAAAGAGGCTACAAGAAATCTGGGGAGGGACTTTTGACAGGGCTTGGAGTGACAGGATGATCAAATAATCTTCCCCTTCATTTGGTTTTATTTGGCCATTTCCTTTCCACCTGCTGCCAGTGTTTTAATTGGCAGTGTTGTTGTGCTGCTGGAGCAGGAGGGCAGAGCTAATGTTTTGTTTCAGTGCTGGTTTGTAGCTCACTGATTGGCCTCTCCATCCAGATTTGCAGTCATGCATGCCCACAGCTGAAAGCTGCTTGGGAAAATTTGCTCTTGTTTCCTCGTGGGAATTAAACCAATTTGCTTTTAGTTCTGCCTGGCTGCACTTTCTGCATAAAGTCAAACCAGTGGAGTAAGTCTAACATTTCAGAGATAGGGTCCTGCATTTGCTGCCTTCCACTCCTATTGGATCCTCTAATCCAATTGCCCAGGATGATTTTTCTCCTAACAGTTTGGACATCTGCAAGAAGATTGTTCCCACATCACAGAAAGGATGAACCAGGCTGTGTTTAATTGCCCCAGTTCCACTAAACTCCCTCTTGAGGAATTCAGTCTGGAGATGAAAAAGACCTTTCAGAGCAGGCTTCTGACCCCATCTTGTTGTTGAAGCACTCTGGTCTGTGTAGTAACAAAAGACAATGAATTGATGTTTACACAGCTTCAGAGATTGCTTTGTGTTGGAAGGGACCCTCAAAGGGCATCTTGTCCAACCCCCCTGCAGTCAGCAGGGACACCTCCAACTAAGGCAGGCTGCCCAGGGCCACAGCAAGGCTGATTTGTTTAATGTCTCTAGGAATGGAGCCTCAGCCACATCCCTGCCCCTGTTCTTCCACCTGCTTCTGTAAAGTATTGAAACTACTAAGAGAAAGCAAAGTTGAGACTAAAAAGGTGCTAGGCTTGGTTCTGTAGCAGTGTATTTAAAGAGAATGGATCAGTTTGTGTCAGGCTTAGAGCAGAGTGGTAGATGAGGCCTTCCTGGTCAGAAAACAGGCTGTGGAAACAGTTAAGATTCCCCCTGCTGAAGGCAAAGGGAAGCAAAAATACAAACTGTCTGCCTGGTAGAACAGAAGGGCTCGAAGGACTTGCAGTGCTCAGTGCTCTCACTGCATTTTTCTGCCTTAATTATTTATGTTTGCAGGATTATTCACAAGGCCCAGGCAGAGCTGGAGTGGTTCTGCTTTGATCTCCCCGACTGCAGATGCTGAGATGTGTAACGTGACACTAAAGCAGCTCAGCCCCCAGCACGGGTCAGTCACAGCCTGCTGAGCTTCTCTGCCTGCAGAGGCTCACCTTGAGCATCACCAGCTGAGCACCTTAGGCTGAGCTCGGCCAGCTCATGGTGAGGAGGGCAGTGGTAGGACCCCATGGGTGCTTTCCCAAAGCCAAGCAGTGACTTCTCCCTGTCTTCTTGCTGGGATGCCACTTGCCTTAGCCCTGCTGCTGTCACCACACCTGGGAATGCTCTGTCTGCACTGATGCACAAAAGAGAGGCTTGAAACTGATTGATTCTCTGAATTCTGGTCAGTCATGAAAGAATAGAAAACAAAAGAGCAGGACTCTCTTCTTAGGATCATAGAATTGTTGTGGTTGGAAAGACCTCTAAGAACACCAAATCCAACCTTCAACTCAACACCTCCATGGCCACTAAACCATACCCTCAAGTGCCATGGCCATACATCTCCGGGGATGGGGACTCCACCACCAACCCAGCTTGTGCCAATCCCAGACCACTCTTGCAGCAAAGAAATTGTTCCTCATCTCCAACCTGACCCTCCCCTGGCACAATTTTAGGCCACTCCCTCTCCTGTCAGCTGAGACTGGGAAGAAGAGACCAACTCCACCTCCACTTCATGAGGGCTTGTGTCACTTCTGTGTGACTCCTAAGTGACATCCTTCAACTCCTCAGTAAAAGGAAAGCAGAGTAAAAGACTCCTTGGCTCAGGAGCCACTGGTGAGCTCTTGCTTTCAGCAAGAAGCAAGACCCTGGAAGTTTCATCCTTTGAGCATTGATTTCTTGGAAGGCAGCTCAATGAACAGCATGGTGGCAGCTGAGGCTGAGTAGTTGTACACCCTGTTGCAACTGGAAGGTCCACTATGTTCTTCCCAAGGTCTTTCTCTCAGCAGCAGTGTGTGGTTAAACTGCAAGATACTTGCAAGGAATTCCCTACAAATCTGCCCTGCAAATAGCCAGGAAGGCTGAAAAACATTTTCCTGGCAGTGCAGGCACTTCTGCTGATTGGTTTTCACACAGCCACTTGGTTGCTGCAGGCAAAGATGTTCCAGCTGACAGTGGCTCAGTTGAATGCTTCCATCTCTTCTCCTGCTTGCCCTGTGCAGTTGCTGACTGGCTGGGTGGGTGAGGAGCAGCTGTTGAGTCTGGCAGTGATCCAGACATGAGGCAGAAGCTCTTCCCTCTGGGGGTGATGAGACACTGGAACAGGTTGCCCAGAGAGGTTGCGGAGGCTCCAAGCCTGGGAGTATTGACAGGCAGGTTGGATGGGGCCTTGAGCAACATGGTGGGAGGAGTTGTCCCAGCCTGTGGCAGGGGGTTGGAGCTAGATGGTCTTTAAGGTCCCTTCCAAACCAAAATATCCTCTGATATACTTCAGGAATATCTGAAACATTTCTGTGTCCCAGCCATGATAGCTCAGGCAGACAGAAAAGTAGCTGGTACCTCATCTCAGTGAGGGAATGCTCCTTCTCTTCTGCTGGCAGTGCCATGGAAGAGACATTTGTGTTGCTCTAGCTCTGCATTTTAAGGAGAATCATAGAATAACAGAATGGGTTGGGTTGGAAGGAACCTCCAAAGGTCATCCAGTCCAGTCAGCAGGGACAGCCTCCACTAGAGCAGGTTGCTCACAGACTTCTCCAGCCTCACCCTGAAGATCTCCAGGGATGGAGCCTCAACCACCTCCCTGGGCAACCTCTTCCGATCTTCCAGCACCCTCCTGGTGCAGAACTTGTTCCTCACATCCAATCTCAATCTGCTCTGCTCTCATTTCAGAACATTGTCCTCGTCCTGTCCCTGCAGCCTTTGCAAACAGTCTCTCTGCAGCCTGCTCGCAGCCCCCTTCAGGTCCTGGCAGGCTACTACGAGGCCTCCCTGGAGCCTTCTCTTCTGCAGGCTGAACACCCCCAGCTCCCTCAGCCTGTCCTTGTAGCAGAGCTGCTCCAGCCCCCTGATCATTTTCTTGGCCCTCTTCTGGACCTGCTGCATCAGGTCCATGTCCTTCCTGTGTTGAGGGCTCCATATCTGCATAGGATCTCTTCCCATTTGCCTTTGTGCTTGTACAGCCAGGATGAACAGGGCTTAGGGTTGCCAACCTTCNGCTGATTGGTTTTCACACAGCCACTTGGTTGCTGCAGGCAAAGATGTTCCAGCTGACAGTGGCTCAGTTGAATGCTTCCATCTCTTCTCCTGCTTGCCCTGTGCAGTTGCTGACTGGCTGGGTGGGTGAGGAGCAGCTGTTGAGTCTGGCAGTGATCCAGACATGAGGCAGAAGCTCTTCCCTCTGGGGGTGATGAGACACTGGAACAGGTTGCCCAGAGAGGTTGCGGAGGCTCCAAGCCTGGGAGTATTGACAGGCAGGTTGGATGGGGCCTTGAGCAACATGGTGGGAGGAGTTGTCCCAGCCTGTGGCAGGGGGTTGGAGCTAGATGGTCTTTAAGGTCCCTTCCAAACCAAAATATCCTCTGATATACTTCAGGAATATCTGAAACATTTCTGTGTCCCAGCCATGATAGCTCAGGCAGACAGAAAAGTAGCTGGTACCTCATCTCAGTGAGGGAATGCTCCTTCTCTTCTGCTGGCAGTGCCATGGAAGAGACATTTGTGTTGCTCTAGCTCTGCATTTTAAGGAGAATCATAGAATAACAGAATGGGTTGGGTTGGAAGGAACCTCCAAAGGTCATCCAGTCCAGTCAGCAGGGACAGCCTCCACTAGAGCAGGTTGCTCACAGACTTCTCCAGCCTCACCCTGAAGATCTCCAGGGATGGAGCCTCAACCACCTCCCTGGGCAACCTCTTCCGATCTTCCAGCACCCTCCTGGTGCAGAACTTGTTCCTCACATCCAATCTCAATCTGCTCTGCTCTCATTTCAGAACATTGTCCTCGTCCTGTCCCTGCAGCCTTTGCAAACAGTCTCTCTGCAGCCTGCTCGCAGCCCCCTTCAGGTCCTGGCAGGCTACTACGAGGCCTCCCTGGAGCCTTCTCTTCTGCAGGCTGAACACCCCCAGCTCCCTCAGCCTGTCCTTGTAGCAGAGCTGCTCCAGCCCCCTGATCATTTTCTTGGCCCTCTTCTGGACCTGCTGCATCAGGTCCATGTCCTTCCTGTGTTGAGGGCTCCATATCTGCATAGGATCTCTTCCCATTTGCCTTTGTGCTTGTACAGCCAGGATGAACAGGGCTTAGGGTTGCCAACCTTCATCCTGGTCTGACTGCAGCTCCAGAAGCTGCTGTGCTGTATCCTACATGTCCTACTGCACGTACAAAGGCCAGCTGGAAACTGTCCCCCTGAAGCAGCTCAGATAACAGCTACCAGCACAAGAGCAGGCAGTGGTTTGGTTTCTCTGCAAAGCAGTGAATGCCTATGAATTTAAGGAGCAAAACTGCCAGAAAAAAGGAAAAGAACTCCTGCAAAGCCTTCATTTTCAAAGAGATGCTTGGAAGGTGGTTGTTAATCCTGCCCTTTTCTTCCCTGCAGCTTGTCACGAGTCCTGCTCCTCCTGCTGGGGTGCTGCTGAGAACAATTGCTTGTCCTGCAAAGACACGGCACAAGTGCTTAAAGAGGGGCTCTGCGTGGCCAGCTGTGGCCAGGGATTTTATAGCAAGGATGGAATCTGCAGTGGTAAACATCTCTTTCCTTCCTCCCACTGCCAGAACTCTGAGAAATGTTCTGAAAAGAAAAACAAACCCAAAAAACCAAACAAAAAGAAAAAGGAATCAATATTTCATTTAGCCAGGCAGCAGCTGGGATTTTATTCATGCCTAAGAAGCCAGATGCACCTTGTGCATAAATATCAGATGAGGAAAGCTGCTGTTTACTTGTAAGATTATTAATTCATTTAAGCTAATCAGATGCTGAAAGGTTTAAGGCTGAGGGTTTGTGGTTGGGTTTTTTTTTTCCTTTTCCCTCACTGAACAGCTTGAAAGCCTAACTGAGTTGTTTCTGAGGGCTCGACAAATCCGTTTGTCTGCAGAGAGAAAAATGGCCTTTGCCAGCAGGTTTCTCTAAATTTGATCATAATTCAGCATCACAGCAACTAATACTTGCACCAGAGAGGAGCCTGGGGAGCTGGGGAGGTGTGCTGAGGAAAGGGGAAGAGATGGCTGGAGGGAATTAGAAGACCTGAGTCAAACAGATCACAAAGGAGGGGGTGGGGGAAAATAAAATCGCAACTAAATAGCCTAAAATTTGCTGCAGCCATTCAGGTCAAGTCTGGGTTTGTGCAAGCCACCTCCAGCTGCTTTGAAGGGCAGTCCAGCAGAGTCAGCACAAATGACACAGGGCTTTTGTGTCTTCAGGCAGCTCTGTCTGAGCCACAGCTGGCTAGAGCCAGCCTTAATGATTCTGATCCCACGATCTAAGGCATGGCCTCTCTTACTTCATTTTCTCTCTGGGGCTGGCTCCATGGCTCTGCTGTTTATTGCCCACTGAGTGCTTGTCATTAATGAGCTGTTCTCCTTGGCAGCTTGTGACCAGTTCTGTGCCACCTGCTATTCAGACCAACCCAGGTGTTTGACCTGTGCTCCTGAGAAGCTGTTACACGATGGGAGATGTGTCTCAGAGTGCCCAGCTGGCTCCTTCCCAAGCAGCAATGGAAGATGCAGAGGTAAGAGGCAGGTTTGCATCACCTCCTGTGAAGCTCTCAAAGCACCTTCCAGATGTCGTTGCCCTTTTCTCCAGGTGTTTACCTGTGTGGAGGGAATGTGGAAGGCACAAAAGGGGACAGGGAATGAGATGGTTTTGTTTTCTTTGGCTCTCCTGAGCTAGATAGTTGTAAATAACCTCTGTGCCTTGTGCAGCATATTAAGACACACTGAGATACACACTCGCAACACTCTGCGTGTGAGAGTTACTACCGTTAGTAGTTATTAATACATGTGCACTTCTGTTCTTGTTAGTTCATAGAGCTGAGTATCCTCCCACTTGGGAGTTTTTAGTGTTGGCTGGTTGAGGCTGTAGTGAGCAACCTCACTCCCAAGGAGGAAAAATGGACTCTTTCAGCTCCTGTGTGCTCTGTTTCTTTATCAGCTTGTCATGATTCCTGCTCCACGTGTGAGGGACCTCTGGCCACTCACTGCACCTCCTGCTCCTTTCCTCTGGCCTTGCACCAGGGCCAGTGCCTGCAGGGCTGTGCAGAGGGCTTTTATCAGGATCATGCTGTCTGCAAGGGTAAGTTCTGCACTTGCAGGTTCCCCAGCTGCTGGCAAGCAGGGTGTTTAGACTGGCTTCTGCTGGGCTGTGCTCACCCAGCTGTGACACTGATCCTTCATGCTGCCCACTGCTCAATGAGCAATTCCTGGGTTTGTTTCCCTGCTGATTGTTTTATACTAGGAGGAATCACAGACATTTTCTCAAATACTTTGTGCTCATCCCCTCAGGATTTGGTGATCTTGGGGACTTCATTATTCTCCGTGTTGTTGAAATAAACACAGATGGCTTCCAGGTACTCTTGACATGAGTTAAGAGGTGGCTGAAGTTTTCCACAGCCCTAGCAGATGTCCTGAAACTGAGGTCATTTCTGCACCAATGGAAAGCCTCAAAATTGAAAAAGAGGAATTTCTGCTTCCCATGAATCCTTTGGACTGTCATTTCATGCTGTCTCTCCTAGGGAGGTTGTGTTTGCTCTTGCAGCTCCAGAAATTAAAGGAAAATTGACTGCCCGTGGCACAGTGCTGCAGGTTTTGCCTGCAGGTAGCTGCAGACTTTGTGCTCTTTACTAGCTCCTTGAGTTCAGGCTAGAAACAGCAACACACAATTGGAAAGAGAGATCATAGAATCATGGAATGGTAGGACTGGAAGGGACCTCTGGAGATCATTGAGTCCCACTCCCCTGCCAAGGCAGAGTCACCCAGGGCAGGTCACACAGAGCACATCCAGGTGGGGCTTGAAAGTCTTCAGAGAAGGAGACTCCAGAACCTCTTTGGGCAGCCTGCTCCCGGCCTCCAGCACCCTCACTGCACAGAAGTTTCTCTTCTTGTTGAAGTGGAACTTCTTAGGTTCCAGTTTGTGTCTGTTGCCCCTTGCCCTATCCCAGGACACCACTGAGCAGAGTCTGGCTCCTGCTTCTTGCCCCCCACCCTTCAGAGATTTATAAACATTGATCAGATCCTCTCTCAGTTTTCTCCTCTCCAGACTAACCAGCCTCAGGTCTCTCAGCCCTTCCTCATCACACAGAGGTTCCAGTCCCTTCTGCTCCTTACAGCCTCTATTGGAATCCCTGCAGTATATTCCTGTCCCAGAACTGGACTCAATACTCCAGATGTGGTCTCACCAGCACAGAACAGAGCAGGAGAACCTCCTTTGACCTGCTGGCCACACTCTTCTTAATGCACCCCAGGAAGCCATTGGCTTTCTTGGCCTCAAGGACACATTGCTGTCCCATGGATAACTTACTGTCCACCAGGACTCCCAGGTCCTTCTTCATGGAGCTGCTTTCCAGCAGGTCAACCTCTAATCTGTAGTCAAGGAGTTTGTGCCTCCACAGAAGGAAGAAGACCCAAACCAGTGTGTTCTTCCCTTTCTCTCTCACATTTATGACTTGACACCCAGACTGTTTGGCCTTGAGGCCAGAAAGTTGCCCTCAGAGCTGTGCCTCTGACTGCTCTCTTGTCCTCTGCACAGGTTGCCACCCATCCTGTCATGCCTGCCTGGGCCCGGGGCCCTCTCGCTGCCTGAGCTGCAGGGCACTGGGGGACGTGCTGCAGCCTCAGCTGCCTGTGGAAGGAGCTGTGCATGGCCTCTGCCTCCCTCACTGCCAGGCTGGGTTCTATGTGGACAGCAGAGGAGTCTGCAAACGTGAGTAGAGGGTGGGAGAACTGTTCAAAGCCTTCAGCACCAGGCTGTGCCACGTTGGAGGTGTTCAGGGTGATCTTGTACCACATTTGATTCTTACTTGCTTTGAGCTCCTCTGTTTGCCTTGGGACACTCAGGAATGTTTAAGCTCAGTGACTTTCAGACTGACATCTGAAGGAAACAGACTCTGCATTGGATTTGGGACCAGAGAACTCAGGTACATAGTTCAATGAAAGAGCTGTGTTGGGGTCTGCACAGCTCAGCTTTCTTCTCATTGAAGCTGAGCCCTGTTGGCTTTTAGCATTGAAGGAGGATCAATCCTTAAGCCTTTTCAGAAAAGACTGAGCTCTCTGCTTACTAACCCTCGAAGACCACGAGATGGTCAGGGGCCTGGAGCACCTCTGCCACAAGGACAGGCTGAGGGAGCTGGGGTTGTTCAGCCTGGAGAAGAAAAGGCTCTAGGGAGACCTCATAGTGGCCTGCCAGGACCTGAAGGGGAATGCAAGCAGGCTGCAGAGGGACTGTTTGCAAAGGCTTGCAGGGATAGGATGAGGGCAGTGGTTTGAAACAAGAGCAGAGCAGATTGAGATTGGATGTAAGGAACAAGTTCTGCACCAGGAGGGTGCTGGAACACTGCAACAGGTTGCCCAGGGAGAGGTAGTTGAGGCTTCATCCCTGGAGGTATTCAGGGTGAGGCTGGAGAAGGCTGAGAGCAACCTGCTCTAGTGGAGGATGTCAGCAGGGGGGTTGGACTGGGTGACCTTTGGAGGTCCCTTCCAATCCAGACCCCATCCTATGACTGTAGGATTCTATATACCACTGCCTGAGATGGGTGAAGAGAGCTGTGCAGACAGGTCTGAGCAGGGCTGGGTGACAGAGCTGGATGATGTCAGTGGGCAGGAATGCTGGCACAGCCCCTGCTGTTATTAGCCCTGCTGCTTTAGTAACAGCATCAGGACAGGAGTTTGAGTTATTGCAGAAGGGTGTGAGGACTCCAGATTTTAAACTCTGACCTAAGCCCACAAAATGTTGCTGCTAAGTTTGTAGATGCCCCTTTTGGGGAGCACACTTAAAATGCTGGGCTTGAAGGTTTTGGCTGTGAGGTGGTGAATTTCTCATCAAAGCACAGAAATATTTCTATTGTATTTTCCTAATACTTGAACTTTCCCTGATGAAACCATAAGAAAGTTCTCTCTGTTATGCTCGGGATCACTTGAGCCAAAACTAGTCCTGGAGGGGCTGCATTTGTGATGAGGATGCCTGAGTTCTCTGTCTGACAGCTAGCTGAGGTGTACTTGTGGAAATCATTTCCTTGCATTTCTCCCCTCCAGCCTCTCTTGTCTCCCTGGAAGGCAGGAAGTCTCTCTTTGTGTTCCACAGAGCCTCACACAGCAGAACCTGTGGCCTCCAGTCACTCCTCTACTAAATACCAGGGGCTTAATTAATGAGTTTTTATATGTATTTAACCACATTACTTATTTTAAGAGGGCTTGGTTTAGGGTCAGCACCAGGTGAAGAAATCTCATTTATAGTCAGAAAATTGATTGGGTTGGAAGAGACCTCTAAGATCAAGCCCAACCTTCATCCCAGCACCACCACTGCCATCAAAATATGGCCCCAAGTGCCATGGCCACAGGTTTCTTGGACACCTCCAGGGATGGGGACTCCACCACCTCCCTGAGCAGCCTGTTCCAGTCCCTGACCACTCTTGCACCAAAGACATTGTTCTTCCTCTCCAACCTACCCCTCCCCTGGCACAATTTCAGGCCAAAAATTCTCTTCTTCTCCCTCTCCCTTTCAAAGCAATTCAATTTTGTTCTTGCTGAATCATCTTTTCCAGATCAGACTCAGTGTGGCCCTGGGCAGCCTGATCTAGCTGGAGGTGTCCCTGCTGAGTGCAGGGGGGGCTGGGCAAGCTTAGCCTATGAGGTCCCTTCCAACCCAACGCAATCTGTGGCTGTGTGACAGGGCCAGCTAAGGTAAGCCAGAATTGATTCTGGAATTAACTGGGCTCTCTCTTTTCTCTCTTTTCTTCCCTGCAGAGTGCCACTCCTCCTGTGCAGGCTGTGTGGGGAACACTTCCCAGGACTGTACAGCCTGCCTGTCACCCCAGGTCCTGCTTGAAGGCAGATGCCTCTCAGAGTGCCCAGAGGGACTGTTCAGCCACCAAGGTCACTGCTCCTGTGAGTGCACCATGCAGGCCCCTGCAGCTCATGCTGCTGAATTCCATCACTTCCACAATTTGTGATGCATTTTTGGGTGTAATTAGAGATGCTGGCAGGTTTAGAGAGAAGGCTCTTTAAGTCATTTCAGGGGAGAGTAGGATAGTCCCACTTCAGGAAATGGAATCTGCACCTAATGGGAGAGAGGTGTGCACATTGAATCATAAATTCTAATCAGCTCTGCTCCACTACATTGTTTCCCTGAAGGTATTTTGTGTTTTATTTCAGCCAGCAGAACACTGGACAGGACTGAGCAGTGCTCTGCTTTTATTAGGCTGGATAAGCACAGTGTATATAGCAATGAGCTGCATTTGTAATCCACTCCTAGCTACAGGGCTGAGTTTAGAAGGAAAGAGCTGGGTCAAGGCAATCCCAAGCACAAATCCAGGCTGGACAAGGAGTGGCTCAAGAGCAGCCTTGAGGAGAAGGCCTTGGGGGTGTCAGTTGATGACAAACCCCCCAGGAGCCAGCACTGGTGGCTGACAGCCCAGCAGGCAGCTGTGTGCTGGCTGCATCCAAAGCAGGGAGAGCAGCAGCACAGGGAGGGGTTTCTTCCCCTCTGTTAAGAATTTCTTCCTAATGTCCAGTCTAAATCTGCTCTCCTCAAGCTTCAATCCATTCCTTCTCCTCCTGTCACTTCAAGCCCTTGTCAAAATCCCCTACCTAGCTCCCTTCAGGTACTGGAAGGCTGCTTTAGGTGTTCCTGGAGCCTTAAGGACCTTAAGGTGTCCCTGGGGCTTTCTCTTCTCCAGGCCGAACAGCCCAAACACTCCCGGCCTGTCCCCATAGCAGAAGTTCTCCAGCCCTCTGATCGTTTTGGTGGCCTCCTCTGGACCCCCTCCAGCAGCTCCATGGCCCTCTTAGTTGTGATTAATGTTTTGCAGATCCTCAGCTGTAGTCTTCTTGTCTCCTGCAGATCTATACCATGGAAAACATGGAAATATGGCATCTGCCTGTAGAGGTAGAAGGATGTAAGAGCAGCAGCCTAAAGTATTTTTGAGCAGTCTTAAGCACTTTGCCTGCACTGCTTCTGTTGAGCTTTTAGCAAAGCAGAGCTGCTGAGCTGGCTTGGCATTGAGGATTTGTAGGGTTCAGATGGGGAAGGCTTTGTGCAGTGCTCAGTCCTGGCTTTTCCACTCACAGATATCAAACTCCTGTCACTGTGATTCTCCTGCAATCCCAAGATGTTTCATTTATCTCCCCTGTGCACCCACTACCTTTCTTCTGTGCACAAACCTCTGCTGGAGGGAGGACTCTGAGGGCCAATCTCTTTATGCTTGCTGGTTTGTAGAGACCTGCACCTTGGTTCACGCAGAGAGCAAATCATATTTTTTTTTTCCCAACTGACAACTCATTTCTCATCTTGTTTGTTCAAAATGAGGATGTAAGAAGCCTTCCAAGCCCCAGCTCTGTGCTCAATGATGCTATTAGCTCATTTTATGTCCCTGCTTTGCAGGGGTAACTGATTGTGGCAGAGAATGACTTGTGGGGAGGTGAGGGTTGCAGGTGCCCTGCACCACAAGCATAACAAGTGTTGGTTTCTCACCCAGCCTGTCACCCAACCTGCAAGACATGCCATGGTCCTTCTGATCTGCAGTGCTCAACCTGCCACCCCCATGCAACTCTGGCTGGTGGAAAGTGCAGGACCAGCTGCAAGGAAGAGCAGTACCTCAACCTGGTGGGATATTGCTTGGGTAAGTAAGAGGATTGGGCTGCAAGGAAGAGCAGTATCTCAACCTGGTGAAATATTGCTTAGGCAAGTAAGAGGATTGGGTTGATCTGCTCCATGGAAAAGGACTTTGGAGTCCTGGTGGACAATAAGTTTATCAATGGCCAGCAATGCATCTCTGAGGCCAAGGAGGCAAATGGTTTCCTGGGGTGGATCAAGAAGAGTGTGGCCAGCAGGTCAAAGGAGGTTCTCCTCCTGCTCTGCTCTGCTCTGCCCTGGTGAGGCCACATCTAGAGTAGAGTGTCCCATGCTAGGCTCCCCAGTTCGAGAGGAACAGGGATCTGCTGGGGAGAGCCCAATGGAGGCTGTGAGGATGCAGAAGGGACTGGAACATCTGTGTGATGAGGAAGGGCTGAGAGAACTGTGGCTGGTTAGTCTGCAGAGGAGAAAACTGAGAGTGGATCTTATGAATGTTTATAAATCTCTGGAGGGGGGGGGAAGAAGCAGGAGCCAGGCTCTGCTCAGTGGTGTCCTGGGATAGGACAAGGAGCAGTGAGCACAAACTGGAACCCAGGAATCCACCTCAGAGTGAAGAGGAACTTCTGTGCAGTGAGGGTGCTGGAGCCTTGGAGCAGGCTGCCCAGGGAGGTTGTGGAGTCTCCTTCTCTGAAGGCTTTCAAGCCCCACCTGCATGTGTTCCTGTGTGACCTACCCTGTGTGACCCTGCCTTGGCAGGGGGGTTAGATTCACTGCTCTCCAGAGGTCCCTTCCAACTCCCCCCATTCTCTGACCCAATGTGATGATCTTTCTGTGACCTTCTCCAGCTACTCGAGCACCCAGCATGAAAAATTCCAAGTGCCTGTAAGGAGCAAAAATGTCACTCAGGTGAAAATACCACAGGGACACTCTGCAGTGTGCACAGCCACCTGCTGCTCTTGCTCTGCAGGGCTTCACTTGGGCTGCATGAAGTCAATGAATGGTAGTAGGTGAGACAGGTAGTAGGGAGAGGGATGCAAGGTTCTTACTGCTGCAAGGGTTGGTGCCAAGGCTTGAGGTCATAGAATGGTTTAGATTGGAAGGGACCTTAAAGCTCATCCAGTTCCAACCCCCCTGTGCCATAGGCAGGGACACCTCCCACTAGAACAGGTCTCTCAAAGCCTCATCCAGCCTGGTCCTGAACACCTCCAGGGAGGTTGTGGAGCACAGAAGCACCCAACGTGATCTTTGATCACGTTGGGTGCTTCTGTGCTCCACAACCTCCCTGGGCAACCTGTGCCAGTGTCTCCCCACCCTCACTGGCAAGGGGAGATGACCAATGTGGGACCAACTTGTCTGGAAATCATCAGAGCATTCCTTATATATGTCAGAAAAGCTGCTTAGGTCCTGCACAGAGCTCCAGTAAAGTGAGTTAAGAAAACATTTGTGATAGAGAGGAGCAGTTCACAGGGCCCTAAAGCAACAATGTGCAGAAGCTGGCATTGCTCTGTGTGTGTGTTTGGGGGAGAACAGGATTGCTCTGGAGGGCTTGTACTTTTTGGTGGGGGGTAGGGGTGCTTTGGTGCCTGTACTTAAGCCTCTCATTAGAAGCCACTGATTGCATTTATCTGTTTAAGAAGAAAAATCTCTTTGAATCCATCACACAGACATGTGTAAACATATCCTGGGAACAACTCCAACCATTTCTGAGCTTTATCAAGCCAGGTTTTTTTCCTTATAAACAAAAAAAACAACCCCAAAAGGGACCTGCGTGTGAGGCTTTATCTGGGCCAAATGAAATAAGGAGTCCTAAGGAAAAGGGAAGGTGCCTTAGACATAAGAAATAAATCATAGAATCATAGAATGGTAAGGTTGGAAGGGACCTCAAGGATCATCCAGTTCCAACCCTCTGCCATAGGCAGGGACACCTCCCACTAGCTCAGGTTACTAAAGGCCTCATCCAACCTGGCCTTGAACACCTCCAGGGAGGTTGTAGAGCACAGAAGACCTCCCTGGGCAACCTGTGCCAGTGTCTCCCCATCCTCACCAGCAAGAATTTCTTCCTAATCTCCAGTCTCAGTCTCCCCTCTTCCAGCTCAAAGCCACTCCCCCTCATCCTTTCTTCCACCTTGTTTTGTTTTTACTTTGCATTATGCTCCCTATGAAAGAACACCCTGTGGAGATGTGGTCTGCACCATGAGGGTGCTGGAACACTGTCTAGGAAGGTGGTTGAGGTCCCATCCCTGCAGCTATTCAAGGTCAGGCTGTACAAGGCTCTGAGCAGCCTGACCTGTTGGAGAAGGTCCCTGCTGACTGCAGAGGGCTTGGACTGGATGACTTTTGGAGGTCCCTTCCAACCTAACCCATTCTAGGATTCTGTGATTCATGCCAGGTTTCTGTATGGTGTTGAAGGACAGGGTGGGCAACCTGGGCTGGTTGAGGGTGCCCCTTGCTCAGCATACAGGGGGTTGGACTTGAGTGACCTGTGCTAGTGGGAGGTGTCCCTGCCTATGGCAGGGGGTTGGAACTGGATGATCCTTGAGGTCCCTTCCAACTTTACCATTCTATGATTCTGTGACTCGACCTTCAGAGGTCCCTTCCAGCCCAGGCCATTCTATGATCCTGTGCATGTTGCCAGTTCTGCTTGAGATAAAGAGCTCCTGAGCCGGGCTGTTAAATTTTCCTCATCCTTCCCATTCAGCACTGACTCAACTGCTCCATCTGCCCTTGCAGGTTATTAATTACCAGTTAAAGAGCAGCTGTCCCATAAAAGAGAGCATTAAACCCCCCTGACACTCGCAGAATGTATGATTTGCATCAGAATCCACCAAAGCTTTTTTCCTTTGCTTCCCCAAGCAATATTTTTGTCCAATTATCTTGCCATTTATCTCCCAATTCCCCACCCTCCAGGCAGAGCTGTGTCACCATTTACAGGGACTGCTGTGCATTATAGCTTCATGGACCTGCAGGGGACCATCCTTCATCCAGCATGGAGAAAACCAACTGTCACCTGAAACCATTGCCTATGAGTTAATGTTGTTGTTGTACAAGTTACCTGAGTGGGGATTGGAACATTTGCCTTGTTGGTAGGAAATGGGATCTTGTTTTCAGAAAGTTCATCAAATGCAAGCAGAAGAAAGACAAAAATGGCCTCAGGTTTCAAAATGAGCACTGCTTTGGGGATGCTGAGTTTGTGCTCATCTTCTCTGAGAGTGCTCAGTTGATTGATTTTGGTTTATAGATGGAGAGTGGCTTGAGAGCAGCCTGGAGGAGAAGGACTTGGGGGTGTCAGGTGGTGACAAACTCCCCAGGAGCCAGCACTGGTCACTGGCAGCCCAGCAGGCAGCTGTGTGCTGGATGCATCCAAAGCAGGCAGAGCAGCAGCACAGGGAGGGAATTCTGCTGCTGCTTTGCTTCTGTTCTGCTCTGCTCAGGCCCCACATGCAGCAGTGAGTCCAGTTCTGGTGCCTCCAGCATACTTAAAGTGTTCTCAGGCACTAGAACAGACTGCCCACGGAGGTGGTGGAGTCACTTATCCCTGGAGGGATTTAAAAGAGGCATGGATGTGGTGCTGAGGGATGTGGTTTAGCAGCAACAGTGGGATTGTGAGCTCTGGGTGAGTGAATGTTTTCTCCCCAGGGAGCTGCTGGAGTCCCCATCCCTGGAGGTGTTCAAGAAACTTGTGGACATGGCACTTTGGGACATGGTTTAATGGCCATGGTGGTGTTGATTGGGCTGGAAGATCTTAGAGGGCTTTTCCAGCTCAAGCATTCCATGATTCTGTGACTCGATGATCTCAGAAGTCTCTTCTAACCTCAACAGTTCCATGATTCTATGGTTTTCTTTCTGGGATTACTGCAAGGTTCTGAAGCAGCCTGCAGAAGCTTGAGTGGTGGTTTCAGTGTTGTTGTGAACCTCACAGCTTACCTGAGAGCACAGAAAGAAACTTGCCTCAGGAAATACTTTGTCTGAAGAGCCCTCAGGAGGGGAGGTTTTATTTAAACAACCCAAGTCATTGATTGCTTAGCAAATGGTAGAAGTGAGAGGTAGAAATGCCTCTGAGTTCCTTTAGGAGTATCCACAAAAACTTGAGAGGTGATTTTTGCCTCCCTAAAGAGCCTTCTGCCTCTTTACAGGCATGGGAATGGTATGGAATTGGTGCTTTCCATATAGCAAGGGCACCATTGTCTCTGTTTGCTTTGCTTGCTAAGAGACAGCTGGGGAGGGTATGGAAGTAAACTCTGCAAATGAACATCTCTGTGAGGAACTTACAGCATACTTTAACCCCAAATCTGCCCTGTAGGAAGATCAGATGGTTTGGGGTGGTCTGTCATAGAATCACAGACCATTTTGGTTGATCTCTGAGATCATTGTGTCCAATCTCTACCAAGCCTGGTGCTAAACCATGTCCCACAGCACCATGTCTACTTCTGCATCTTCACAGATGGGAATTCAACCACCACAGAAGAAAATTAGAGCCAGCTGAAAGGGTGGCAGGAAAAACTTTTGCTGGACAATGGGAGGAAGGGCAGCAGCCTCAAAAAGAGGAGCAGAGAGGCATTGGGACTAGGAGCAAGGTGGTGACATGCTGCTCTCAGAATCCAGTTTGGGTGCTGGAAGAAATCAAAGGGGCCCCTTCCAGCCTAAGCCGATCTATGGATCTATGGAGTGTGCTGCACTGACCTGCAGGGAGCATGAGATGTGAAGCCTCCAACAATCCAAGGCCCACAGGCAGCAACTTACTTGCCTGCTACCAGAACTGGAATAGAATCATAGAATCATCAGGGCTGGAAGGGACCTCAAAGCTTATCCAGTTCCATAGGCAGGGATACCTCTTGCTGGCCCAGGTTGCTCAAGGCCTCATTCAACCTGGCCTTGAACACCTCCAGGGAGGTTGTGGAGCACAGAAACACAGAATGTGATCTTCAGTCACATTCTGTGCTCCACAACCTCCCTGGGCAACCTGTGCCAGTGTCTCCCCATCCTCACTGTAGAAGATTGACATGGAGAAGGTAGAAGCAGGAGCCAGAAAGAGCTGCTTGGTGTTACTGAGAAGCATAAAGTAAACATTTCTGTTAGCTGTTGCTTCAAAGGCAGCCTGCTGTGAAAAAGAGAAATCATCTTCTCCAAAACAAAGCTGCCCCCATGCCCCTCAAGTTCACCACCAGCATCAGGTCTGGGTTTTTGCTTTGCTGTTGTGTCCTCTTTGATCTCCAGGCTTGCAAAGGAATGGGAGAGTGATGGGGCTGCTTTATCCTGAAACAGTAGCTGAGGAAAAGAGCTCCTTCAATACATGGAGGGGAGCAAACAGAGAGGCTACAGTGAGGAAACTGCTGCAACACCACCTGCTTGTGTAGATACTTCACTTCTTACACGTTAGGCTGGGATAGTAAAGCTGTTTACAGAAGGTACTGGAAGTAAAATCTCCTGAGGTTCAGTAAGGCAAAGTGCAAGGTCCTGCACTAAGGTCAGGGCAATCCTGGGTACCAGTGCAGCCTCGGGGGTGATGAGATTGAGAGCAGCCCTGCAGAGAAGGACTTGGGGTTGCTGGTGGGTGAGAAGCTGGACAGGAGCCAGCAATGAGCACTGGCAGCCCAGAAGGCCAAGGGCAGCCTGGGCTGCATCCAAAGCAGTGTGGGCAGAGATGGAGAGAGGGGATCCTGCCCCTCTGCTCTGGGGAGACCTCACCTGCAGTGCTGTGAGCAGCTCTGGAACCCTCAACACAGGAAGGACATGGACCTGATGGAGAGAGTCCAGAGAAGGGTCATGAGAATCATCAGGATGCTGGAGCAGGTCTGCCATGGGACAGGCTGGGGGAGCTGGGGGTGTCCAGCCTGGAGAAGAGAAGGCTCCAGGGAGACCTCAGAGCAGCCTGCCAGTGCCTGAAGGAGGCTACAAGCAGGCTGCAGAGGGACTGTTTGCAAAGGCCTGCAGGGACAGGACATAGGACAGTGGTTTGTAAATGAGAGCAGAGCAGATTGAGGTTGGATGTGAGGAACAAGTTTGGCCTGGAGAAGAGAAGGCTCCGGGGAGACCTAATAGCAGCTTTCCTGCAGCTGAAGGGGGCCTGCTTGCAGGACCTTGACTCCCTGCATGCAATCAGAGCTGCATTCACTGCTGAGCTGCATCCCTGCTTCTCCAGCAGTGTTTGGTGACAATCCTTTATGTGTAGGGTCTAGGAGAAGACAGGCTGGGGTTGCTCTCCAGTCAGGTATAGCTGCAGAACTCCCCCAATGTGAGCCTGTCTTCAGCTTGTAAAATCAGGTTGCCTGCCAACCTGTGGCAGTGCTGTCAGCAGAGACAAAAGGTGGAAAGCTGAGCCCCCGGTGGAGAGCTGACAAGAGGCCAGGTACTCAAATCAAGCCTCATTATCCCATTTCTTTCAAGACACTCATCATTTCCTTTATCATTTTCTGATTTCCCATAATGGGGATTAATTTGGCTTCCAGGCTACCTTGCACCACACTGCTGTGTGCACAAAGGGCTGCTTGTAAAAGCTTCTGAAGCACCTAAGTTCAGGCAGGGGTCAGGAGACAAACTGGGGGAGAAAAGGGAAAAGGAAAAGGTTCCAAGGCACTCTCAAGCAACTCCAGATGCCACTCCTGGCTTGGCTTTGAGGCCTCCTCGGGGTATGGGTGTCTGGTTTGTGTGGGAAAATTTGAGGAGTCAGAACAGGTCATGGAGCTGGTGGAGAGGGGGCAGAGGAGGCCACCAAGGTGCTCAGAGGGCTGGAGAACCTCCCCTGTGGGAACAGGCTGGGAGAGTTGGGGCTGTTCGGCCTGGAGAAGAGAAGGCTGCAGGGAGACCTTAGAGCAGCCTGCCAGTACCTGAAGGGGCTACAGGAGAGCTGGGGAGGAACTTTGGACAAGGGCTTGGAGTGACAGGATGAGAGGCAATGGCTTTAAACTTGAGGAGGAGAGATTTAGACTGGAGATTAGGAAGAAATTCTTGACAGTGAGGGTGGGGAGACACTGGCACAGGTTGCCTAGGGAGGCTGTGGCTGTCCCATCCCTGGAAGTGTTGAAGGCCAGGTTGGATGAGGCTTGAGCAAGCTTGTCCAGTGAGAGGTGTCCCTGCCCATGGCAGTGTGATGAGATATTAATAACCGGGTATGAATTATTAATATCTCTGAGTATTAATTTTTTATTAATATTCCAAAATTCGGGGGAAAATCCCTCAGATTCTTTGGATTTTCAGTCGACAGGAAATATTGGCACAAAGGATATTTATTAACACAGAATGAAACAGTGTAAACAATCAGAACTTGGGAAAATAGGAACGCGGAACAGGAAAACTTCTAAGTGTGCTGCAGAGGCTCCACATCAACCCCAGCACATGGCACTCACGGTAAACGGTCCCTGAGCAAGTTTCCCGTGTAAAACGCTTCCAAACGCACGGCAATGATCCCGCGGTAACACACAAAATGTTCCAGGCAGAGGGGGGAGAGAGAGTTGCTGCAGAGCCAGTGTAAGCTGCAAACACGTGGCCACGGCGATTCCCAGTCTTTAACGAGCCGCTAAAGGGTGCTGCAGAGAGACCATCTCTGAGGACAGCTTGTGTAGGAAAAGGCTGTGTAGAAAGGGCGGCGGCTTTTAAATCAACCCCCTTAAACAGACCCATTTGGAAGTGAAACTGGCCAATAGGCATTTAGCGTTCCTGTTCTGCCCAGTGCATTCAAAGCTTCGTGCCTCGTGCAACCACCCAGGCACGCTGAGGGGCTGCACCAGACACCTGACACAGTGCTGAGCTCCTAGCCTCAGGGCTTTGCTTAGCTTAGCTCAATCTACTTCAACTTCCAGACACTGACCAGAAGGAGGACTGAGCAAGGGTTTAAACCAGCCTGGCAGGATTTACACCTACCAGGACAGGCAGGGGGTTGGAACTGGATGATCTTTGAGGTGCCTTCCAAACCAAGTAATTCTATGGGTCTATGAACTGCTCAGGCATTGGCACAGGCTGCCCAGGGAGGTGGTGGAGTCCCCATCCCTGGAGGTGTTAAAGAAACCCGCAGCCATGGCACCTGGGGATGTGGTTTGATGGCCATGGTGGGGTTGGGTTGGGTTGACAGTTGGACTGCATGATCTTGGGAGGTCTTTTCCAACCCAAACAATTCTGTGATTCTCACTGCAGGAGAAGGTCACACAGCTCTAGAGGTTGTGGTCCTGCTTTTTTAAGCAGTGGGAGGAGAGGGAGGTGCATGCCTGGGGCTGCCAGTGTGGTTTGTTAAAGATAGACCTGCAGGTAGAGCACCTAAAAGCAGAGAAAGGTTCGGGGAAAGCAGAGAGCTTTGAACTGGCTTTGAACAAAGCTTTGCCAAGCTCACTTTAGGATGGGGAGGAGGATGCTTGGATGGGGCAGGAGAATGTGGTTACTGAGTGAAAGTGAAACGTTGTGATGCTCAGGAAGAGCAGAAGAAGTGAATGAGGGCAAGAAGAAAGGAGTGCTCCAGGAATGCTGCAGTTTCTGGTCATCTCTCCAGAGTTTTTTAGCACCTGATCCTAGCCCTTGTGCACCAGAGCATAAAGGGGATCCGGAAGTTACATCCCAGAGAGGTTGTGAAGTCTTCTTCTCTGGAGACTTTCAAGACCTGCCTGGATGTGTTCCTGTGTGATCTGCCCTAGGAGATCCTGCTCTGGCAGGGGGGTTGGACGGGATGATTTCTAGAGATCCCTTCCAACCCCCACCATTCTGTGATGCCTTGAGTTCTCAGCAGTCACAGAATGTCAGGGGCTGGAAGGGACCTCCAAAGCTCAGCCAGCCCAACCCCCCTGCCAGAGCAGGACCACGTGGGGCCGGTCACACAGGAACACATCCAGGCAGGATTTGAATGTCTCCAGAGAGGGAGACTCCACAACCTCCTTGGGCAGCCTGTTCCAATGCTCTGTCACCCTCACAGGGAAAAAAATCCTCCTCATGGTTACACAAAACCTCCTCTGCCTCAGCTTCCACCCACTGCCCCTTGTCCTGTCACTGGGCATCACCCAGCAGAGCCTGGCTCCAGCCTCCTGGCCCTCACCCTGCACATCTTTATAACCATTGACGAGGTCAGCCCTAAATGTGTTGTCCCTCAGCAGCTCTGCTCACCTGTTCCCTCTTCCTTTAGAGTGCCACCCTTCATGCCAGCAGTGCGTGGCCAACCTGCGGGACACAGGCAGCGTCTGCCTGCGGTGCCAGAGCGCCCAACACCTGCTGCTGGGGGATCGCTGCCTGCCCCACTGCCCCCTGGGCTACTACGTGGACAAAGGCTCCTGCAAACGTGAGTAGGCCCTGCACATGCCTCAGCTAACTGGATCCTTGCAAGGTGTCAGACAGGAGGAGGAAGCTCTTTGCTGTCAGGGTGGAGAGACACTAGAACGGCATTCCCAGAAATGCTGCGGGGGCTCCAGGCCTTGAGCACTGGCTTGGATGGGGCCTTGAGCATCCTGGTCTAGGAGGAGCTGTCCCTGCCTGTGGCAGGGGGGCTGCAACCAAGTGTTGCTAGAAGGGCAATGGCATCCTGGGCTGCATCAAAAACACTGTGGCCAGGAGGTCAAGAGAGCTGATTCTGGCCCTCTGGTGACACCTCACAAAGAGTAGTGTATCCAGGTCGAGAGAGGTGATGCTGGCCCTCTGCTCTGCTCTGAAAGACCTCACCTGCAGTGCTGTATCCAGGTCTGGGGTCCTCGGCACAGAAGGTCATGGACCTGCTGGAGTGGGTCCAGAGGGAGGACCATAAAGATGTGTTGAAGCCCAGCCTGTCCGGAATTGCAGCTTAGGAGGAAGAAATTGAGATAAGAAATGAGAATGAAGATGAAGAAGTTCCTTTTGCAGGATGTGGCTTTTCCTCATTGCAGCCCAAGTGCTGGCTCATGTTGCAGAGCCTCTCTCACAGAGCTGTGTGTTTGTTTACCTGGCTCAGACCAATCTCAGAGACATCTGAAATATTCTCTGTGTCATTTAACTGGAAAGACCCCTGAGAGAGAGATTTCTGCCTGCCAGGAAATGTAACCCTAGGGATAACATTTCTTCCCTTTGGTCCAAAGGTTTCATTTCAAAGAAGTTCTGCATTACTCAGCCTGTGCCAAACTCACTTGATGTTGGGGCTGCCTTTGAAGATCTCCAGCACAGCATGAGGCAGTCACAGCTCTCATTTCTTTGCCTGCACTCACTCATGATTAATTTGGCCTGACAGGTGTAATGATGGCATCAGTCTTTAGGTAAAGACCTGTCAAGGCATAAACCAGACTAATAATTTCGTGTGCACCCTTTGGAGAAATTACTAGGATGCATTGGCTTCATCCACTGTGGTGTTTTAAATCTCTGCAGTCAGGCTAAGAAGCACAACAAGTGGGAGACAAAGGGATGGGTCTAAAACTTCAGGGGTGTGTAGAGCTCTGAGGTGGTTCCTGAACAGATCTAAACAGATCAGGTACATCAGGCTAAAAGTAGTTGGGACAAAGCATGAAAGGGAGGTACAGAGAAGTGCTTGCTCTTTTTGCCCTTTTCTGATAGGCAGGGCTTGGCCAGAGATCTGTAGAGTTGTTCTTCAGGGGAAGGGAATGTTGAGGAGAAGAAGAATGGGTAAAAAGAGGGAGAGGAGAGGAGAGCTTGAGAGGCAGGGGAGGGGGAGAAAAGAGGGAAAAGAGAATGAGAAGAGAGGGAAAAGAGTGAGAAGAGAGGGGAGGGGGAGAAGAGATGGAAGAGAGGGAAAAGAGTGAGAGGGGAGGGGAGAGGGAGAAGAGAGGGGAAAGAGTGAGGGGAGAGGAGGGGAGAGCTCGAGAGTCAGGGGAGGGGGAGAAGAGAGTGAGAAGAGAGGGAAAGGAGAGTGAGAAGAGTGGGAGGGGAGAGGAAGGGAGAGCTCAAGAGGCAGAGGAGAGGGAAAAGAGTGAGAGGAGAGGGGAGAGCTTGAGAGGCAGGGGAGATGGAGAAGAGAGGAAAAAGAGAGCAAGAGGAGAGGGAAAAGAGTGGGAGAAGAGAGGGAAAAGAGTGAGAAGAGAGGGGAGGGGGAGAAGAGATGGAAGAGAGGGAAAAGAGTGAGAGGGGAGGGGAGAGGGAGAAGAGAGGGGAAAGAGTGAGGGGAGAGGAGAGGAGAGCTCGAGAGTCAGGGGAGGGGGAGAAGAGAGGGAGAAGAGAGGGAAAGGAGAGTGAGAAGAGTGGGAGGGGAGAGGAAGGGAGAGCTCAAGAGGCAGAGGAGAGGGAAAAGAGTGGGAGAAGAGAGGGAAAAGAGTGAGAGGAGAGGGGAGAGCTTGAGAGGCAGGGGAGATGGAGAAGAGAGGAAAAAGAGAGCAAGAGGAGAGGGAAAAGAGTGAGAGGAGGGGAAGAGGAGAGAGCTGAGGTGCATGGCACCCACAGCACAAATAAACCCATTCAGGACTTAGGCTTTGCAGGAACTTTTGGTGCTTGCCCCACCACGCACAGTCTGTGGAAGTGCTCCTGCTGAACCTTGTGAAACTCGCTGGCAGATTTGCTTTTCCTTGGACACAAACTCTTGCTCTTGCTGTCCCTGCAGGCTGTCACCCCTCCTGTCAAACCTGCACGGCCGGGGGTCCTTTCTCCTGCTCCTCCTGCAACACCAGCTTGGTGCTGTCCCACGCCAGCACGTGTGTGCCAGCCTGTTCCCCAGGCTACTACAGGGATGACAGGCAGACCTGCAAACGTGAGTGCCTCCCTCCCAGCTAGCTCTCCTCTCCACAATGCATTCACCAACGTGTCCTTTCTTGTTCCTTTGCTTGCTGTGCCTCTTTGCCAGGAAAAGAAAGACCTCAAGTGCCTGAGGAGTGGATGTGAGCTGACAGAGGTGATTAGCTGCCTTAGAAACAGAGCCTACAGCCTGCTTTAAAGTGGAGCACAGTTGCACTTTTGGTGCTGACTTCAAAGCCAAAGAGGCTTTGGGTCCCTAGGAAATATCTGCAGGAGGGTTTGTGCAGGCTTCCTTGTTGTCTGGATGAAGTGGCCAAAAGTACTGATGGATAAAACTTGACAAGGGCAACTTAGAATCATAGAATCATAGAAGGGTAAGGTTGGAAGGGACCTCAAAGATCATCTAGTCCCAAACCCCTGCCATAGGCAGGGACACCTCCCACTAGTACAGGTCACTCAAGGCCTCGTCCAACCTGGCCTTGAACACCTCCAGGGAGGTGCAACACAGCCACAACCTCCCTGAGCAACCCATGCCAGTGTCTGTTAAAACTTAAATCAATTCTTACTGAAGCAAACCCCCTCCCCACTGCACAGCCTGCCACTCAGGCTGTAGCATTCAGGCTGCAGTTTGCCACATGAGAAACCTCAAATGATCAATATGCAGCTTGGTAGGTTGCATTTCTCTCATTTCAAACCATTGTCCCTCACCCTATCCCTGCAGGCCTTTGCAAACAGTACCTCTGCAGCCTTCTTGTAGCCCCTTCAGGTACTGGAAGGCCTCTACCAGGTCTCCCTGGAGCCTTCTCTTGTCCAGGCTGAATAAGCCCAGCTCCCTCAGCCTGTCCTCATAGGCCCCTGATCATTTCCCTTTATTTTCTCTGTTCACCCAGGCCCTGACGTCAGTTGCTTTATTCCTCAGACACCTACTGGGCTTGTTGTTCCAAAATGCAAAATTACATGACCCAGAGACATGAAAAATAGGGGAGGGAAAAGCCCTGTTTGAATTGACTCAGTGTAACATCCTCCCC
>WBNM01018117.1:26289-64128 GCA_013399055.1 Ramphastos sulfuratus | reverse complement strand
CAAAATAAATGAGTGAGTTTGGTGGCTGTGCACCTGAACACTCAGGTTTTGTGAAGCCCTGAATTAGCCTGATCTAAATTAGCCTGATTTATGGTTAAATAAGTCTGTTGCACTGCACTCAGGATAGGTATCAGTGTCACTCTATCTAGGCCAAAATAGCTTTCCTGATGAGATCCTGGAGGAGGAAGCTGCTGTGGTTGGCAGCTTTACCTGCTTTTTGTTGATGTATTTGCTTCTCTTCAAAGTCTGATTTCCATCCTCTAGGCAGAAATGGAGACCCCTTGCATAAGTTCAAAGAAATAGGGGGGGGAAACTTTTGTACCATTCTTCCACCAACAGGAAATGGGAAAAAAGAAAAAGGCTGAGGAATAATAATAAAAAAAAGGAGTAAAAAAGAGGAATAATTATTTAAAAATGAGTAAAAAAGAGGAATAATAATAAAAAAGGAGTAAAAAAGAGGAATAATAAAAAAAAAGGAGTAAAAAAGAGGAATAATTATTAAAAAAGGAGTAAAAAAGAGGAATAATAATAAAAAAGGAGTAAAAAAGAGGAATAATAATAAAAAAGAAGTAAAAAAGAGGAATAATAATAAAAAAGGAGTAAAAAAGAGGAATAATTATTAAAAAAAAGGAGTAAGAAAGAGGAATAATTATTAAAAAAAAGGAGTAAGAAAGAGGAATAATAATTAAAAAAAAAAAGGCAATCATGGGATTCTTACTGTCCTGGCTAGTTTCCTCCAAGCTCCTCAAGATGTCCACTGCAATCTGGATTCTCTCATTGCTAACTATACCACAATCCCTCCCTTCCTAATTAAAATGCCCCTTTCCAATGAAACCTTTCCTACTTCTAGCTCCTGGACATCATGGTCCAAGAGGAATGCTCCTGAAGACTGTACCTCCCTGGACAACCTGTTCCATTATCTGTAAATGTGAACCTGAGCTGTTCTGGGCCTGCTCATTAATTGTTCTCCCTCTTTCTGTGATGTTCATGGGCAGACTCACAGATTGCATCAGGTTGGAAAGGACCTTCAGTGGGCCTCTTGACACATCACTGAAAAGTCACAGAATGCCAGCTTGGAAAGGGTCCCAAGGGCATGTGATAGGATGAAAGGGAATGGATTGAAGATTGAGGAGGGCAGATTGACCCTGGAGATGAGGAAGAAATTCTTTACAGTGAGGTTGGGGAGACACTGGCACAGGTTACCCAGGGAGGTTGTGGCTGCCCCCTCCCCAGAGGTATTCAAGGCCAGGGTGGATGAGGCCTTGAGCAACCTGGGCTGGTGGGAGGTGTCCCTGCCCGTGGCAGGGGGTTGGAACTGGATCACAGGATGTCAGGGGTTGGAAGGGGCCTCCACAGATCATCAAGTCAAACCCCCCTGCCAGAGCAGGACCACAGAATCTAGCACAAGTTGCACAGGAGTGCATCCAGATGGGTCTTGAAAGTCTCCAGAGAAGGAGACTCCACAACTTCTCAGTTGGAGTTGTGGAGGAGACTCCACAACTTCTCAGAGACTCCCAGACTTCTCTGGGCAGCCTGCTCCAGGGCTCTGTGACCCTTACAGTAAAGAAGTTTTTCCTCATGTTGAGGTGGAACTTCCTGTGCTGTAGTTTATACCCATTGCTCCTTGTCCTATCACAGGGCACAACTGAGAAGAATTTGTCCCCAGCCCTCAGATACATATAAACATTGATTAGATCCCCTCTAAGTCTTCTCTTCACCAGACCAAAAATCCCCAAGTGCCTCAGCCTCTCCTCCCAGGGCAGTGCTCCAGCCCCTTCATCATCTTCACAGCCTTCCCTTGGACTCTTTTGAGTAGATCCCTGTCCCTGGATGATCTTGAAGGGCCCTTTCAACCCAACCCACTTTGTGATTTTGGCTTTGATAGCTTCAATGCTTTTTGCAAGCAGATTCAACTGTCCAAATGGCTGTGGCAGAGGGGCTGGAACTAGGTGAACTTAGGTGAACTTTAACCTTCCAACCTAAACCATTCTATAAAGCTACGAAATAAAAATCAAAGAATCGCCCTGCTTGGAAAAGACTTTCAGATGGTCAAGTTCAACCATAGTGACTTTAATATTGTTACTGCAAACAGCTTTTAAGGAAAGCTTAATGTTTAAGAAAGCCTCATTTGTAGTCCTTGTGGCAGGAGGCTCAAGGCCAAGTGTGTCAGTGAATTGGATTTTTGTCATTCCAAGCCTCACTTGTGCCTTCTCCAGTGAAGTGCTGCTGCTAAGCCACCTAGATATAAACTCTCCCAGGCTGCTGGAAAACCATCACTTAGAAGGACTGACAGTTGTTTGAGTGCAGGCTGGCTGTGAGGCTGACAAAATTCAGTCCCTCTTCAACCTTTATTTGAGCCCCACTGCACTTTTGAGGAACTTGGGGATTGGAGTGAAGTTCAGAGAGGTGCTGAGTGCTTGTTGTGGGCTCTTAGAGGTAGTTTTAACCTGACACCCTGGCTGAGGAGCAGTGCCAAGCTTCATGAGTTCTTTATGGCTTTAAAAATGCAGGTGTGGAGCCATGTTGATAAGCCAGGCAGACTGGATTGATTGCAGGTGCAGTTGTTTGCTTCGTGCTCTGGCCTGCCTCCAGGAGGAGCCTGATTCATGTAGCGTCAGACCTCCCACGCAGCCATAGAATGGGTTGGCTTGGAAGGGACCCTCTAAGATCATCTCGTCCAACCCTCCTGCAGGGCAGGATGACCTTAGAGGGTCCCTTCCAACCCAATGCAATCTGTGAATTTATCCTCAGTACAGAACTGACCCTGGGCAAAGATTCTGGCTCCGTGTGGATGTAGTGACACTCAGGAGCCTTTGCCATCCTTGTCCTTGCTAGCAGAGCAGCTGCAACTGTTTGGAGAAAGCCAAATGGGAAGCTCCATGAGTTGCCTGCATAATTCCTGCACTGTTTCATGTCCCCAGAATCAGAGTTTCTCAGTGCATAGCAAAGGGCTGGGAAATATTTATCAGTCTTTCCTAGCACGTTGCTGTTAACCCTTGCTGTGAGTTAGCCAAGAGCTTTGCCATCACCACTGAGCACCCTTGGCTGTTAGCACAACCTCCTTAGAAGTTCAGAACCTGGACATCAAAGAGGGGAGTTGAAATCCTCTGCACCTCTGGACTTTGATCCTTGATTCAGTAAATCCCAAAATGAATTCCCCCCCCCCCACACCCAGCCCTTGGCATCTTGATTTGCTTTCTACAGCTCCAAAATGTCACACAGTGCAAACACAAAGGTGGAAACCTTAAGTGAAGTTAAATGCTCCTTTGATCCCACCAAGGTTTAGTGGCTGGATGGCAGGAATCTGCTGTGGGCTCCAAATTTGTGTAGTTCACAAGTTTCTTTTTCTTGATTCCTAGAATGAAGAAAAAGAGAGACAGGGAAAGTTCTTACTCGGGGATCTGAATTTGAGGTCAATGTTTTACCCTGCCCTGTCCAGAGGAGAGTAAGAAGCAGAGTAAGGAGGCCTAACAATCTGTTCCAAATGGCAGGAGGCTTTCTACAGTTCAGAGTCTGTGAAGAGGAACATCAGAAGGAGAACTTCTGAAATACCCACAGGTGTCTCTGGAAGAGGAGAAGAGTAGCAAGGCTACAGGATAACAGCATTTGTACTTGTCCAGTTGGCTGCTGCCCCAGCAGTTGCAGGGCAGTGCCAGTTATTTGCTTTGTCTTCATCTTCCCACAGCTTGCAACAGGCAGTGCCTGAGCTGTGAGTCAGCCACCAGCTGCACGTCCTGCAGAGACCCAGCCAAGGTCCTGCTCTTTGGAGAGTGCCAGGATGAGAGCTGTGCTCAGCAGTACTACCTGGAGCTTCCCAGCAAGACTTGCAGAGGTAACAAACACATTTGTGGCTTAAAGAAGAAAAAAAAAAACATCATTGCAAGTGCCTTGGCTGAAAATCTGTCTGGGGGGCAAGAAGGGTAGAAATTGTTCAGCTCCAGCCTCCAGCTTGTGAAGCTTTTCCAGTTAGTGAGGTTTTTAGAGTTTGTGAGGCTTTTCCAGTTAGTGAGGCTTTTAGAGTTAGTGAGGCTTTCAGAGTTGTTGTCTCTTTTTTCCAGCAGTCTGCTGTCACATACTTGAGCCTCTCAGTGAAACAAGATTACTGCAAATCCTTCTCTTGTAAATGATTTAGTAAGTGAGCCAGCAAACTTTGCAAGGGTCAAGGCCAGCAATTCATTTTGTTGTGGGTCAGCTGAATAATGAGAGAATTTACTAAGCTCAATCTTTTTTAGAGTGCTTATGGGGCCTTGTGTACTCTACCTGCTTCTCTCTACCTTATTAAATCCTGCAGCACTGGATGGCTGCAGAAACAACAGTTTAGAGGCATTTCAAAGACACATGACTTGAAAGATTTCCAGAACTCCCAAGGGGAGTGTTCCATAATGGAAAGAAGTGAGGATAATGTGGTGAGACACTGCAGCAGGTTGTGGCTGCCCCCTCCCTGGAGGTGTTGAAGGCCAGGCTGGATGAGACCCTTGAGCAAGCTGGGCTAGTGGGAAGTGTCCCTGCCCGTGGCAGGGGGTCAGAACTAGGTGATCTTTCAGGTCCGTTCCAACCCAAACCATTCTATGCATCCATAATGTGGCTTTCTTGCAGCTAAGACCAGGATGTAAGACCAAGACCTGTTGCTCAGTGTTCATTCTTAGCTGCCTCTCTCTGTACTTGGCTCAGCTGAGCACATTCTGTCCCCTTCACATTGCACTTCCTGACAGAGGTGACACTGGCTGGTGTTTAGGGTGTTGGGATGAGGCAAGATTCTTGTTGTGCCTTTGTTTTGGACCTGCTGCATGGACTGAAGTAGTTCAGCTCACCTCAGTGAGTCCTTGTTTCCCCCTGTCTTGCTCCTGCCCACTTGTCTGCTTAATCAGCCAAGCCTGTCTGTCACTAATTGCTGATATGGACCCCCCACACACCAAGAAAGAAACAGGAGTGCTGGCAACCTGAGGAGTCCTTGGGCATGGTTGGGGCCCTGTTCACAGGATGTTAGAGGTTGGAAGGGACCTCTGGGGATCATGGAGTCCATGTTGAAGACTGGAGAGGAGATAGTACAAGGGCATGTGAAGGCAGATCTGATGCCACTTACATCTGGTGTGTTTCTGGGCCAAGGGCATTCCAGAGGGACATTTGGACTGTGAGTGACAACAATTTCATAGCATCATAGAATGGCTTGAGTGGGAAGGGTCCTTAAAGATCATCCAGTTCCAACCTCCCTGCCCTGGGCAGGGACACCTCCCAACTAGCCCAGCTTGCTCAAGGCCTCATCCAGCCTGACCTTGACCTCTTCAAGAGATGAGGTATCCACAGCTTCCCTGAGCAACTCATTCCAGTGTCCCAGCACCCTTATAGTAAAGAGCTTAAACTTCCATTTCCTCTTCTTTGGGCAGAGTCCTTTGAAAGCAGGAGGATGACAAGGTGAGGTGGCTAACTGCTAATGAGCAAGGAGCTCAGTGCTGGCAGAAAAGGAGCAGATATCTTTATGGGGTCAAGTCAGGCTTTAGGGGCAACAAAACTCTGCCAGTGGTAGCAGGTCTGAACACTGAATAAGAGCCAAACTTGCTCAGACTTGAGATGTGGTTAAAACATGTTAAATCCAAGAGAGGGGGGGAAAAACCCAACCCATGTCTTGAGTGATTCACCCAGCACAAACTGCACTTCATCTTTCAGTGCTTTTTAAGAGTTTTAACTCTGCTTTTTGCTCCCAAAGTTTATATTCCCAGAGCTTGTAGAGCCCTACCTGGCTGGGGTGAGCACTCTAGAAAGAGCTGCTCTGCACTGACATTTTTTTTTTTTTCCCCCTTGCAGAGTGTGACTGGAGTTGTAATGCCTGTAAAGGTCCCCAGAGCACTGACTGCCTGCAGTGCATGGAGGGCTACATTCTCCACGAAGGAGCTTGTGTGCAGCAGTGCCCTGCAGCTTTCTACAGGGAAGCAGACACCTGCCAGAGTGAGTTCTGTCTTCAGCTTTACTTCTAATCACTGCTGCCAACAGGTTTCCCTGCTTCTGACCACTGTGCACACATCTTGTTGGAAGGAACCTTAAGATCACCCAGTTCCAACCCCCTGCCATGGGCAGGGACACCTCCCACCAGCCCAGGTTGCTCAAGGCCTCATCCAGCCTGGCCTTCAACACCTCCAGGCAGAGGGCATCCACAACCTTTCTGGGCAACCTGTGCCAGGGTCCCCCCCCCCTCACTGTCAAGAATTTCTTCCTAGTCTCCAGTTTCAGCCTCCCCTTGTCCAGCTCGAAGTCATTGCCTCTCATCCTGTCACTCCAAGCCCTTGTCAAAAGTCCCTCTCCAGCTCTCCTGCAGCCACCTTCAGGTACTGGAGGGCTGCTCTAAGGTCTCCCTGGAGCCTTTTATTCTCCAGGCTGAACAGCCCCAACTCTCCCAGCCTGTCCTTGTGGGAGAGGTGTCCCAGCCCTCTGGGTCTTTGTGGCATTCTCTGGACCCTCTCCAACAAATCCCTCTCCTTCCTGTGTTAGGGACTCCAGAGCAGGATGCAGTGCTGCAGTTGGGGGTCTCCCAAGAGCAGTGGGGCAGAATCCCTTCCCTTGACCTGCTGCCCACACATCTGCAATCCCACCACTACAGCACCTTCAACTACAACCTGACCTTGAAAACAGTGTGGAGCTGAACTCTCTACTTATGGCTTTCAGGGTGTGAGCAGCACTGCCTGCGGTGCCAGCAAGCAGCAGAGTGCAGCCTTTGTGAGGCCCCATTTTTCCTCTTGGACACTCACTGTGTGCACAACTGTGGCAAGAGATTTTATGCAGACCAGGCTGAGAGGAGGTGCAGAGGTAAGCAAAGCGAGTGGGGGGTGGGGGAGAGGGGCCAGGGTTGTGTCTGTGTTCTGTACTCTGCTTTGTCCTTCCAAGGCTGGGCTGAAGAAGGACTCAGTGGTTAAACTTGCTGCTGAGGTGATGCAGCCAGCTGAGAATTAGCTGCCAGGCTCTACCTGCATTTAGACCTGCCTAGGTCACAGGTCCATGGAATGGTTTGGGTTGGAAGGGACCTTAAAGATCATCCAGTTCCAACCCCACTGCCATGGGCAGGGACACCTCCCACGAGACCTGGCCTTGGACACCTCCAGTTTGTTCCAGGGGGGCAGTTCAGAGGAATGAGATTCAGGGCAGATGGGAGCTGGTCTGACTCTGTATTAAATAAGCCAGGTATTAACCCCAAATTTCCAGAAAGATTTCAGTTGTATTTTTGGATTACCAAGCTGTGCAGGACAAGTCCTCTGAAGGACTTGAAGCCTTGAGCAACCTGCTCTAGTGGAAGGTGTCTCTGCCCATGGCAGGGTGTTGGGACTAGATGATCTTTAAGGTCCCTTCCAACTAAAATCACATTCACAGCTTCACAGAATGGTTGAAATATTCTTTATTATAACAGCTCTGTGAAGCCATTTTCTTCCATTTGGAAGAACACCTCAGGCTCTCTGTAGCCTTTGGGAAGCTGGTTAAGTGAGAAAGGAACTTCTTAGCTCTTGGATCTCAACTCTTTGCCCTTTTTTTTTTGGATTGTTTTTGGACATAAATAGCAGTGGTGGTTCTGTTCTGACCCAAGGGGAGGTCTCTGCACACCAGTGGCTGCAGTGGGTTTGCAGTGTCTCAAAGGGGATCTTATCAATGTCTGTAAATATCTCAGGAGTGGGTGTCAAATGAAGGTGCCAAGTCTATTTTTGGGGGTGCCCAGTGATAGGACAAGGAACAACAGGTACGAACTGAAAGCCAGGAAGTTCCACCTCAACAAGAGGAGAAACTTCTGTGCTGTGAGGGTGCTGGAGCCCTGGAGCAGGCTGCCCAGAGAGGTTGTAGAGTCTCCTTCTCAGGAGGCTTTCAAGCCCCACCCGGATGTGTTCCTGTGTGACCTGCCCTGGGTGATCCTGCTCTGGATCTGGGCTGGATGACCTCCAGAGGTCACTTCCAACCCCCTACCATTCTGTGACTCTGTGCTTTCAATCCAACTCAGCTTGTCCTTCTGGATGCTTGGAGTGTGACAGTGAGAGGCAGTGCCACCTCTGTGACAGCAGCACCTTTCTGAAGAAGAAGATTTGTGTTTCTGCTTGTGGCCAGGGTTTCTATGGCAATGCTTGGACCAGAGAGTGTGAAGAAGGTGAGTGTCTCATGATACAGCAACCAAGCTGGCAGGCTTGCAGCAGATTCTCAGGCCAGGAAGAGCATCCATTCAGCAGCACGTTTGCCACGCAGGTTTGTGCTGGCTGTTTGAAAGGTGGCAGCTCTTCTCTCCAGCTCTTTTGTCTCACAGGACATGCATGTCCATGGTTTTCCAGGTGAAGTTACCTAGAGAGGTGTGGAAGCACATCTTCCTAGGCACAGCATGGTTTATCACCCATGAAAACACATCTTGGGGGGGAAAGCTTTCTTGAGCTTCACCAACATTACAAGCTCTTGGTGCACCCAACTGCAACTTCTCATTCCTTTCTTCTATATGCAGATTTGCCAGGCCATCTGCAGGGCAGTGTGTGTTGGCTTTCAGCTTTGCGATGGGCAACTCAGCATGGGAGGTGTCTTTCCCAAACCTCTCAAAATCAGAGTGGGCGTTGGGATGGGTTGAAAACCTCCTCGAGGTGGTGGTTGTCCACCAGTACTGAGCAGGGCATTGTGAGGTTCTGCTCTGCTACCCAGTGGCAGGCAAGATGCCAACGCAGCCCATGGCTCTCCCTCATGCACTGATACTTCTCCCTTCTTCAGCCAGCAAACATCCCTTGAGCTTCCACAGCAACAGGACCCTCACAGTAGGAATCGGTGGGGTGAAGCCCCTGGAGCCCTCCTTGCTGAGCGTGTGTGGTCTGGACGGTGCCAGAGGCCAGCTCCGGTTGCACATCCACAGTGCTCCCTCCAACGGCAGGCTGGTGGCAGTGCTGGGTGGCAAGGAGCTGCAGCTGCTCAAAGGGGACCACTTCAGCTGCCAGGATGTGAAGGAGAAGAGGATTCGCTTTGTGCACAGCAGAGACAAGTCCAGGTGACTGGGGGAAACTTTCTGTCTGAGCTCTTCCTTTAAAAAAGAGAAGCTGTTGCCATGAGAACAGGCAGGTCCTGGTGCCTCAGAGGCATTCTTAGGCAAAGGGAGGTTACCAGGAGGATGGAGACTCACAAGGAGTCCCATGGGAAGGACAGGGGCTGATGGGGACAGGTTACTGCTGGAGAAATTCCCATTGGACTCCAGAAGAACATTTGGCACCCTGAGCACAGCCAGATGTTGGAATCACCTCCCAAGGGAAGCAGTGGAGTCCCCTCCTTTGATCAGTCTGACAGAGTGCTGGGCCAGCTCCTTGCACCTACACCTGCTGGCAATGCTCACACTGGAAGCAAGGAAACAGATTTCCCCCTGCTACCAGGCAGCCAGAAGTCATCCTGCCAAATTCCACACTTGATTTACGTCCCCAGAAAGCCTTGGGACTAGGCTGAGACCAATGGAATTGTTCTACAATCCTGCCTGTCTATATCAGGGGGTTGTTTGGTCCATCAGTAGAACTTGGAGGGTGTCTTTCAGATGCCAAGGGTTAGCTCATGTGTTTCTGTGTTGTGCTTTTGGAGTTTGTCTGCCTGGCAGTCACGGGGAAGTGGCAGCACCTTGAGAAACAGAACTACTTTGTGGTCAAGGTTGTTGGGTGGCATCACTGAAAAGTCACAGAATGCCAGCTTGGAAAGGGTCCCAAGGGCTTGTTGTGATAGGATGAGAGGGAATGGATTGAAGCTTGAGGAGGGCAGATTGAGCCTGAGGATGAGGAAGAAATTCTTAACAGTGAGGGTGGTGAGACACTGGCACAGGTTGCCCAGGGAGGTTGTGGCTGCTCCCTCGCTAGAGGTGTTCAAGGCCAGGCTGAATGAGGCCTTGAGCAACCTGGGCCAGTGGGAGGTGTCCCTGCCCATAGCAGGGGGTTTGGAACTGGATGATCTTCTAGGTGCCCTCCAAGCCAAAGCATTCTGTCAATCCATGAATCATCTGATCCAACCTTCAGTCAGTAGGAAACCAAACTGGTGAGAAGTGGCAGCTTCTGTTCCCCAGCCAGAAAAGTGACATTTTCCTTTCAGCAGAGCACAGCTGACATTTAGAGCTGATTCTTTACCTTGGAGGTGCCATCCTGCATGGGCAGCATTAATGAAGGGGAAATGAGGGGGCATTATTACACAGTTAAAAGGGTTTTATTAGGGGAGTGACTGTTAGGAAACTTCAGAAAGAAAAATGGTATAAAAATGTAATTGAACAACCCTTGAGCTAAAGCTTCTGGCACTGAGCTGCTCAGTTCTGACTGAATCTACCAGATTTTTATCATTATGGAGTCCTGCAGGAGCACTTCATTAATTTCTCTTCTCCTGTGTTCTGGCTTGGTGGGGACCTGTTTAGGAAAGGCCAATTTTCCTTGAGGGTCAGCAATCAACATTTCCTCTCCCCTCCTGAGGTGATCAACATCGAAGCATTTTCCACCCAGGTAATGTTACCAAAGCTTGGAAGCAACCACGAGTTGTGTGCCATGGCAAGCTCTGGTTTCTTGCAGTGGTAACAAAGGAGCTGGGCAGGGCTTGAGATGGAGTTCAGGTCAGGCAAGTTAGGCTCAGCTCTCAGGTGAGAGGCAGCCAAGAGCCATGAGGAGGCACCAAACTTGGGGTGACTGGAACAGGTTGCCCAGGGAGGTTGTGGCTGCTCCCTCCCTGGAGGTGTTCAAGGCCAGGTTGGATGAGCCCTTGAGTGACCTGTGCTAGTGGGAGGTGTCCCTGCCTATGGCAGGGGGTTGGAACTAGATGATCCTTGAGGTCCCTTCCATCCTTACCATTCTATGATCCCTTCCAGCCTAAGCCACTGTGTGATGGTGAGGTGCCTGTGTTCCAGCTGGACCTGCCAGCATACCTGCAGCATGTAGACCTTCCACAGTATTTAAGGCTCCATATTCCCAGTTGAAACTCCATGTATGATTGCTACAGATTCTTAGATCTTCCCCCTGGGGAGGAAAGTGTGAAGAGGGAGTCTCTGCTGCTCATGCACAGGAGGTTTCCAGGCATAAAATGAGGTGATTACCTTCACCTCACAGTTTTAATCCCAGACTTGGATGATGAGCAAATTGCCAAGGTTTAGCAAACGCCTAAGAGCTGCTCTTGTGTTCCAGGCTCCGTATGTGTTCAGAAACGAGGCTCTCCTTGTCCACAGAGGGGAAACTGGAGCTATAACAGAGCTGCTGCTTGGTGTGAGAGACAGTGACAATCCTCAGGATGTTGTGCTGGTGGTGTTAGAGCCTCCAAGGCATGGGCAGCTGAGCAAACCCCCTGGGGACTCAGCTTCTGGAACCCAAATATTCCGCCTTGACGACCTTGCCAGCGGACTGCTGCATTACACCCACGATGGCTCTGACAGCCAGGATGATGCAGTCCTTTTGCAAGTGACTGATCGTTACCACTTCCAGAACATCCTGCTTCACATCAAGATTGCTCCCAAGGTAGGTGCTGGGACATAAACCCTTGCAGGCAGATTAGAAGGCTGGAGAGATAGCACCGTGTCCCTGAGGTGTCACTGCTCCTGAGTTACCGACAGGCTGCGGTCAGAGAGAGGAGAAAGCAGTGGATTGGTGGAGTTTTGGAGGGCACCTGAACTTTTCGTGGCTGTGACAGGAATGGTTCAGCTCAAATTGTGCAGCTCTAACAATTCAAAATCCACAGTTGTTTGCTGAAAAGATTTGTCTGGAGCTGCAGGTAAAAGTTTTGCAGGGAAGTGGATTAGATGTCAGGAACAGGTTCTGCACTGAGGGTGCTGGAACACTGTGACAGGTTGCTCTGAGAGGGAGCTGAGGCCCCATCCCTGGAGATCTTAAAGGTCAGCCTTGAGAAGACTCTGAGCAACCTGTTCTAGTGGAGGATGTCCCTGCTGACTGCAAGGGGTTGGACTGGATGACCAGGTTGGATGTGGGGAGTTGGTTTCTTCTCCTATGCAACCAGTGACGACATGAGGACGCAGTCTTGAGCTGCAGCAGGGCAGGTTCAGGCTGGATGTTAGGAAGAAGTTCTTCACAGAAAGAGTGATTGGCATTGGAATGGGCTACCCAGGGAGGTGGTGGAGTCCCCATCCCTGGAGGTATTTAAAAGGAGACTGGATGAGGCACTGGGTGCCGTGGGGTAGTTAATTAGGTGTTAGGTGATAGGTTGGACTTGATGATCTCAAAGACCTTTCCCAACCTGCTTAATTCTGTGATGAGGCCTTGAACAACCTGGTCTAGTGGGACCCATGTCAGGGAGGTTGGAACTAGATGACTTCGAAGGTCCCTTCCAACCCAAAACCATTCTGTGAATCCATGAGAACATCAATTCTACAGGCTGAGAATTGGGCCCAAGGGATATGGGTGGAGGGTGCAGAACCAGTTCTGGAAGCAGACAACCAGGGCTGAATTCATAAAGAACACCAAAATACTGTGCTTGACCCTTGTCACTGCAAAGTCTTTCCAGCATTGCTTCAGTTAAGTCTTTTTCTGCTGTCCCCCTGCATGCAGAACGACAGAAGGCCTCAGCTGGTGACAAACTCCCTGGTGTGGGTGCCCCAGGGAGGCATGCTGCAGATCTCCAAGACAATTCTGCACGCCAAGCTGCCCGGTGTCCCTGACTCTGAGATAACCTTCACCATCACCAAGGACCAGCCAACACATGGTAAACTTCTTTAAAGGTTTTGTGGCCAAAGCCCAGGTGTAGGCCATTGCTTTGCACCCCCACATGCCCCAAGCTGTTCATCTACTAAAGACAAGTGCAAGCTTCTGCGTGCTTCAGAGGGGAAAAGATGTGCTTCACAGACCTAAGGGCTTCTTCCATGGTCTGTTACCCACAACAAGTAGGTTGTGAGGGAATCACTTGAGGAGTTTGAGGGAAGCACTTGAGAGAACGAGGATGGTGGTAAAAAACAAAGTTATGGAGAAAGACTGAGGACAAGAAGGTTTAATGTCAGTGACAGGAATTTAGAACATTGGGGAGACCTTCTAGTGGCCTCCCAGTACCCAAAAGGGGCCTACAAGCAAGACCAGGAAGGGACTTTCTACAAGGGCTTGTAATGATAAGGTGAGGGACAATGAATTGAAGCTTGAGGAGGGCAGATTGAGACTGGAGATGAGGAAGAAATTCTCGAGAGTGAGGGTGGAGAGACACTGGCACAGGTTGCCCAGGGAGGGTGTGGATGCCCCCTGTCTGGAGGGGTTGAAGGCCAGGTTGGATGAGGCAGGCTGGGCTGGTGGGAGGTGTCCCTGCCCATGGCAGAGGGTTTGGAACTAGATGATCTTTAAGGTCCTTTCCAACCTGAACCATTCTGGGATTCTCTGAATTTGCTGAGCCAGATAAAATCAGAGGATCCCTTTAGTAACATCACTGCTGGGGTTTTTTTCCCTTTTGCTGTGAGGACAGATTGGTTTCCACAGGAGCTTCCAGAACCTGATGGATCCACAGCCACTGTTACTTCTGCAATTTAGAAAAGAACTAATTAGTTTGTATCCCTCCCTTTAGTTTCCTGCAGAGGAAGGGCTGCCTTCTCATTTTTAATAAGCATTTACATGAAAACAAGAAGGTTTGTTTTTTTTTTCCCCTGAGGAGCTTCTCTCCTATTGCCTAACCCAGAGCAAAATGTATCATCCTCTGTTTGTATCTCTGTAATTACCTCTGCTGTAATTAATTACACTAAGACAAGTGGGTTTGTAGCTGCAGGTCAGGAAGCAGCAGCAGAAATAGCTGCAAAACTTTATCTAAAATGCAATTTCACTTAAAGGGAGGGGATAAAGAAGATGGAAAAAAATGTAGTAAATGAAGCCTGAGTCAAGGTGGGGCTTATCTGCCTGGCTTGGTGTTTGAGTCATGGAGAAGGTATTTAGACCTGGAGAAAAGGGAGCATTGGACTTTTATCTAGGAGAGAAAACCACCTTAGAATCAGCTGCCACGTTTCTGCAGCAGCAGGGCATGGACAAAGAAAGCTTCTTGTCCTTCATTTCAAGGCTCTGAAAACAACCAAAATGGTTACAAGTACATCCAGAGCACCTCCTTCTGTAGGGCTTGGTTGCACAGAATCATAGAATCACTGAGGTTGGAAAAGCCCTCAAAGATCATTGAGTCCAACCATCAACCCAACACCAGCATGGACATCAAACCACGTCCCCAGCTGCCATGGCCACACACTTCTTGAGCACCTGTGACTTCAGCACATCCCTGGGCAGCCTCTTCCAGTGCCTGTGAACTCTTGCACAGAAGAAATTTTTCCTAATAGCCAACCTAACCTTCCTCTGCTGCAGCTCGAGGCCATTTCCTCTTCTCCTATCACTTCTGCTTGGGAGAAGAGACCAACACTGACCTCGCTCCAACCTCTTTTAAAGGAGGTTGTCTCCCCAGGCCTTCTCCAGACTACCTGAACTTCAGGCAAAGCCTTTGACACCCTCTGCCACAGCAAGCTCCTGGCACAGCTGGCAGCTCCTGGCTTGGACAGATTCACTCTGAAATGGGTCAAGAAGTGGCTAGAGGGCCAGACCCAGAGAGTGGTGGTGAAGGGTGCCACATCCAGCTGGCAGCTGGCACCAGTGGTGTGCCCCAGGGATCAATGCTGGGCCTGAAGGGAGGTTGTAGCCATGTGGGGTTGGGCTCTTCTGCCAGGCACCCAGCAACAGAACAAGGGGGGACAGTCTCAAGTTGTGCCAGGGGAGGTCTAGGCTGGATGTTAGGAGGAAGTTCTTGGCAGAGAGAGTGATTGGCATTGGAATGGGCTGCCCAGGGAGGTGGTGGAGTTGCTGTCCCTGGAGGTGTTGAAGACAAGCCTGGATGGGGCACTTAGTGCCATGGGCTGGTTGATTGGCTAGGGCTAGGTGCTAGGTTGGGCTGGATGAGCTTGGAGGGCTCTCCCAACCTGCTTGATTCTATGATTCTAAATTTTCTTGTGCCTAAGAACCTCATCTCTTCCTTGACATGACCTCAAGATATCTCTGCCCTACTGAGAGCCCAGTGAGCTGTCATCCCCTTCTCTATGCCACCACCTCTGAGAGATAGCATTTAGCAGAGAGGAAGCCTTCCCTTCATCTCCTTGTCCTCACAAGCACATTGCTGGCTCAAACCTTGGCCATCAGTTTCATTGATGTGAACAAACCATTCACACCTACACAGAACTGAAGTCTGCAGTACAAAAAGGAGTGGCCACTTGCCCTGTTTCACAATTTCCTTGCCCTGGAGTAAAATGATCACCTCCTAAACATGATCCATTCCCTCTGCCTTTGCTGTTCTTGACCACATAAAATTGAGCTGCTCTCTAAATGCTTTGCCAGTTGTGCTTTGGGCTTTTCTACAAGCTTGGGAAGTATCCCTCGTGGCTACTAATTCAGAAGCCAACATCTTATAAATCACTTCAGCTCTCCTTCCAGCATTAATCACTCTGTTAGGCAAAACAGCCACCAGAAGCTCTCCCATTCCATTTCCCAAAGCCACCCTCAGAGAGTTGGAGTTGTAACACTCCTTAATTTAGGGAGCTGCAATAGCACACTTCCATTTCACCACCAGGCTGGAGGCTAATATTCCCTTAGCAGCACCCTCATTACATCCCCAGTCTTGTTTTTGCTCGTGGAAGTTCACCACCTTCATCTTCTGTGTGAATTTCTAAATCATACACCCAGAGGAGTTAGAGTCTGCAAGTTGTTTACCCCTCCCAAAGCAGGAGAAGACATAATCAGAAGATCCAGCTGCTGGAAGCAAGATGCATGCCTGGGTGTCTTCTTAGCAATGAGTCTCTCCTGTCAGCAGAAGCAACAACTCTCTCAGCTTTGCTTGCATGGTTAATGATTGCAAGAGTCACAGAATATCTCTGGTTGAAGAGGCCTTGAAGAATCCTACAATGGCTTGGGTTGGAAGGGACCTCCTGCAGTCAGCAGGAACATCCTCCGCTAGAGTAGGTTGCTCACAGCCTCACCTTGAAGACCTTCAGGGATGGAGCCTCAACTCCCTCCCTGGGCAGCCTGGGGCAGTGTTCCAGCACCCTTGTGGTGCAGGACTTGTTCCTCACATGCAACCAAAATCTCTTCTCTTATTTCAAACCATTGTCCCTCATCCTGTCCCTGCAGGCCTTTCAGATATTGGAAGGCCTCTATTAGGGTTCCCTGAAGCCTTCTCCTGCTAAATAGCCTTTGGTCTTTGAGTGAGTTTATTAAAGTCTCTTTAACATTAGGAGTGACATCAAAGTTCCACTCTTGCACCTGTCTGTGAGTAAAGCTGAAGGGACAGAGAATCATAGACTCCTAGAATGGTAGGGCTTGGAGGGGATCTCATGGAGCCCAAGCTCCCTGCCAGAACAGGGCAACCTTAGGGATCACAGGAATGCATCCACTTGGGTCTTGAAAGATTCCAGAGGAGACTCCACAAGCCCTCTAGGCAGCCTGCTCCAGGGCTCCAGCATCCTCACACCAAACAAGTTTTACCTCATGTTGAGGCTGAACTTCCTGGCTTCCAGTTTGTGTCCATTGTCCCTTGTCCTGTGACAGGACACCACTGAGCCCAGCCTGGCCCCTCCTTGACACCCACCCCACAGGTACTTATGAATATTCATCAGATCTCCTCAGCCTTCACTCCAGACTAACCAGCCCCAGGTCTCTCAGCCCTTCCTCATCACACAGATGTTCCAGTCCCTTCAACATCCTCACAGCCTCCATTGGTCCCTCTTCAGCAGGTCCCTGTCCCTCTTGAGCAGGGGAGCCCAGAGCTGGACGCAATACTCCAGATGTTGTCTCATCAGGGCAGAGTAGAGGGGAAGGAGAATCTCCCTTGACCTGCTGGCCACACTCCTCTTGATGCAGCCCTTGCCCCATTCTCCTCTTCTGTCTCACAGCTGATGCAGCCCAGCAATGATTCAGTTTGGTTTTTTTATAGCAAAATGAGAAATGTTAGATGTTAGGAGGAAGTTCTTTACACTGAGGGTGGTGAGACACTGGCACAGGTTGCCCAGGGAGGTTGTGGCTGCTCCCTCCCTGGAGGTGTTCAAGGCCAGGTTGGACGAGGCCTTGAGTGACCTGTGCTAGTGGGAGGTGTCCCTGCCTATGGCAGGGGGTTGGAACTGGATGATCCTTGAGGTCCCTTCCAACCTTACCATTCTATGATTCTAAATAAGCGAAGTTAGAGGCAGAGAAGCTCCCTACTCCTTAAAGTAAGAGCTACAGAGCAAAAGATACAGGACTTTCTACAGAGTCCTTTACTCCATCTCTTCCAGAGCTCTTTTTTCACTTCAAGATTTCTCTTCAGAGAAATTGGTTGAGGATACTTTGTGCTATAATAAGGCCCCAGTAGAGCTGACCTTGGAATGAAATGAGTATGCTGCCTTCTGATACTTCAGCAGCAGCCTTCAGGGGGAGATGGATAGTTTGCTGCCAAGCTTTGTAGCCCTGACTGGCTCTCACTGCTCTCCTGTCTCCTCACAGGCAGAAAGTGAGGCACAGCCTTTGTGTCTCTCTCTTTCTGCTCAGTTTATCAGACAGGCCCATTTGAAGGTTGAAGTGGGCAGAGTGACAGTGGGCAGTGGCAGATCTTGTTCTTTGCTTCCCCATGTATTTTTCTGCTGGACTCTTGCTCAAGTTACCTGAGGTGCCCTTTGCCAAAGCAGGAGACAGAATTTCCCTCTGGCACTGGGATGCTGCAAGGCACAGTAGCGCTTGTTAGGAGCTCTGCTGCTATTTGTGTTGGTCACACTGGATGGAAACAAACAACTAAGAGTGGCTGCCCATTCGTCTTGGGTGCTTTTAGGGGTTGGGAAGGCAGCTGTTCCTCCTTGGCTTCTCACAAGTTGTGCCCTGGTTGTTCATCTTTGCTTTGCCCAGGTGAAGTGGTGCTTCTGGTCCCAATGCCAGCAGATGGCCCAGCGGAGTCGTGGCAGCTTTTGCCTGATGGAAGAGCAGCCTCACCGACAGCCTCTTTCACCCAGCAGGACATCAATGAAGGCATTGTGTGGTACAGACACTCTGGAGATGAAGTGGAGAGTGACTCCTTCCAATTCCAGGTACTCCTCAGCATGTGCACGAGGAGGGTCCCACAGCAGCTCTGCTGCCATTTTGCTCTGTGCTTACCCACAGAACATCTCCTCCCAGAGCAGGTTGCTTAAGGCTCCATCCACTCTGCCTTTGAACCCTTCCAGGCTTGGAGCCTCCACAGCTTCTCTGGGCAACCTGTTCCTGTGCCTCACCAGCCTCATGGGGAGGTATTTCTTCCTAAGGTCTAGTCTCAGGCAAGCTTCTTCCAGTTTGAAGCTACCAACCCTCATCCTGTCATTCCATGCCTTTGTCCAAAGTCCCTCTCCAGCTCTTCTGTTGCCCTGTTCAAATCCTGGAAGGCTACTGTAAGGTTTCCCTAGAGCCTTCTCTTCTCCAGGCTGAACAACCCCAACTATCTGAGAGCAGAACAATTATTTCTTGGGGAGGAGGGGGTTTAGTAGGGAGCAATGATACTGTCCTAGTGCCTGCTGGCTTATCTCAGCAGGAAAGCTTATGTCAGGAGTCCTCAGAGTGAACAGATCTGCACCTATATCTTCCACAGGATGAAAGTATCAGGATGGTAACATCCCAGTGGCACGACACAAGGTGTCCAGAGTCTGTTCTTGCTGGGACAATGATCCCTTCTCCACTGGCCTTTTGCCTGTGGGATAGGCTTGTCCCCTGAGGACACCCTACTGCTGTGCTTGACCTTGCTTTTGGGGAAGAAAGAAGAGCAGGCAATGGGTTTTGCCTGGCAGTCCTTAGAAGAGGTAACAGGGAGAGTAACTCCCACCCATCTTGTAACCTGCTGCCTCCTTTCATGGGTTCATAGAATGGTTTGGGTTGGAAGAGGCCTTAAAGACCATACAGTTCCAACCCCCCTGCCATGGGCAGGGACACCTCCCACTAGAGCAGGTTGCTCAAGGCCTCATCCAGCCTGGCCTTGAACACCTCCAGGGAGGGAGCAGCCACAACCTCTCTGTTCCAGTGAGAAGAGGCTGGTCCCAGGGGACAAAGCAAAAGTGGGTCCAGCTAGCCACAGATTTGGCTGTCCTGGAAATCATCCATCTGGGTGCCAGAACTGTGTGAGGAGACCCTTACAGAGGTCTCAAGACCCTCCTGAGGCACCTCTGCAATCCAGAGCTCTGTGGCAGGACCCTCCTGAGGCACCTCTGCAATCCAGAGCTCTGTGGCAGGACCCCCCTGTGCCAAGTGTGTTAATGCAGCTCAGATCTTGGCCCTTTCTTGTAGTTAGAATCACAGAATGGCTTGAGTTGGATGGCACCTTCATGTTCTAACTCCCCCTGCCCTTGAGCCCTGCATACTGCCTGTGGCAAATCCATCCCCCTCAGAAACCCTGCAGATGTCTACCCTAAAGTGCTCCAAGTACCTGAGGTTTTACCTTCTTTGTTTTGCAAGCTCCCAAATCCAGCAACCCTCCTCTCCTCTGCAGCCCCTTAAGCTAAGAATTTCATCTGGGCTGTAAAGTCCTTCTTGCAAGCAGAAAAAAAAACACACAGCACTCCCCAGCAGATGCAAGACTGCACCAAATCTCATCTCCCCCAGGCTTCAGCAGCCAGCAAATGCCTCAGACAGGTCCTTGCTGTTTGCTTGGAAGGTTTAACAGCCTTGCTCAGAATGCAAAGCCCCAGGTGAAGACTCGCAGGCAGGATTTGTTACAGCTGCTTTACAAGGCAGGAGCTGGTACTGGAGTGCCAGAGAGGCAATTAAGGTAATTTCTAAAGTAATTAACAGAAGTGCTAATGAGGAATATGTGTTGAACAAGCTGATCTTTAGCTTAATTGCTACATTCCTCTTACATGGCAAGCATTTTGGATGAGCTAAATGTTTGGGTTTAGTATCTTGGAGTGTCAGCAACGATTGTGTGGAGAACCCTACTGAGAAAGGAAGCTATGACTGCCTGGGTCATACCAGGAGACCACAACACAGCTGTCTGAGGCCTGAACCCTGAACTGGGGCATCTCAGAAAGGCCCAGCAGGTTTTCAGCAGTATTTTGGCAGCCAGAGTTCAGATGACAGCAACTCAGAACAGCTCCAGCAAATGCCTAAATTAATTTAATTTTATTTCAGCAGAGCAAGGATGAAAGCTGGTGGAGGGTCTGGAGAACAGGGCTGGTGAGGAGCAGCTGAGGGAGCTGGGGGTGTTTAGGCTGGAGAAGAGGAGGCTGAGGAGAGAGCTCACTGCTCTCTACAGCTCCCTGAAAGGAGGTTGCAGTGAGGTGAGGCCCCATCCCTGGAGATATTCAGAGTCACTCTGGACAAGGCCTGTGAGCAGCCTGCTGAAGTGGAGGATGTCCCTGCTGACTGCAAGGGGCCTGGACTAGGTGACCTTTGGAGGTGCCTTCCAACACAAGCCATGCTAGGATTCCATGATTTAAAGGCCTAGTTCCCACCAACTGCCAACCTTGTGTGGTTTGGGTTGGTACCTGCTGGCAAGGTGTGCCTCTGCCTTCCCAGGCCAGGAGAGAAGAGGCAAAGCATGAAGCCGGTCTAGAAATGCAACGGTGTCCTCTGTCAGGTATCCACTCATGTGCTCTCTCCTTCCCAGGTGTCCAGCTCTTCCAGACCACAAACCAGCTTGGAAAGCCACATGTTCAACGTTGCTGTTCTCCCCCAGACACCCAGAGCACCTCAGCTTTCCCTTGGCTCCTCTCTGCACATGGCTGTAAGTGTGAACCAACTCCACTGCCTGATGCTTTCTGTATTCCTGCAGCAACCAGAGCCTGGCACAGGAACCACTGACTGTTGGTTCTTCTGCTTGCTGCTGTCCAGGCTGCTGTGCTTGATTCAAAGACATCTATAGATTGGGGTTTATGCACCTGATAGCTGGAGCAGAAGTGGGGGGAGAAGGAGAGGTTGGAAGAGTCAGTGGTCTCTCTAATGTAGCTGTTTCCCTGATGGTGCTAATTAAGTTTAAAGTTGATTCTGTGAGCTCTCAGACTCTGGTGCTTATCTTCTCCATGTGTCCCCATCACATCTGTGGGTGAAGTCCAGCTTTACTTCTTCTGCTGTCTCCTATTCATTGATTCTATATGAAGGGATTCCAACTTCATGAGATAGAGGAGAACTTCAGAGCTCTGTACCCAGGTCACCCACTGGGACACAAAGAGAGCCAGGCCCTTAGAGCAGGGAGTTTGATTTAGACATCACCTTGGCCTTCAGAGCTTTCAGGGGGGAACCAGGATCGTAATCCACTGAGCAGCAGCCCAGGGTAGGCTGTGATGAGAAGGCAGAGAGGAGGACTTGCAAGATACATGAATGAAGCTGAAGCCAACTCTTGAGGCAGGAGCTGCCTGCATCTGCAGAGGGAGAGCTGGGTCTCCAAACCTCAAGGCAGCATCCAGTCATCTTTGGGGTGCCTCATTCCCGAGGATTTACTTGGGGCATGTGAGGTGCCAGCAGTCTGCTCAGCATCATCAAACAGAAATCCTGTGCCCTGGGGCACTTCCTGGCAGACAGAAGCACTCTGTGAGGCCCATGCAGGGCAAGAGAGCAGATGTGGCAGACCTCCCACTGGTCATGGGGCCTCAGGAGATGCCTCCTAAGGTGAGGTGAGAAACTTGGAAACCAGCACAGCCTGCCAGGCACGGGAGCAGGAAAATCCAAAGGAAGCAGTGGGAGAGGGGTTAGTGAGAAGTACCTGGCACAGCAGCTTTGGCAGGGTTGAGGGCAGTGGTGACCTTTCTCAGGCCATAATAAAACACACTCAGGTTGCTACTTGGAGAAGCAGCCAGCGATGAATCTTTCTGCTCTTGACTTTTGGTTGTTGTCACTCCTGACAAGATTGATGGCAGAGATGCCTGGCTGAGCTGTGCAGGGCTGGCTTTTATAGCTAATTACACACCACAAAATTCAATAGTGCCATAAAACACCTTTTACTGAGGGGTGCCTCACACCCTGCGAGTCCTACCTCTGCGAGAGACAAATAGGCCTGGGAGGCAACTCTGAGGCAACCATAACCTTAAATCTTCTCATCATAAAATTGCACTTCCTTGCATCAAGGTGATTGAGTTCTGTTCAGCTGTCTTCCAAGTTCTTCAGAATTAGGCTGACTTCTTAGCTGAAAAGCAAGCACAGAGTGTCAAGGCTCCCCACACCTCTGGCCTTGTCTTTGTGTGTCCTGCTGAGAAAGGTCAGAGAAAGTTTGGTAGTTAAACTGGACCAAGCAAGTCAAAGTGTAAGGTCCTGCATCTGGGTCAGGCCAACCCCAGTTACACATCTACCCTGGGTGCAGAGTAGCTGTTAAGAAGGAGACTTGGGAATGTTGGTTGATGAGCAGCTCCCCAGGAGCCAGCAGTGCCCTCATGTAGCCCAGCAGGCAGCTGTGTGCTGGGCTGCAGCCAGAGTGTAGCCAGCAGAGCAAGAGAGAGGATTCTGCCCCCCTGCTCTGTTGAGACCTCATCTCCAATCCTGCATCCAGTGCTGGTGTCCCTAGCAGCAGAAGGACACAGAGCTGCTGGAGTGAGTCCAGAGGAGGCCACAAAGATGATCCAAGGGGCTGCAGCACCTCTGCTATGAGGACAGGCTTGAGGGAGCTGGGGGTGTGCAGCCTGGAGAGAAGACTCCAGGGGGACCTTAGAGCTGCCTGCTTAATAGCTGAAGGGATCCTGCAGGAAGGTTGCAGAGAGACTTTCCTGAGGGTGTTTAGAGACAGGACAAGGGGAATGGCTTGAAGCTGAGGGAGAGCAGGGTTAGACTGGATCTGAGGAAGAAATTCTTCAGTGTGAGGGTGGTGAGACTGTGGAACAGGCTGCCCAGGCAGGTTGTGGCTGTCTCCTGCTTGGAGGTGTTCAAGGGCAGGTTGGATGAGGCTTTAGGCAACCAAGTGTAGTTGAGAGGTGTCCCTGCCCATGGCAGGGGGGGTGTAGTGGATGATCCTGAGGCCCCTTCCCACCTGAGCTGTTCAGTGATCTCAGCTGGAGGGCTTTTGTCAGCCAAGTTACCCAGTGAAAGGAAGCCTGAGCCTCGCTCTGGCTGAATACAAACTCTACTGAACTACAAAAGCAAGTCCTCTTTCACTGCACTTTTGGGTGAGTCTTGCCATGTTTTTGACCTTGCTGCTCATGGTCTGCTGTGTTTCTTGAGGTGCTGGAGGACCGTGTGACTGTGATTGAGCCTCATCACCTCTCCTTTGTAGACCCAGAGATCCCCAGTGAGAAAATCCTCTTCAACGTGACCGTCCCTCTGCTTCCTGGCCAAGGCAAGTGTCCTTCTCCAGAAGTGTCCCTCTCCAGCTCAGTGCTGCTGAGCTCACTGCCATGCTTCCTGAGCACATCTCATTCTCTCCTCAGACTGTCATTCTGTGGAGGCTTCTCTTAATCTGTTCAGCCTCCTTCATTAGCTTTCAGACACCTTGCTTCTTAACCTGATTTTTTTAGCTTGTTTAGCAGTGAGCTGCAGAGCTCAGACAGCTTTCTTACCATGCTCTGGCATGTATGGAATGCTGTACCCCATGGCTCACTGCTTTCCAGCTCTCTGCTGAAAGCTGTTTGAAGAAATGACTTAGTGAAGGATCTCTGTTGGACTGCTCATGACCCAAGAACCCATCCTTGAGGCAGCTACAGCTGCGTGACTCAGTGAGGAGCCACTGAAGATGTGGTTCCATCTTCCACACACAGGGGTGCATGGGACCACACAGAGGTGCTTGAGACCACACAAAGAAGTACCTGGGAGAGAGAAGAAGCTGTGTCCATTGAGATTCCTCCTGTTGATGCTGAGTTGTGTGCCTCTGTAGGTATTGTGGAGCACAGAGAGCGACCTCTCTCTCCCGTCAGGTACTTCACCCAAGCAGATATAAACCATGGCAAGATTGCTTATCGACCACCGACTGCAGCTCCTCACTTGAGAGAGATCATTGCCTTCTCCTTTGCAGGTAAGGAACTGAGTGTACTTCACAGAGCTATGCTAGCTGGAGGTAGAGAGGTAGAGCTACAGCTGTGTAGTCTATAGACTGCTAGAGGTACCTGGACTGCTGCTCTCCTCCAGTTGTGGAATGACTTCGTGGTTCTGTCCATCCTCATGAGGATGTTGCTGTCCTGAGGGTTTAGTTCTGGAGACTGAGACTAGAACTGGTCAACTGAATCTGTTTGGGCAGGGTGGTAGAAGCATTCTGCCATCAGAGGAGAAACAATCTGGAGCAGGAGGTGGAGGGTAAAAATAGGGCAAAGTTTAAGTGTGGTTGAGCACAGAGTTGGTGTGAGTTGGTGCACAGAATGATACAGGATACTGCAGGAGAGCTGGAGAGGGGCTTTGGACAAAGGCATGGAATGACAGGGTGAGGGGGGATGGCTTCAGACTGGAAGAAGCTTGACTGAGATTAGACATTAGAAAGAAATTCTTCCCCATGAGGGTGATGAGACACTGAAACAGGTTGCCCAGAGAAGCTGTAGAGACTCCCAAGTCTGGAAGTGTTCCAAGCCAGGTTGGATGAGGCCTTGAGCAACCTGGTCTGGTGGAAGGTGTCCCTGTCCATGGCAGGGAGGGGTGGAACTGGATGATTTTTAAGGTCCTTTCCAACCCAAAGCATTCTGTGATTCTTTGAGAACTGTGTGCTGAGGTGGCAGTCTGTGCCACCATGCCCTCCAGTTTGGAGGAGGGGTGGCCTGGCCATGGAATCACAGAATCCTAGGATGGGTTGGCTTGGAAGGGACCTCCACAGGTCATCCAGTCCAACCCACCTGCAGTCAGCAGGGACATCCTCCACTAGAGCAGGTTGCTCAGAGCCTTCTTCAGCCACACCTTGAACATTTTTTTGGTCTGGAGAAGAAAAGACTGAAAGGGGATTTAATCAATGTTTATCAAGGATGGTGATCCTGAGGGCTGGGGGTCAGGAGCTGGGGACAGGCTCTGTTCACTTGCTCCCTAGGATAGGACAAGGAGCAATGGATGGAAGCTGCAGCACAGGAGGTTGAAACTCAACACAGGGGGCAACTTCTTTACTGTAAGGATCCCAGAGCACTGGCACAGGCTGCCCAGAGAGGCTGTGGAGTCTCCTTCTCTGGAGCCTTTCAAGGCCTGTCTGGGTGTGTTCCTGTGTGCCCTGAGCTAGATTGTCTGGTCCTGCTATGGCAGGGGAGTTGGACTGGATGATCTCTTTGGGTCCCTTCCACCCCCTGACACCCTGCGGTCTCCAGGGCCTCAACCACCTGCCTGGGCAGCCTGTTCCTGCCATTGCCTGGAGCAAAGCAAGGCAAGAGTGCTTTCCTTGGAGAGGGAGGGCTCCAGCCTGGCTCACTGTCAGCTCCTGCTTCCTCCAGCCATTGTTCAAAGCAACATCAGTGAGTGCTGCCCTGTCCTGACCACAGCTCCACTGTGCTTCTGTTTGTCCCTGCAGGTCTCCCAGAGTCAGTGAGCTTCCGATTCACAGGTATGAGAAGCCTCTGCTCTTTCCTGGCCAAGACAGTTTCTGTCCTGGTGCCCCACATATTGTCCTGGTTCTCCTCACCCTGTCTTCTGCTGCAGGCACACCTATGGGTGCTCAGGAGGAATTCCTGGCTGTGCATGTGCTTGAGAAACATGAATTCATCTCTGTCCCAACAATGATTTATGTGAGCTAAGCTGCAGCTCAGCACAGACATCTTTTTCCAGTAGCTGCCTGGAATCTCATCCTGAGAGCCTGATTCATTCCTGCCTTCCCCTAAAGTGACATCAGAATTTTAGACTGGTTGGGGTTTTTTTTCATACAACATGGGAACATTTCCACAATCAAACTCTTGCTGCTAGGCTGAGCAGCCCTTTGCTGTCATCCTTCCACTGGCTCTTCCCAACCCCTTCAGCAGGAAACAACATTCCTCCAGATGGGAGGTTTGGGGAGAAATGATGACCCAAGGAGGGTTGGATCAGATGATCCTTGAGGTCTCTTCTGACCTATGTTCAAGGATTCTATTATTTTAAGACACCTTTCCCTTTCCATGTGCTTTATAGCATGCAAAATGATCCACCACTAAGGAGAAGTTCATGTTCTGACTTAGGAGCACACCTGAGAGATGTATAGAAGATAGTATGCACATATGCACACAGAGACCTTCAGCAGTTACGGTACTCTTGCTACGAGCTCAGTTAGGCTCTGAGCAACCTGATCTAGTTGAAACTGTCTTTGCTCACAGCAGAGGTCATCACCACATGACCTTTATATCTTAGTGAAGACCTTGGTATCTTGATGGTGACCTTGATGTCTTGATGATAACCTTGATATCTGAAGGGGGCCTACAGAAGGGCTGGGAAGAGACTGTGTAGAAGGGCCTGTAGAAGGGTAGTGGTAAGATGAGAGGCAATTGTTTGAAACTGGAGCAAGGGAGATTTAGGGTGGACATCAGGAGGAAGTTCTGCACAATGAGGGTGGGGAGAGACTTGAACGTGTTGCCCAAAGAGGTGGTTAAGGCCATATCCCTGGAGACATTCAAAGTCAAACTCAGTGGGTCCCTGAGCATCCTTATCTAGTTAAAGATGTCCCTGCTGACTGCATTGAAGCTGGACAAGATGACCTTGAAAGGTCCCTTCCCACCCAAACTGTTTGGTGATTCGAAGCTAAATGCCCTCAGCAGATGTGAATTGAGTATGTGCACAGACAGAGGTGTTTATGGACAAGTTGGGAGAGGAGTCAGTGATGTGGGGTGGGGATTTGGTACAGAAAGGTGAACTTCCCAGGTGAGGCCCTGAAAACACAGCCCTGCACTCAGGTGTGGTTCTTGTCTGTGCCTAGTGTCTGGTGGAGAGCACAGCAGCCCGGAGATGGTGTTCGTCATTCACCTGCTCTCTGCAGAGCAACAGCCTCCAGTCTTCCAGATCCCAGCTCCCTTCCTGGAGGTCAGCCAGGGGGGCAAAGCCACCATTGGTGAGTTGGGCACAAGGGATGGGGTGCAGAGCTCGGCCTGAGACCACATGGATGGAACAGAGTAGAGTTTTGCTCTCCCTTTCTGCTGTCCACTTAGCTAAGGAGCTCTGGTTGTGCAGGTGTGGCAGCAGCCGCTGAGAAAACTGTGTGGTGCTGCCTCACAGAAGTACCTGGAGATACCCAGCACTCCTCCAGCCTCTGGCAGGTCTGCTCAGTGGCTGAGGCAGGGGTGAGCAGCATCAGGGACCTGCTGCTCCTCTACCTTTTCCCTCGTAGGCTGCTCTGCAGTTGCTGAGCCATTGGTTAGTGATGTGATCTGATAGTCCGAGTTGGGTAGGGTGAACCACTTCCTGCTTGTGGTGGGAGGTTCTCTGGGGTTGCTGTAGCTATCCCCCTGGTGCAGGAACACGTGCACATCCCTGAGGGCTTGCACAGTTGTCATCTGTGAGCCACAGTGGCTCTCCTGCGCTGGAGTCTTTCCCCAACGCCTGGATGTGTCCCTGTGTGACCTGCCCTAGGTGCTTTGGCAGGGGGGTTGGACCCCATGATCTCTGGACATCCCTTCCAGTCCCTAACAGTCTGTGATTCTGTGAACAGAAGAAGTTCTTTGCTAACCTCTGATCTCAGCATCATCAGGGGACTAATTACTGCCATGAATCCACCAAGCTGTGGGGCTGGGGCAGCTCCAGAATTATTTTACCTATCACATACTTGGCTGAATTTCAGTTTTTAGACTCCCTTGCTGAAACCTCAGGGATATTCCCAGTGTGGTGTCTGAGGATGCCAAAACCATGCTCTCTTTCCCTGGCACAGGGGTCCAGCTAGCTGTGAGCGACACAGATACAGCCCCTGAGGGCCTCTTCTTTGAGCTGGTGAAACCTCCCCATCATGGCCTGGTGCTGAAGTACAGCGCAGGCGTGCAGGAGCGCATGAGAGCAGGTGAGTCCTGCGCAGCTCTTCCTCAGAGAGCAGAGGGCTTGGCACTGGGCTGTCCAAATAGCTGGGCCAGGAGATAGAATCATAGATTATAGAATCATTAAGGTTGGAATATACCTCTAAGATCATCAAGTCCAACCTTCTACTCAACACCTCCACAAACACTAAACCATGTCCCTAAGTACCATGTCCATAGCTTCTTGAAGCCCTCCAGAAGTGGTGACTCCACCACCTGCCTGGGAAGCCTGTTCCAATACCTGACCACACTTGCAGCAAAGAAACTGTTCCTAATATCCAACCTAATTGTTCCCAATATTTTAATATAGATGTCTCTGGTAGATAGGGTCAGGCCAAGTATGTGTGAGCTGGTGGGCAATCACTTTCTTAGAATCAGAGAATCAGGCAGGTTGGAAGAGCCCTCCAAGCTCACCCAGCCCAACCTATCACCCAGCCTTAGCCAATCAACCAGACCATGGCACTAAGTGCCCCATCCAGGCTTGTCTTCAACACCTCCAGAGACAGCAACTCCACCACCTCCCTGGGCAGCCCATTCCAGTGCCAATCACTCTCTCTGTCAAGAACTTCCTCCTAACATCCAGCCTAGACCTCCCTTGGCACAGCTTGAGATTGTGTCCCCTTGTTCTGTTGCTGGGTGCCTGGCAGCAGAGCCCAACCCCACCTAGCTGTAACCTCCCTCCAGGTAGCTGTAGAGAGCAATGAGGTCTGCCCTGAGCCGCCTCTTCTGCAGGCTGCACACCCCCACTTCCCTCATGAAGTGCTGCTGCCCTGTGAAACTGTGAGGGCTGCAGTTTCTCCTCTGCCCTGCATAGATGCTAGCTCCTTAGTTAATGTCTCCAGAATCCACATCCCTGAGTGGGTGATACTGAACACCAGCTTCGGACAGGCTTGAGTCTTCTGCTGAACTGGGGCCTTAGGTCATTTGGGTTGAGTTGGATCGGATTGGGTCACTTAGCTTGGATTGCTGCTCTGAGCTGAGTCCTTCTGACCTGTGCCTCTCTTTTTGGGCAGGTGACAGCTTCACCTACGAGGATGTCACTCGAAATGCACTGCAGTACCTGCACGATGGCTCAGCAGCAGCAGAGGACAGCATGGAAATCTCTGTCACCGACGGTGTCACCACTGTGACCACAGTGCTGAGGGTGGAAGTGTCCTTGCTGGATAGCAATGGGCCCCAGCTGGCGCCAGGCTGCTTGCTGGCAGTCACTGTGGCCAGTAAAAGCTCTGCGACTCTCTCTCGGCTGCACCTCGCTTATGTTGTAAGCTTCCATCTCTTTCTAAACCCAGGGAATGCTGCCAGCAGTCCCCTTCTTCATCCCCCCAGAGACCACACCAGCAGTGTGGATTCTTGCTTGACAGCTCAAGGTTTGCCTCTGTCCTGGCTAGAGCTGCCAAAAAGGAGATAAGAGAGTCTTTAATCCAAGGAGGGGCTTAATGCTGTCCTTGTGTGACTGCAGCAGAGGTGAGCTGCCATGCTGAGCACCAGGGCTGAGTTAATCCTGGATTGCTCTAGCACACAGACCTGAAGGAAAGCTCAAGGATTTGCTGAGTGATAAGCCTTTGAAAATGTAAAACCTCCCTCACCCCCTCCCGCCCTTCCAAAGCTGCCTGGTTGGTTTTGGGGACATATTTGAAGAGGGAGGAGGTTTAAGCAACCCAATGACCCTTGAGCAACTTGGTCTAGTAGGAGGTGTCCCTACCCATGTCAGGGGGATTGGAACTAGGTGATGTTCCAATCCAAATCCTGCCTGACAAACCTGATGGCCTTCTTCTAGGAACAGGTCACACCATGAATAGCTGAGGGGTGAGCAACTGTTGGCATTTACCTGGCCCCGAGAAAAGCCTTCAGCACTGTCCTGCACCACATCCTGGTCCCCAAGCTTGGGGTTTGATGGGTGGAGCACTGGATGGATAAAGAAGTGGCCTGATGGCTGCACCCAAAGAGTGGCTGTCAATGGGTCCATGTCCCAGTGGAGGCAGTGACAAGTGGAGTCCCTCAGGGATCAGTCCTGGGACCAGTTGTGTTTAGCATCTTTGTGGGTGCCATGGACAGAGGCATTGAGTGCAGCCTCAGCAAGTTTGNGGAGAGTCAGCCTGGAGGTGAGGAGGAAGTTCTTCAGCATGGGAGTGGTGAGAGCCTGGCATGGGTTGCCCAGGGAGGTGGTTGAGGCCCCATCCCTGGAGGTGTTTAAGGCCAGGCTGGCTGAGGCTGTGGGCAGCCTGATCTAGGGTAGGGTGTCCCTGCCCATGGCAGGGGGGTTGGAACTGGATGATCCTTGCGGTGCCTTCCAACCCTGACTGATTCTATGATTCTATGTTTAAGGTCCCTTCCACCTCTAACCATCCTATGGTTGCTCTGATGCTGATTTGGTTTGTTTGCTGATGTTTAGGACAACAATTCTCCTGACTCAGAGATAAGAATCCAGTTGATATCCCTGCCTGCATATGGCACCCTGCTGCGGGCATCAGGCTCTCACGATGAGGAGCTTTCCAAGGTTTATAATTTCACCATGGAGGACATCAACAGCCAGAGGATCAGGTATCAGAGATCTGTTCTTCTTCAAGCCATGCCAGTTAAAATCTCAGTGGGCTTCCCATGGGGATCTCTGGGCTGTGCATCAAAGATATTTTTTTCCCTTTCTTGTGCTCTTGTATCCCTTGAGATGGTTTGATGCCCATGGCAGTGTTGGGTTGCTGGTTGGACTTGATGATCTTAGAGGTCTTTTCCAACCTAAACAGTCCTGTGATGATGACTCTGTGATTCTGTGATGAGTGAGAGTGTTTTGTGTGTGCAGAGTTAGGTGCTTATGCATGTCTGAAATGCCAGCAGCTGATGTAGCTTCACATCATGCCCATTTCTTGTGGCCACAATGGCATGGTGATGCTTTAGGTAGGCAACACCCAAACCAGTGAGTGAAAAGTACTCAGGGAATGAACATGAAGAAGAGCTGGGAACTGGGCTCCCCAGTTCAAGAGGGACAGGGATGCACTGGAGAGAGTCCAATGGAGGCTACAGGGATGATGAAGGGAGTGGAACATCTGTGTGATGTGTGGGGAAAGGCTGAGAGACCTGGGGCTGGTTAGGCTGGAAAAGAGAACACTGACAGGAGCTGAGCCTAGTTGAGAGGTGTCCCTGCCCATGGTGGGGAGGGTGGAATAGACGAGCTCTAAGGTCCCTGCCAACCTGAGCCATTCTAGGACTCCATGATGATTGAATATGTGCAGAGTGGGTGTCAAGATGAAGGGATCGGGCTCTCTTCAGTGCTGCCCAGCCACAGGACAAGGGGCAATGGGCACAAACTGGAACCCAGGAAGCTCCACCTCAACATGAGGAAAATATTCTTTACTGTGAGAGTGCTGGAGCCCTGGAGCTGGCTGCCCAGAGAGGTTGTGGAGTCTCCTTCTCTGGAGACTTTCAAGACCCATCTCGATGAGTTCCTGTGTGGCCTGCCCTGGGTGATCCTGCTCTGGTGAGGGTGTTGGACTCGACCTCTGGAGGTCCCTTCCAACCCCTGCCAGTCTGTGTTTCTATGAAACACCTCTGATCTTTCAAGAGGGATGCACCAACCTCTAAATGCAGGGCCAAGATGTATTTCCCTGCCTGTGTTTGACTTCCACAGCTACTCCACCACATTTGAGACCAGCAATCAGCCAGTCACAGACCTCTTCCACTTCGTTGTTTTCGATGGGGACAACAACCGCCTCGACAGGCAGATGTTTACCATCACCATCATGCCTGCCCAGACCATGCCACTGCTCATTGCCTTTGCTGACCACATCACTGTAAGTAGCTGCCCAGGATGCTGGGAACAGGAAGAAGAATGTCTTAGATGTGAGGGATTGATGGAGTTTCCTAGGATCACTGAAGAAGCGCAGCGATGCACGTGCAATCCTGAGAGTGCAAAGGGTTATCAAATGACTTCAAGGCCAGAGGAGGCTGATCTTTATCACTGAACCTCTCCTGCTTACACCTGGTCTAGTCAGGAGCTGGGTTCTCCCAGAGTGTCCTATTGATCCCAGTGGAAAAAAGTCTGACTTATCCCTGTTTAGTATTTCATTCCTCATTTCACCAGCTTGTGGGGAAGAGGTGAGCAGAAGACAATTCTGCAAACATCTGGTGCCCTGGACTGATACACAGCAGTTCAGACTGCTTATCAGAGCCTTCTGAAGTCATCTCCCTCCTTCCCAGCTTTACATTCCCCCTCCATAGCTTCACAACCTCCAGTGCAGCTCTCACTTTCCAAGGGGTCATCGTGACCTTACCAGTTCTCTTCTCCCAGGCTCCTCTGGGGTACCAGGCAGGCTTTGTTCTTCCCATCCCACCTCACCTCCCAGCTGGTTTCATGCTTAACAGATCTAGGGAAGGATGAGGCAGGACTCTAGAGGCTGGACATGCCTCTTCTTAGCAGCAGAGCAGCAGTGTGAGCATTGCTGGCAGTTTTCACATGTGCTTTTGCTTTCCAGGTGGATGAAGGGGGCAAGGTCCCACTGCTGGTTCATCACCACTTAGCTGCTGATTATGATGCTACTGCCAAGGAGGAGCTGAGGGTCACAGTCATCACTCTGCCCATGTATGGCTACCTTGAAAACACTAAGACAGGTAAAGTGCTTGGCTGTCTTCTTGCTGCTGGTTGATGAAAGGAACATGGGAATTGCCCTGCTGGAGCACACTCTGCCTTGCTGCAGTCACTCAGTGCAATGCTGGTTGACCATCATAAGTTTGTAAGGACCCCTCAATGAGACAAGGTGTCTCTGGGGAGTGTTTCCTCCTGATTCTCAGCTGTTGGAGACTGGCCAGTGCTGTGAGACTGGAGCAGCAGCAGCCTTTTTCAAGCCCACTGTTGTATTTTCATCAGGCTTTATTGTGGCTGTTACATGCAGCACACTCAGCTAAGTTCCTCCAGCTGTCCCAGCTGTGGCAGAGCATGGCTGCTGACTCTCTGATCTCACTCTTACCCACAAAAGGGAGGATTTGGACCACAGTGTCCAAAAATGGTAAGCCAGGAGACTTCCTTCCTTCTGGAGAGCACAGGTTGCATCCTCCCTAACTGTGTCCTGTGAATGAACTCCAGGCATTGGCACAGGCTGCCCAGGGAGCTGGTGGAGTCCCCATCCCTGGAGGGGTTCAAGAAACCTGTGGACATGGCACTGTGGGACATGGTTTAGTGGCCATGGTGGATTGTTGGTTGAACTCAGTGATCTTAGGGCTGTTCCAACAGGAATGATTCTGTGATTTCATGACTCTGTGCTCGTGGTCTGTGTCACTTTGGCAGTGGCAAACCTCTCCTCTGCCAATGTCTGGGTGATTTTCTTGAGTGTGAGACTTGGTTTTGCAAAGTGAAGCTTGATGCAGAGGTTGTATTGAGGCCAGAAGACACATGAGCCATTGTCTCATCTCTGAAGAAAGCTTAAGTAATCCTGGGCTGAGGGACTGCAGATTGTCCTGCAGCTTCCCCTGCTGCTCTAATGCAGCAGCTGCTGCTTTCCACACAGGTCAGGAGATGTGTGAAAGCTGTGCTGCAAGACAGAGCATCCTCCTGCACCCTTCACCACGTCCCACTCTTCTAACCCTGCTGCTTTTGGGGTTTGCAAACTAAACACCCTGCTGCTGTTCTGATCTGCAGGTGAGACTTTTGGTCCCCAGAGCGAGTCTGCTGCGCCCACAGACACATCCTTTGCCCTTCAGGACCTCCTAGAGAGCAGCATTTACTACTTCCAGAGCGTGCACGAAAGCATTGAGCCGACAAGCGACGTCTTCAGCTGCTACCTGAGCGATGGCTTCAGCCGCTCTGAGGTGCAGAGCATCAACATCACAATCCAGGTACCTTCTGCTTTCTGGCTGCTGGAGCCCTCTCCTGTCACACAGTTACATGGCTTTGAAAGTGCAAGCTGTGCTCACTGCTTTGTGATACCTGGGAAGGGGATTCAAACAGCTTCCTGCTCTCTGTTTCCGTCCCCTAGCACAGGCACATGTTCACCTGTGGCAGCAGAGAACAGGTCTGCATCACAGCCTCAGGAAAGGGAGAGACTGGGTGAGGTCACTCATGGCTCTGCTGAAGAGAAATTAATTAGATCCCAGTTTGGGAGCACTGAAAAGCAGTGATGGGGCTAGGAGGCACCAAATGAAAAAGCTTTGCTCCATCTTTCCCAGCATGTACCCACCTACATCCACGGGCACCAGGCCCAACTCTCAACACCTTAGCTCCTTGTAGGGCCAGCAGGTCAAGAGAGGTGGTTCTGCCCCTCTGCTGTGTCCAGCTCTGGGACCCTCAACACAAGAAGGACATGGACCATATGGAGAGGGTGCAGCAAAACTTAGAAGAGAGCTGGATCACCTCTCCTGCAAGGACAGGCTGAGGGAGCTGGGGTTGTTCAGCCTGGAGAAGACAGGATTCTGGGGAGACCTTAGAGCTACATTTCAGTATCTGAAGGGGACCTACAAGAAAGCTGGGGAGGGACTGTTTAGAAAGGCCTGTGGTGATAGTACAAGGGGCAATGGTTTGAAACTGGAGCAGAGAAGATTTAGATTGGACACCAGGAGGAAGTTCTGCACAGTGAGGGTGGGAAAATGCTGGAACAGGTTGCCCAGGGGTGTGCTTGAGGCCCCATCCCTGCTGATATTCAAGGTCAGACTTGCTGTGGCCCTGGGCAGTCTAAGCTAGTTGAGGATCTCCCTTCTGACTGCTGGGGAGTTGGACCAAGTGTCCTGTGGAGGTCCTTTCCAACCCACCTGATTCCATGATCTGTGAGCTTGTATTTCACTCCCTGGTGTCTTCTTCCTCAGCATTTTCCCCTTTCTGACTGTGTGCTTTGGGACCTGTGCAGAGGCAGAACGATGAGCCCCCAAAGGTGGTGCTGGAGCCTGTCAGGGTGCGTGAGGGCTCAGCTGTGGTCATCACCAACACCTCCCTCAACCTGCAGGACTTGGACACCCAGAACAGTGAGCTTGTCATCGTGGTTACCAGAACTCCTGAGCATGGTAAGTCCTGGCAAGATGGGGGTGGTGACAGGGGGTGTGTTTGTGCTTGTGTTCCCTTTTGTGTTACTCCATTTCCTCCTGGGGGCTTCAGTTCCAAAGAGCTGAGCAATTAGCACCTACCTGCAGGCATGAAGGTGTCAGGTGAAGGTCAGTTGGACCCCCGAGGGCCATGCACCCTTTGTCAGAGCTCAGGGATGTAGCCACATTCTTCATGGGGTTGGCAAGGGGCAGAGAACTTCCTTCAGTTTATCCAGGGAGCTTCTGTCCACCTCTGATCATCCCAGTGGGAGCTGCCACACCAAGAGTCCCCAGCAGGCTGTCTCCTCACTTTGGGACATGGTTTAATGGCCGTGGTGGCCTTAGGCTGGTAGCTGGACTTGATCTTTCCCAGCTGAAGCAACTGTGTGATTCTGTGTTCATCAGGTCAGCTCTGCAGGAGGCAGACTGCAGCAGAGCCCCCAGAGCATGGCCTGGTGCTGGCCATGGGCTCCTCCTTCACCTACCAGGACATTTTGGACGAGCTGATCGTTTACACTCGCAGCGGCACAGCAGCACACACCGATGAGTTTGGCTTCTCTGTCTCAGATGGGCTCCACACCCAGACAGGGAGGTTGGAGTTCTTCACCCAGCTGCCGAAGAAGCAGCCACCCACCTTAGCTGTCAACAGAGGCCTGCAGCTCCCAGTCGGTACGGGAAGAGGGAGGAGAATGCATTGCTAATGGTCCAGACTAAACCAGTCACTTAGCTGGATTGGCTGAAGCTCTTTGTGGACTTTCTCTCTCTGGTCCAGGCTCTGCAGCACACCTCACAGATCAGCACTTGAAAGCAGCAGCTATTTATTCAGATGACACAACCATTAGATTTGTCATGAAGAGGGATCCCAGCGTGGGCCACCTGCAGTTGACCAAAACTGATCATCCAGCCCAGATCTCTGTCAAGGGACCTGTCAGAAGCTTCACCCAGGCTGATATAAACAAAGGTGAGTCTTTGGTGCGGGGAGTCACAGCAGGTTACTTGTGGCCACTTTTGGTAGTCCTGTGAGGAGCAAGGAGCTGGACTGAGAGGGGAGCTTCTTAATGTTTATAAATATCTGCAGGGTCAGGGGCAAGAAGAAGAGGTCAGGCTCTTGCAAGTGCTGTCCTGTGATAGGACAAGGGACAACAGACACAGGAGGCTCCACCTCAACACGAGGAGAATCTTCTTTAGTGTGAGGGTGCTGGAGCCCTGGAGCAGGCTGCCCAGTAAGGTTGTGGAGTCTCCTCCTCTGGAGACTTTCAAGCCCCACGTGCATGTGTTCCTATGTGACCTGCCCTGGGTGACCCTGCTGTGGAAGGGAGTTGGAGTTGATGACCTCCAGAGGTCCCTTCCATCCCCTACCATTCTGTGATCCTTATGGCTCTCTTCCAGCTGGAGATATTCTGTGATTCTATGACCTTTATGAGAGCAGAGAAGGGAGAGGGAAAGAGAGTAAGGTTTGGTACGTTAGAGCAGAAACACAGACCAATAAACAAATGTCAAAAAGTCTCTCTCAGCAGGAGAAAAAGAATAAAAAGTAATAAACCCCAAATCTAAGAACTCTGTGAAGCCCCAAATCCCTTAGCTTCTAGAACAGACTCATAGGTTGGGTTTAGGGTGGGAAAGACCTTGAAGGTCATGGAATCCAACCATTGCAGTGCCAGCCTGGTTCCAAACTAAGAACTCAGTGATGCAGCCTGTACTAAACTACCTTCTCTTGCTTGTTCTCTCCAGGCCACGTCCTGTACAGCCACAGGAAAGGGGATCCTGGTGGAAATTTTGCCTTCACCTTTGATGTGATGGATGCAGAGGGCAGCAAACTGACGGAGCAGGTGTTTGATATCAGTGTGTTAGGTAAAAGCTGCTGCTGAAGTGATGTTTTCTTTGCTGCAGAGCTCAGGCCTTCACAGATCCCCACCCCACTTGTAAGATGCAGCTCTTGAGATGCAGTTGTTCTTTGCTGTTAACTCAAAGGCCTTTGGAGCTTGGACCATACCATTTAGGCTCTCTGAGGTGTTAGAAAAGTCTGGAAGTAGCAGTCTGAGAGGTGTCTGTGTGCATGTTGTCTTTTGCTTGAGCACAAGTGTTTGGATAACCCCAAGGAAAGGGGATGAGTGTCTCCTAACCCAGCTCTGTCTTTCAGAGAACAGATTTCCTCCTTCCATCATCGCCAACAAAGGGCTGGTCTTGGATGAGAACTCGGTGAAGACAATCACAACCCTCCAGCTCTCTGCCACTGATGAGGACAGTGAGCCCACCCAGCTCCACTACAGGCTCACCAAGCAGCCCCAGCTGGGGCACCTGGAGCATGTGGCCTCCCCAGGTTAGCAGGGGGGTGTTTTGGGGTACTCCTAGCAGCAGAGCACTGGAAAGCTTCTGAGCCTTAGGGATTCGCTGCAGGAAGAATGTACTTGGAGGCAGCAGCACAAAGTTGTGTTTCCTGTTAGAAACCAAAAGGTCATTAGGCCCAGAGAGGTGGAGAATGGGGAGAGTGGAGGCAAGGCAGCCTGATGATGACAGCTGAGGATTTATTCAGCCTCTGGATGGGTTTACTCCCCATGGAAACCTTGTCTGGTGGACTTCACAGATCAGTCTAGCTTGCCACTGTATGAACCTTCTCTTACAGGACCCATTGCTGCATCTGCACCACAGGCAAACCTTCAGCCTTGTCTGTGACCACAACATCCAAAGGAGTCTATCCCCTAACATCCCTGGGAATGGAACCTACCTTGGTTCCATTACCAACTTACTCTCGGTCCCCTTCTTGACCAGTATGTCCTTTGTCTAAACACCATCCCAGCTGTGCTTTGGAAGGGAACTAACCATTGAGCTGGTTTCAAACCAACTTTAGCCACAGAATTCCTGAGAACTTACCCAAACCTTCTGGGTTTTGGTTTCCTTGTTTGTGCAGTTCAGACACTCAGCCTGGGGTGATGAAAGTAGCTTAGGGCTACAAAAGGAGGTGATGGAGCAGCTCCAGAGGAAGGCAGCAAAGCTGGTGAAGGGTCTGCAAAACAACACCTGTGAGGAGCAGCTGAGGGAACTGGAGTAGTTTAGCCTGGAGAAAA
>WBNM01018117.1:0-26003 GCA_013399055.1 Ramphastos sulfuratus | reverse complement strand
AAGGTTTGGTACGTTAGAGCAGAAACACAGACCAATAAACAAATGTCAAAAAGTCTCTCTCAGCAGGAGAAAAAGAATAAAAAGTAATAAACCCCAAATCTAAGAACTCTGTGAAGCCCCAAATCCCTTAGCTTCTAGAACAGACTCATAGGTTGGGTTTAGGGTGGGAAAGACCTTGAAGGTCATGGAATCCAACCATTGCAGTGCCAGCCTGGTTCCAAACTAAGAACTCAGTGATGCAGCCTGTACTAAACTACCTTCTCTTGCTTGTTCTCTCCAGGCCACGTCCTGTACAGCCACAGGAAAGGGGATCCTGGTGGAAATTTTGCCTTCACCTTTGATGTGATGGATGCAGAGGGCAGCAAACTGACGGAGCAGGTGTTTGATATCAGTGTGTTAGGTAAAAGCTGCTGCTGAAGTGATGTTTTCTTTGCTGCAGAGCTCAGGCCTTCACAGATCCCCACCCCACTTGTAAGATGCAGCTCTTGAGATGCAGTTGTTCTTTGCTGTTAACTCAAAGGCCTTTGGAGCTTGGACCATACCATTTAGGCTCTCTGAGGTGTTAGAAAAGTCTGGAAGTAGCAGTCTGAGAGGTGTCTGTGTGCATGTTGTCTTTTGCTTGAGCACAAGTGTTTGGATAACCCCAAGGAAAGGGGATGAGTGTCTCCTAACCCAGCTCTGTCTTTCAGAGAACAGATTTCCTCCTTCCATCATCGCCAACAAAGGGCTGGTCTTGGATGAGAACTCGGTGAAGACAATCACAACCCTCCAGCTCTCTGCCACTGATGAGGACAGTGAGCCCACCCAGCTCCACTACAGGCTCACCAAGCAGCCCCAGCTGGGGCACCTGGAGCATGTGGCCTCCCCAGGTTAGCAGGGGGGTGTTTTGGGGTACTCCTAGCAGCAGAGCACTGGAAAGCTTCTGAGCCTTAGGGATTCGCTGCAGGAAGAATGTACTTGGAGGCAGCAGCACAAAGTTGTGTTTCCTGTTAGAAACCAAAAGGTCATTAGGCCCAGAGAGGTGGAGAATGGGGAGAGTGGAGGCAAGGCAGCCTGATGATGACAGCTGAGGATTTATTCAGCCTCTGGATGGGTTTACTCCCCATGGAAACCTTGTCTGGTGGACTTCACAGATCAGTCTAGCTTGCCACTGTATGAACCTTCTCTTACAGGACCCATTGCTGCATCTGCACCACAGGCAAACCTTCAGCCTTGTCTGTGACCACAACATCCAAAGGAGTCTATCCCCTAACATCCCTGGGAATGGAACCTACCTTGGTTCCATTACCAACTTACTCTCGGTCCCCTTCTTGACCAGTATGTCCTTTGTCTAAACACCATCCCAGCTGTGCTTTGGAAGGGAACTAACCATTGAGCTGGTTTCAAACCAACTTTAGCCACAGAATTCCTGAGAACTTACCCAAACCTTCTGGGTTTTGGTTTCCTTGTTTGTGCAGTTCAGACACTCAGCCTGGGGTGATGAAAGTAGCTTAGGGCTACAAAAGGAGGTGATGGAGCAGCTCCAGAGGAAGGCAGCAAAGCTGGTGAAGGGTCTGCAAAACAACACCTGTGAGGAGCAGCTGAGGGAACTGGAGTAGTTTAGCCTGGAGAAAAGGAGACTGAGGGGAGACCTGAATGGAGGTTGAAGCCAGATGGGTGTTGGACTCATCTACCAAATAAAAAGTGACAGCGCAAGAGGAAATGGCCTCAGGTTGTATTAGGAGAGGTTTAGGTTGGACTTAAGAAGAAAGCTCTTGACTGAAAGGATTCTCAAAGACTGGAACAGGCTCCCCAAGGAGGTAATTGAGTCCCCATCCCTGGAGGTGTTTAAAAGACACAGAGATGTGGTGCTGAGGGCCATGGTCTAGCCCCACACTTAGCAGAGTTAGAGAATGGTTGGATTCTGTGATCTTAAAGGGCTCTTCTAATCAAAATGATTCTGTGATTCTCTGAGAGGAGGCTGTGTTGTGGTGTGATGGATCTGCTGGATCATCACTTCTGCTAGTCTGGGGAGGGGAGATTGGTCAGTCCTGTAAGATTGAGAAAATCCTTACCTGTACATGTGAGCTGACTTCTAGTTTTGAGCGTGCCCTACCCCTCTGACTGAATTCATCTAAACCTGTGCTGCCAGATAAGAGGTTCTTCTGCTTTAGATGTCACTCACCTATTCCATTTCTTCTTTGAATTAGATTCCTCATGAACATGAAGTTAGAGTGGCAATATTTGTTGTGTGTTTTCAGGGTTCAGAACAGTCCCTGTACAGCTCAGTTTTGGTGTGTGCTTGGCCTCATCTTCTCACACTTTGCAAGATTAATCTTAGGCAAAGAGGGTGGGAGAAGTGAATGGAAAGTTACAACAAGCAACCCCCCTGCTGTGAGAGCAAATGATTTGTTGGTCTAAATTGCAAATTAAAGAGTGAATCTTGTGCTTTGGATACCTGGAAGAGCTGGATTAAGGGTTTTAGTCCTGTTATTTAAAATGTGATGATGCTGTGATTTAAATGACCTAAACCTAAGGAAGAGAGCAGTGGATCGGTTCAAAGGAGATCACAAGGCTGAGGAGACCTTAGCTAATCAACCCCTTTTGGGCTCATTTCTTTCTATCAGATCTTTTGTAGCATGGCCAAGAGCTGTCAGTAGCCATTTAAGGTGAGAAACTGGGGAGAAACTTTTTTGTCAGAGTTTTTGTTGTTGAGAGCAGTGAAACTGTCACGCTCAAGTGCTTTTTAAAGTGCTTGTCAGGTACCTCCTTGTGTCTGTGTCACACCTAAGGACCTGTAAAGATGTCACTGTGAGGCAGTGTTGAAAATGAGGCTTTGCCTCTTCTGAATGCAGGGGCACAAGGAGGGGAAAAGAGAGCAGAGACTCCACAGGGGTTTTTGAAAGGTGCTGTGAGGTCAGGACACCTTCTGCTCAGGCTCAGTGATGCCCTGGTTAGATCAGTCCTGCCCAGCAGTAAAAAGCAAAGTGTTGTATGCAGCATTCCTCACCCTCTGCTCTCAGGGGCTCCTCCCCTGCACAATGTCCTGACTGTGTGAGGTGCCATCAGTTAAGTGTAACTCTGAGAAGACTGGGGGCCACCAGGTGAACTTCAAAGGTGCTGAGCAGAGATTTTAGGAGGCTCCATGGCAGCTAAAGCCCTGGCTCAGCTAAGGTTCGTGGTACAGCCTGGGCTGGAGCAGGCCAAGCCAGGACTCTGCTTACAGGTGGTTATCACAGAGTCATTAGGGTTAGCAAAGCCCTCTAAGATCATCAAGTTCAACCTTGGTGCTTCAACCCAGCACCACCCTGCCTGCTAAACCCTGTCCCCAAGTGCCATGTCCACAAGTTCTTTTGAACCCTCCAGGGATGGGGACTCCACCACCTCCCTGGGCAGCCTGTGCCAATCCCTGACCACTCTTGCAGCAAAGAAATTTTTCCTCATCTCCAACCTAACCCTTTACTGGTGCAGCTTGAGGCCATTTCCTCTTGTCCTGTTACTTGTTACTTAAGAGCCCAACCCCACCTCACTGCAGCCTCCTTCCAGGGAGCCATAGAGAGCAGTGAGCTCTCCCCTCAGCCTCCTCCAGGCTGCACATCCCCAGCTCCCTCAACTGCTCCTCCCCATCCCTCTTCTCCAGACCCTTCACCAGCTTGGTTGCCCTTCTCTGGACCTGCTCCAACCCCTCAATGTCCTTCTTGGAGTGAGGGGCCCAAAACTGAACCCAGGATGCAAGGTGTGGCCTCACCAGAGCTGAGTCCAGGGGGACAATCCTTGGCCTGGTCCTGACGGTCACACCATATTGTCAGCCTTCCTGACCACCAGCACCTCCAGGTCTTTTTCTGCCAGGCAGCTTTCCTGCCACCCCCTACGAAGCCTGGAGCACTGCCTGGGCTGTCCAGCTCACTGCCTCACCTTTCTATTGCACATTTCCCCCTCTTGTCCCTTTTCTAGGGAAGAGGATTAGTTCCTTCAGCCAGGCAGAGCTGGCCTCCCGCAGCATCCGCTATGTCCACACCAGTGACATTGAAAAGCACACAGATGCCTTCACCTTCTCTGTGTCTGATGGTACCAATGAGGTAAGTCCCATGGATTTTTGCTTCTGAGACAGTTACACACAGCAAAGGAACTCAAACAAGCCACTTCCACTGCTATGGGAGGTCTTCTGTACCCCAGGAAGGAGCAAGCCCTGTGAAAGCTGAGAAGGATGGAGCCTCCTGAGACTGGTTTACCTAGATTTTAGTGTCTGGTTTTGATCTGCTTACCACTTGCTCCTGGAGCTCAGCTTCAATCCAGTGCACTGATGATGTACCCAGAAGTGCAGCCAGACCCTTGAGAAATGTCTCCTTCCTACTTTCTGAAAGAGAAGAATCATAGCTGCAAATAGAAGGAGAGGGATAAAGTGGAAGGGAGGGAAGGAATGGGGGAAAAGTGGATGTCTTGAGCAGCCTAATTTAGCTGGAGATGTCCCTGCTTACTGCAGGGGGGCTGGACAAGATGACCTTTAAGGGTCCCTTTCAACCTGATGCAATCTGTGAATCTGTCCATAAATAAAACAGAAAGAGGGAGAATAATTTGGTGAGCAGGACTAGAAGAGGTCAAGTTCCCATTTACAGTGAGGGTGGTGAGACACTGAGACTGATTGCCCAAGGAAGTCATGGGTGCCCCCTCCCTGGAGGTGTTCAAGGCCAGGTTGGATGAGGCCTTGAGCAACCTGGGCTAGTGGGAGGTGACCCTGCCCATGGCAGGGGCTTGGAATTGGATGATCTTTAAGGTCCCTTCTGACCCAAACCTATTCACGACTGTGATCTTAGAAGCTCAAATTGCACAGAAGACAAGGCCAGAATGGAATCACCCAAACTCTGAATCACTGTGGCCACCTTAGAGCATTCCTGTTGCAGTGGAGTTGCACTCTTGGCAGGCTGATTGTTCAGGAGAGGCTTTTCCCCCTGTTGCAGGTGAGTCAGACATTTGACATCACCATCAACCCCGTGGATGACTCCCTGCCTGTAGTGCACAGCTTGGGGATGACAGTTCAGGAAGGTGCAAGAAAAACCATCACAGAGTTTGAGCTGAAAGCAGCAGATGCTGACACAGAGGTAAGGCAGGACACCTCCATTCTCCTCCCTCCTCTGCTGCTGCATGTCTGGGCTGCCAGCAAAATGGGTTTGTGTTCCAAGAGAGAGCTCACAGCGAGTGTCATCTCTCCCTGTCTGAGCACAACACCAAAGAGCAGCTTGTGGGAGGCCCAGTTTGTGCCTCAATGGATGAGTGTTTGAGCAAAGCCAAGCCCTGGCTTGAGGGATGGCTCTGTCTGGGGAGTCTCTCAGCCACAGAAGCAATAAAGCTGCAGGGAAGACATTTGGAAGCTGTGTTCAGAGTGAATCCTCACCCTGTGCCACCTTCTCTCTGAGCACTGTGGATCTGAACTGAGCTAATGCCCAACCCTGACTCTGAGTTTCTGCCTAGCACAGATGAAAAGGACATTTCTTCCTCTTGGGGCTGCCCAGAGACTAAGTGGTCTCATGTTGGCTCTGTCTCACTGCTCTGCAGTTTCCATGAAGTAAGAGAGCTCCTGGCTGCCTCTTACTGCCCTGAGCCAAGTCCTGCCCCAGAGGTTGTCACTGCTTCTACCCTGACAGAAGTGACAAGGGACATGTTGCTTAGGCTGACTGCAGAGCGTGGGACTGCTCCTGTGCTCAAGGTGTTGTCTTAAGGGTGGGAGCTGTCTCAGACCAGCCGCAACACATTTGGTGTGATGGATCCTGAGGTGCCTTAAGAAGAGTGTTGACATCAGGTCAAGAGAGGTTCTCCTGCTCCTCTACTCTGCCCTAGTAAGACCACATCTAGAGCAGAGTGTCCAGTGCTAGGCTCCCCAGTTCAAGAGGGACAGAGATCTGCTGGGGAGAGCCCAATGGAAGCTGTGAGGATGCAGAAGGGACTGGAACATCTGTGTGATGAGGAAAGGCTGAGACACCTGGGGCTGGTTAGTCTGGAGAGGAGAAAACTGAGAGGGGATCTTATGAATGTTTATAAATCTCTGGAGGGTGGGGGCAAGAAGCAGGAGCCAGGCTCTGCTCAGTGGTGTCCTGGGATAGGACAAGGATCAGTGAGCACAAACTGGAACCCAGGAATCCACCTCAGCATGAGGGTAAACTTCTTTGGTGTGAGGGTGCTGGAGCCCTGGAGCAGGCTGCCCAGAGAGCTTGTGGAGTCTCCTTCTCTGGAATCTTTCAAGACCCACCTGCACATGTTGCTGTGTGGCCTGCCCTGGGTGACCCTGCTCTGGCAGGGGGGTTGGACGTGATGATTTCTGGAGGTCCCTTCCAAGCCTACCATTCTATGACTCTTTGTGTCTAGCTTAGTTCTCCCTGAGTGGGGTTGGTTGCTAGATACTAGCCTCAGGAGAGGAGTAAAGACAGGGCAGGGCTTAGAGTGCCTCAGCTCTGCGTGCCAGCCCCTGCTTGCAAACGCTGCCAGGAGAGCTGTCTGGGCATGGAGGCCCTCTGCAGCTGGGAGCATGGAGGCCCTCTGCACCTCAAGCTGGAAGGTGCTGGGCTCACACCATCAGCTTTTCCCCTCTGCATCCCTGGCACAGGCTGGGCTGATCACGTTCAGCGTGGTGCAGGCGCCGCGGCACGGCCTACTGGAGCGCAGCGGCAGCGGACAGCGGCCCCAGCCTGCCACCACCTTCACCATGGCTGACATCTACCAGAGCCGCCTCAGCTACAGCCACGATGGCAGCAGCTCCCTCAAGGACCGCTTCACGTTCACCGTGTCTGATGGCACCAACCCCTTCTTCGTGGTGGAGGAGGGGGGGAAGAAGGTAAGGGGAGGAGGAGGGGTGGGAGGAAGACTTACAGCTAGTACACAGCTACCTCCTCTCAGAGAAGAGGAGACTTAGCTCCTGTCACTCCACCAGAGATAAGGGCTGAATGTTCTCACACAGAATCACAGAATCCTTCAGGTTGGAAGAGTCCTTGGGACCATCAAGTCCAGCCATTAACCCAAACCCACATCCCCAAGCACCACATCTAAACGACCTTTAAACACCTGCAGGGTTGGTGACTCCTCCACCTCCCTGGGCAGCCTGTTCCAGTGCCTGACCACTCTTTCTGTTGAAGAAATGTTCCTAACGTCCAGTGTAAACCTACTGTGTTGTTCGAGGCCATTCCCTCTTGTTCTGTCGCTAATTACCTGTGAGAAAAGCCCAGCACCAACCTCTCCACAACCTCCCTTCGGCCTCTTCTTCTTCAAACCAAACAGCCCCAGCTCCTTCACTTGTCTCAGTTACGTGCTGCCATGTGGCTCTTCCCTGGTGTTCCAGCCTCTGCGTGTCCCTCACCCCACCAGCTGGCGATGTGGTGGGTGAAGCTCTGACTCGCACAGTGACAGCTCTCTCTGAACCTTTGTCAGGTGGTGACAGCAGCACCGCAGCGCTTCAAAGTGGACATTCTGCCTGTGGATGATGGCACTCCCAGGGTCGTCACCAACCTGGGTTTGCAGTGGCTGGAGCACATGGATGGAAAGGTAACAGCCCAACTGGCTTCTGCTTAGGTTGTTTGTCAGGCTGTTGCAAGGGAAAGAACTCCCCAGGAGAGCATCCTGATCCAAATGTCCCTCTGCACCCAGCAAGTGTCTTGGGGGATGCTGCACTGCAGCTCCAAACAAGCTCTGGTTTGTCAGCTGCAAATTAGATGTGAGGCAGAATCTGGATCCTTCCTGTGCTGGGGCATCTGGCACTTCAGGGCTGCTCTGTGTGCTCTGTGCTTTTACAGCCCCTACTTTGCATCCCTCAGGGAGCAGCGTAGGGTGGTTGGGCTTTGTTTTGGCTGAGCAGCCAGTCGGATTTGCACTGCTGGGTCTCCAGGGTATTATCCCTTTGGTTTGGCTTTCATCCAGGCAACCAACCTCATCACCAAGAAAGAATTGCTGAGCACAGATCCCGACACAGATGACAAACAGCTGATCTATGAGATAACAACTGCCCCCAGAAATGGTTATGTGGAGAACAAGCTGAACCCAGGGACAGCTGTGGCCACCTTTACACAGGGTATGGAGTTGGGCTGCTTCTTGTTGCCTTTTTTTTTTTTTCTTCAGCTACTTAAGAAAACTGGTGGGGGTGGGAATAAAGAAAGGTGGGAGAGGAGAAGGCAAGGGGCAAATCTCAAAGGGTCTCAAAAGCAAGAAGTGAAATTTGGTCTTGTTGCAGAAATTCTCTGCTGTAGCACACTCAGATTCTCCAAACTTCAAGGATTTGACTTGGGGCAGGAAGGAGAGCTTGTAGGTACTGCTTGTGGATCTAACCATCACTGGGGCTGGGAGATGTTTGGCCAGCAGGGCAGAGTCAGCATCGTGTGGGAAGTTCACAGGAGTGAGGAGCCCTGCATTGGAAAGGGAAGGTGAGGGAGTAATTGTGCTGGTTTGAGGCTAGTTGGAATATTTTAATGAGGAAAAATTAGATTATAGGCTGTGGAAAGCAAACACTGGTGATGTGTACTTCACTCATAGGCTTTCTGAGATGTATAAAAACAAGGACACAAACATAGATAACTCAGAGAGCCTCTCTCTCTCTGGGAGCTGCTGTGTCTTCTGGCCTTCTGCTGTTAACCCAACTCATCACTCTGCTTCTAACCCCCCCCTTGCCCATCCTTCAAACTCACCTTGCATATAAGGCAGACCCTGGGATAAGGTAGAGGGGTGGGGAGAAGGTGAAAGGGTGGTTGGGAGCCCCTCCTGGGGACTCTGATTTCTGGGAGGAGGATTGTGCTTCTGTATTACCTTTAACTTGTATATTTCTGTAACTATTCCTGTCTATTGTGTATATCTCTGCTTGCACACTGTGCTAAGCTGTAAATAGAGCTTCAGTCCTTAACTTCCAGCCAGCTGAGTCTAGTCTGGGTGATCTCCATGGTGGGGGAGGGCAGGTAACTCCCAAACCATCACATTGCTTGTTACAAAAAGAGGGGAAAAAAGGAAAAACAAAGGAAGAGCTCCATTTTAGGGCTGCAGTTTGGGAAATATGTATTTTAGTGGAGAAGGTGACAGAGCCTGAACCATCTCAACAGTGAGAATGAGCTCTCTCAGGACACAGCAGCTCATGGAGCAGAGCTGGAATGTTTTGCTCCTCAGGCAAATTTCTGGGTCTTGCATTTCATCAAAGGGCCTGTGGAGAACCCAACCCTGCAGTCATGAGGATCATAGACTCACAGAATGCTTTGGGTTGGAGGGGGCCTTCAAGGTCATCCAGTTCCAACCCCCTGCCATGGGCAGGGATATCTCCCACTAGCCCAGGTTGCTCAGAGCCTCATCCAGCCTGGCCTTGAATACCTCTAAGGAGGGTTCACAACCTCCCTGGGCAACCTGTTTCAGTGTCTCCCCACCCTCACTGTCAAGAATTGCATTCTGATCTCCAGTCTAAATCTCCAGCTTAGANTTTTTTTTTTTTTCTTCAGCTACTTAAGAAAACTGGTGGGGGTGGGAATAAAGAAAGGTGGGAGAGGAGAAGGCAAGGGGCAAATCTCAAAGGGTCTCAAAAGCAAGAAGTGAAATTTGGTCTTGTTGCAGAAATTCTCTGCTGTAGCACACTCAGATTCTCCAAACTTCAAGGATTTGACTTGGGGCAGGAAGGAGAGCTTGTAGGTACTGCTTGTGGATCTAACCATCACTGGGGCTGGGAGATGTTTGGCCAGCAGGGCAGAGTCAGCATCGTGTGGGAAGTTCACAGGAGTGAGGAGCCCTGCATTGGAAAGGGAAGGTGAGGGAGTAATTGTGCTGGTTTGAGGCTAGTTGGAATATTTTAATGAGGAAAAATTAGATTATAGGCTGTGGAAAGCAAACACTGGTGATGTGTACTTCACTCATAGGCTTTCTGAGATGTATAAAAACAAGGACACAAACATAGATAACTCAGAGAGCCTCTCTCTCTCTGGGAGCTGCTGTGTCTTCTGGCCTTCTGCTGTTAACCCAACTCATCACTCTGCTTCTAACCCCCCCCTTGCCCATCCTTCAAACTCACCTTGCATATAAGGCAGACCCTGGGATAAGGTAGAGGGGTGGGGAGAAGGTGAAAGGGTGGTTGGGAGCCCCTCCTGGGGACTCTGATTTCTGGGAGGAGGATTGTGCTTCTGTATTACCTTTAACTTGTATATTTCTGTAACTATTCCTGTCTATTGTGTATATCTCTGCTTGCACACTGTGCTAAGCTGTAAATAGAGCTTCAGTCCTTAACTTCCAGCCAGCTGAGTCTAGTCTGGGTGATCTCCATGGTGGGGGAGGGCAGGTAACTCCCAAACCATCACATTGCTTGTTACAAAAAGAGGGGAAAAAAGGAAAAACAAAGGAAGAGCTCCATTTTAGGGCTGCAGTTTGGGAAATATGTATTTTAGTGGAGAAGGTGACAGAGCCTGAACCATCTCAACAGTGAGAATGAGCTCTCTCAGGACACAGCAGCTCATGGAGCAGAGCTGGAATGTTTTGCTCCTCAGGCAAATTTCTGGGTCTTGCATTTCATCAAAGGGCCTGTGGAGAACCCAACCCTGCAGTCATGAGGATCATAGACTCACAGAATGCTTTGGGTTGGAGGGGGCCTTCAAGGTCATCCAGTTCCAACCCCCTGCCATGGGCAGGGATATCTCCCACTAGCCCAGGTTGCTCAGAGCCTCATCCAGCCTGGCCTTGAATACCTCTAAGGAGGGTTCACAACCTCCCTGGGCAACCTGTTTCAGTGTCTCCCCACCCTCACTGTCAAGAATTGCATTCTGATCTCCAGTCTAAATCTCCAGCTTAGAGCTGGTCTCCACACTGCTTGTCTATAAAACTGCCATGTTATTCCTGAGGTGTCTCACTGGCTGTCTCCTCCCGGCAGAGGATGTGAACCAGGGCCTCATCCGGTACGTGATGCATGAGGAGAAGATCCAGGAGACCGTGGACAGCTTTCAGTTCCTAGTGAAGGACAGCAAGCCCAATGTGGTCAGTGGCAACATCTTCCATGTCCAGTGGTCTCTCCTCAGCTTTACACACACCAGGTAACTGACATGGGGTTTACTGCACTCTCCAGATAAGGAGACTCCACAACCTCTCTGGGCAGCCTGGCCCAGTGCTCTTTCACTCTCAGAGTGAAGGAGTTAGTCCTTAAGTTCAAGTGAAACCTCCTGGGTTCCAGTTTTTGCCCATTCTCCCTTGTCCTCTCACTGGCCACCACTGAAAAGTGTCTGGCCTCGTCCTCATGACCTCCACCCTTTAAACATTTTATGCATTGAGAAGATCCCCTCAGTCTTATCCAGACTAAGCCTCAGATCTCTCAGCCTCTCCTTGAGATGCTTCAGTCCCTTCATCATTTCCATTGCCCTTCTTTGGACCCTCTCCAGTAGTTCCCTGTCCCTCTTGAACTGGGGAACCCAGAAATGGAGCCAGTACTCTAGCTGTGGCCTCAACCTGAGCACAGTAGAAGGGAAGGAGAACCTCCTTTGACCTGCTGGCCCCACTCTCTGCAGCCCAAGACACCAGTGACCTCCTTGGCCACAAGAGCACCTTGCTGGCTTGTGGTGACTTTGTTATCCACCAGCACTCCCAGCTCCTCCTCCACACAGCTGCTTTGCAGCAGCTCAGGCCCTCACCCGTACCAGACAGCCCAGGTCTGCGGTGCTGAGGACCAACACAAGCACCCTGAGTCAACTCCTCAGCCTCTTGTGTGTCTCTGCTTGCTGCATTCCCAGCTACAGCGTGAGGGAGAGCGCCGGCTCGGTGAGCGTGGCCGTCAGGCGGGTGGGGAACCTCAACCAGTACAGCATCGTCCTCTGCCGCACCGAGCAGGGCACAGCCACCTCCAGCGCCAGCCCGCGGCCAGCAGAGCAGGACTACGTGGAGTATGCAGGGCAGGTAGGTTGGGAACACCATGGGAAAGGTCCGGGGGTTGGCCAAGGGGACCTCCGAGGGTCCCTTCCAGTAGGATGCATTCTATCATCTGAGGTTGTTCAGCTGGGAGAAGAGAAGGCTCCAGGGAGACCTAATAATGACCTTCCAGTGCCTGAAGGAGGCTACAAGAAGGATGGAGGCCTGCAGGGATAGGACAAGGGGCAGAGGCTTCAAACTAGAGCAGAGCAGATTTAGTTTGGATGTTAAGAACAAGTTCTGCACCACGAGGACAGGTTGAGAGAGTTGGGGCTCTACAGCCTGGAGAAGAGAAGGCTTCCAGGAGACCTTCCAGTATCTGAAGGGAGCCTACAGGAAGGCTGGGGAGGGATTATTTACAAGGTCTTACAATGACAGGACAAGGGGCACTGGATTTGAACTGTAAGAGGGAAGATTGAAACTGCATATTAGGAGGAAGTTCTTTACAGTGAGGGTGATGAGACACTGGCACAGGTTGCCCAGGGAGGTTGTGGCTGCTCCCTCCCTGGAGGTGTTCAAGGCCAGGTTGGACAAGGCCTTGAGTGACCTGTACTAGTGGGAGGTGTCCCTGCCTATGGCAGGGAGTTGGAACTAGATGATCTTTGAGGTCCCTTCCAACCTTACCATTCTGTGAACACTGCAGCAGGTTGCCCAGAGAGGTGGTTGAGGCCCCAGCCCTGGAGGTATTCAAGGTGAGGCTCAACAGGGCTCTGGGCAACCTAACCTAGCTGAGGGTGTCCCTACTTACTGCAGAGGGGGTTAAACTAGATGACCTTTGGAGGTCCCTTCCAGTCCAGACCCTTCCGTGATTCTACCATGTGTGGCATCAAGGCTGGGTGAAGGACCTGATTAAAGCTGGTGAAACACAAAGGGATTTCCTTTCTGAAAGGTGTGTGTTAGCTGCCTTCAGATGAGGGCTTCCCAAGCCAGGTTTTGATGTCGGCAGCAGTGTTCTGCCAGACCACAAACATTACAGGTTTGGCCAAGTAGGAATGTCACTGCTGGCCAGCCAAAGGCCTACAGCCATGACTCACAAGAGGCAGAGGCATTTGCTGCTGCCTTTGGCCTCCACGAGCCATTTATCTTCACCTGAGGTTGTGACTGATGCTTTCCCCTGCCTTAGTAGGGCTGGCTGGGGGTCATGCTCTGCAGTGAACTGCTGGGTGCAGGAGTAATGCTGAAGGGAGGTCATGTACTGTGAGGGTGCTGGAGTCCTAGAGCAGGCTGCCCAGAGAGATTGTGGCATCGTCTTCTCTGGAGTCTTTCTAGACCCACTTGGATCTGTTCCTGTGTGACCTACCTTAAGTGACCCTGCTTTGGCAGGGGTGTGGGACTGGATGCCCTTCAAAGGTCCCTTCCAACTGCTAGTGTTCTGTGATTCTATGGTCAGCCCTCTTGCTCCCTTCCAGGTGCAGTTCGAGGAGAGGGAAGACACCAAGGCCTGCACCATCATCATCAATGATGACAACATCTTTGAGAGCAGAGAGAGCTTCACCGTGGAGCTGAGCATGCCAGCCTACGCTCTGCTAGGGAACATCACCCGCGCCACCGTCACCATCACTGACATGGAGGATGAGCCCACCCTGCAGTTTGACAGGAAGACCTACCACGTCAGTGAGAGCACTGGGGTCCTCTCTGCTCCTGTGGAGAGGAAAGGTAGGCTGAAATGGGCAGAACAAGGTCCTGTGCTTCATGGCAGAGGGAGAGCTACAGCAACTGAGGGGAGACCTCATTGCTTTCTACAGCTCCCTGAAAGGAGGCTGCAGTGACATAGGGTTGGTCTCTTCTCCCTTGTCTCAGGAGAGGCAATGGCCTGAAATTGTGCTAGGGGAGAGTTAGGTCGGAGATGAGGAAAAATTTCGTTGCTGCAAGAGCAGTCAGGGATTAGCGCAGGCTGCCCAGGGAGGTGGTGGAGTCCCCATCCCTAGAAGTGTTCAAGAAACCTGTGGCCATGGCAGTTGGGGACATGGTTTGATGGCCGTGGTGGTGTTAGGTTGGTGGTTGGACACAGTGATCTTGGAGGTCCTTTCTAACCTTAATAATCCTATGAATCTCTTCTATTCTGTGGTTCTAACCCTTGTATTTCTTGGCTGCTCCTCTGTGATCTAGATGTTGTGAGGATCCCCCTTACTGTGCTGTCTGCTCTTTAACAGGCAAATGCTGCCCAGTTCCTGATCATAGAACAGAATTGTTTTGGGTAGAAGAGACCTCTAAGATCATTGAGTCCAACCATCAACCTAAGACCACCATGGCCACTAAACCACATCCCTAAGGGCCATGTCCACAAGTTTCTTGAACAACTCCTGTGATGAGGACTCCACCACCTCCCTGGGCAGCCTGTTCCTATCCCCAACCACTCACCCAGAGAAGAAATTGTTTTTAACCTCCAACCTAAACCCTCCCCTGGTGCAACTTCTTTTTCTCACCCTCTTTCCTGAGCACTGCTTCGTGATCTAAGTGTCCCCACCAAGCATAGTCAGGGGTTCTTTGGTGCTGTGTTCCAGGGGACAGCAGCAGCACAGTCTCTGCCATCTGCTACACTGTCCCCAAGTCCGCCAAGGGAAGCAGCCTCTCCATGCTGGAATCCGGCTCCGACTTCAAGTCCCGAGGGATGGCAGATGACAGCCGCATCGTTCTGGGCCCGGGTGTCACCAGGACCACCTGTGACGTCCTGTTGGTGGATGACAGCGAATACGAGGAGGAGGAGGAGTTTGAGGTGGTGCTGGCCGAGGCCTCAGGCAACGCTCGCATTGGCAGCCGCGCCTCCGCCAGCGTCTTCATCGCCGGCCCCAACGATGCCTCCGTGGTGTTCCTGGGCAATGCCACTGTCACCGTCAGCGAGGCTGCAGGTGAAGAGGAGCAGGGGGCGCCCCCGGGGCTGCTCCACGCCACTTGGGGCTGCTCACCGTGAGAACTGATGTTCTTTCACCAGCAAGAGTGCCTGAAGGAGCAATCTGGGGCACAGCAGCAGATCTGCAGAGGGTTTTCCCCTGTAGGGCAGGCTGGGGGTGGTTCTCTGCCTGTGCTGGGGGCAGGAGCAGTGGGGAAGGGCAAGGATGAAGGGAGAGTGGTGGGTTCATGGTATGTGGCTGCTTTCTCACCTTGGTTCTCTCTGATTTGTAACTGGTGATGCAGGAGACATTGAGATCCCAGTCCTGCGGCAAGGCCCTGATCTCTCAAGCCCCACCTCGGTGTGGTGTGCCACTCGGACCTCAGACCCTCCGTCTGCCAGCCCAGGGATCGATTACGTCCCCAGCTCCAGAAAGATAGAGTTCAGGCCAGGCAAGACAGAAGAGGTGAGGAGCCACTCTGACCCCTGATGATTCTGCTGTGTCTGGTGACACTTCTCTCCCTCCTTTGGGTGCATTCTCTGTACTTGCCAGCTGCCTCTTTTGAAAAACCTGCCAGGGCCATTTGAGGATTGCTGATGAATGTGGTAGGCACTGACTGGCATGTGACCAGCACTGCAGCCACAGGAGATTGGATCAGTCTACCTCTCCCAGGATGAGGATGGGCACCTGGTCTCTGAACTGATGCTCTGGCTTTATCTAGAATGTGGTTTCCATGGATAAGGTCATCTTGAGTGCCATCACAAAGCACCTACAGGACAGCCAAGGGATCAGGCCCAGCCAACATGGGTTTAGGAAGGGCAGATCCTGCCTGACCAGCCTGATCTCCTTTTATGATCAAGTTACCCTCCTGGTGAGTGCAGGGCAGGCTGTGGCTGCTGCCTGGACTTCTGCAAAGCCTTTGACACCCACTGCCACAGCAAGCTCCTGGCACAGCTGGCAGCTCCTGGCTTGGACAGATTCACTCTGAAATGGGTTAAGAACTGGCTGGAGGGCCGGGCCCGAAGAATGGTGGTGAATGGTGCCACATCCAGCTGGCAGCTGTCACCAGTGGCGTCCCCCAGGGATCAGTGCTGGGCACAGTCCTGTTCAATCTCTTTGTTNGCAGACCTCATTGCTCTCTACAGCTACCTGAAGGGAGGTTGTAGCCAGGTGGGGTTGGGCTCTTCTCCCAGGCACCCAGCAACAGAACAAGGCGGGACAGTCTCAAGTTGTGCCAGGGGAGGTCTAGGCTGGATGTTAGGAGGAAGTTCTTGACAGAGAGAGTGATTGGCATTGGAATGGGCTGCCCAGGGAGGTGGTGGAGTTGCTGTCTCTGGAGGTGTTGAAGACAAGCCTGGATGGGGCACTTAGTGCCGTGGTCTGTTTGATTGGACGGGGCTGGGTGATAGGTTGGGCTGGATGAGCTTTGAAGGGCTCTTCCAACCTGCTTGATTCTGTGATTCTATGATACATGAAGTTAGACAAGGCCTGAGAGAAGGACTTGACGTTAGGCAGGCAGGTGGGAGCTGTCTGAAGGACTTTGCTGCCCTTGCAGGCGTGCAGGCTGACGATCCTGGACGACGCGCAGTACCCGGTGATAGAAGGCCTGGAGACCTTTGTGGTTTATCTCAGCTCGCCCCAAGGAGCTGAGCTGACCAAGCCGTTCCAGGCAATCGTGGCCATCAATGACATCTTCCAGGATGGTAAGCTGGCCCTCCTCATGGCTTGGGGGGTGGGACTAGATGATCTTTAAGGTCCCTGCCAACCCAACCCATTCTAGGATTCTGAGTTATCCATGGCACCTCTCTCCAGTCCATCCTAGCCTCTGCCCTAAGCACTTCCACACAGCAGGGGGCTAATCCAAGCTGGGTTTATTTCTAGGCTGGATTTAGCCTGTTTTCCTGGGATAATAGAACCACAGAACTGCTGAGCTTGGAAGAGATCTTTGAGATCTTCAAGTCCAGCCACTCGCCTAGAGCTCACAGTCCCACTACTGCTGCTAAGCCACTGCCACCAAAACCACATCCCTCAGCACCACATCCACACCTCTTAAATCTCTCTAGGAATGGGTACTCCAGAAGGTCTCACTGCATCTTTGCATTGTCTTGTGTCTCTCCTGTTTGCCTGCCTGAGGAGAGCCCATGCTGTGTCATCTAACCCTGCAGGCCTTGCTCTCTTTGTTCTGTGCCTGTTCACAGACAGGAGGACAAAGTTTTGGGTCACAGTTTCCACTTCACTACAAAGTCCTGATCTAATCCCCTCCTGACAATACCACCAGCCCCATCTTGTTTAGCAGCACCTTGCAACAGCACCAAAATGACAGGGAAGGAACAAGTTTCATCAGCTGTTGGTCTTAGGTGGCTGAGAGGTGACAAAGAGAGATGCCTTCTCATCAAGTGCCAATCCTGTGCTCTGCAGAGGGTTGATGGTCACTTGTTTGTGTGAAACTAGCACAGTGACACTGCTGGATTCTTCTCTGGCTGCTAGACTCCATGCAGCAGTTCTCCCAGGGTGCAAGAACTTTGAGGAAATGGCCTCAAGCTGAGGCAAGGGAAGGTTTAGGTTGGATAGCAGAAACAATTTCTCCACCAAAAGGGTTGTGAGGCACTGGACCAGGCTGCCCAGGGCAGCAGTGGAGTCCCTGTTCCTGAAGGGATTTAAAAGCTGTGGTGCTGAGGGCCGTGGTTTGGTGGTGACCTGGCAATGCTGGGTTAGCAGCTGAGCTGAACTCGGTGATCTTGAAGAGCAAGCAGAGTGATTCTATGATTCTCTCTCTGGGGCTTCAACACTGCTTGACTCTTTTCATTGCCCCTGCAGTACCAAGCATGCAGTTCACCAAGGACACATACCAGGTGAAGGAGAAGGAGGGCACTCTGCACATCCCCATCTTCCGCACTGGGGACCTCAGCTATGAGTCCTCTGTCAGGTGCTACACCCAGAGCCAGACAGCAGAGGTCACGGAGGACTTTGAAGAGAGGAGAAATGCAGAAGAGTCTCGCATCACATTCTTGAAAGGGGAGAAGGTGAGCTGGGCATGGCTTACAGGGAGAGTGAAGAACCATTGATGGAGAAGTTCAGATCTCCTCCTTGGCTCTGCATTGTCAGAGGCTGCTCAAAGTGGTTTCATAGCTGCTTTAAAGTTGGGACTCCAGTTCTTCTGGAACTGGAAATAGTGACTCTGAAGGGGTTGTTTGTTTCCTGTGGACATGGCACTTTGGGATGTGGTTTAATGGCCGTGGTGGTGTTGGGTTGATGGCTGAACTCAGTGATCCTGAAGGACTTCTCCAACCCAAACAATTCTGTGTTTCCATGACAAAACTGGTTCAGACATGAAATGCAGATGCTCTGCCAGCAGGACACGGGGTTGGAGCAGAGAGTTCTTGGTTTGCTGAAGCAGATGTATCTGGTCATGTAACTGTGTGGTTTGTCCACACTGAAGTAGCATCCTTGAAACCAGAAGTGTTTCCTCCAGAGTGGACAATACTCAGATGTCAAACCCCAGGTAGTGAAGTACAGTGTGGCCCTTAAGTGGCTTCACTGGGTTGATGAACTCTTGCTAGTTTCTCCTGCTTCCTTCCTTTAGGTGAAGAACTGCAGTGTTTTTATCAGTGATGACTCTGCCTTTGAACCAGAAGAGCAGTTCCAGGTCTATCTTGGGAGCCCACTTGGAAACCATTGGAGTGGAGCTAGGATTGGGAAGATGGATGTGGCAACCATAACTGTCACCAATGATGAAGATGGTAAGAGAGGATGGTCAGCAAGGATGTGGTTGTAGCATGGGATGTAGTTCCAAGGTACTCACCACAGTCTCATCAAGTTTGTAGTTTAATTTAGTACACGTTGTCTTCAGCCACATGGTCATAGCTCCACGTGCAGGTCACTGATGTGGTGGCTTTGAGCACCAGACTGATCTTAAGGGGGAGGGGTTGAATAACAGTGGCTCAAACCCACCACTTGTCCCATCTGCCATTCTCCTGCAGTTGCACAGGGAGTTGCTGTGCTTCCTTTGAGAGATGTTGGCTTCCCTTCACTGTGCCACAGCCTGCAGAGGGCCGTGGGGAAGAAGAGGAGTGCCAGGTCCCCCTGGCATGACCAATGGGGGCCATAGCACCCTCACGTGGGTTTGAGGCTGTGGTGTTGAGTGGGAAGCAGGAGGTGGGAGAATCATTTCCAATTCTCTGCAACCCCAAAAAACAAGTTGGGTTTTGCCCCACCTCTTACCCTAACTCACATCCAACCCTTAGAGCTGTAGTTCTCGCTCCTGCTTTGAGGAGCTCCTTGCTCTGAAGATGTGTAGAGCCTACAAGGAGAGGAGCTTAGCTGAAGGGCTGGAAGTTCTTCTCCTGAAACCAGGCAGCTGGTGTGCAAAGCTGAGCCTTTTTCTTCACTGCTCTTTCTCTAGCACCCACCATTGAGTTTGAAGAAGCTGCCTACCAAGTACGGGAGCCACCTGGCCCAGAGGGTGTTGCTGTTTTAAACATCAAGGTGGTGAGGAGAGGAGACCAGAACAGGACCTCCAAAGTGCGCTGCAGCACCCGCGACGGCTCCGCTCAGGCTGGGGTGGATTACTACCCCAAAAGCAGAATGCTCAAGTTCAGCCCAGGTAAGGGGACCTTGGAGGGAAGGGTAGAGGTGGTGGCATGACTACAGAATCACAGAATGGTAGGGGTTAGAAGGGACCTCTGGACATCATCCAGTCCAACCACCTTGTCAGAGCAGGGTCACCTAGGGCAGGTCACATAGGAACCCATCCAAGTGGGTTTGGAATGTCTTCAGAGATGGAGACTCCACAAGCTCTCTGAGCAGCCTGCTCCAGGGCTCCAGCAACCTTCAATTAAAGTGCCTCCTCATGTTTAGATGGAACTTCTGGTGTTCAAATTTGTGCCACTTACCCCTGGTCCTGTCACTGGGCACCACTGAACAAAGCCTGGTCCCATCCTCCTGACACCCACCCTTGAAATACTCAAGGAAGAAGCACTGGCATCCAGCAAGTGAGGGTGAGACCACTTAGTCTTCAGAGCAAAGAGCTTTCAGGATGCAGTGCACCAGCTCAGGCCAGGTTACTGGGCCAAGCAGTGGTGCAGACTGGTGTGAGGGAACAAGCAGAGCTGCTCGCAGCAGGGGTAGGGATGACCTTTGGATGATGGATTTTGGCCACAGCCAGCCATTGTTAATCCTCAGGTGGCACCTGCTAGCAAATCTGCCACCTGCCCAACTGGATCCCTTGTCAGAGCTGCAGCTTTGCAGACAGCAAACTCCTTTGTGGGTGGAGCTGAGCTCTTCGCAGCAATGAATGGAAATCAAATTGTCATGGTGCTTCAGTGGTCAGAGCCTGGAGCAGCTGTGCAGGGCTGTTAGAACTTCAGAGCAACATCTGCTGAGGCATCGAGTTCTCTCTGTTTCTCCTGCATCTCCTCTCACAGGTGTGAACCACATCATGTTTAAGGTGGAGATCATGTCCAATGAAGACCGGGAGTGGCATGAGTCCTTTTCTCTGGTGCTGGGTCCTGATGAGCCTGTGGAAGCTGTTCTTGGAGACACCAGCACTGCCATAGTGACTATTTTGGACCAGGAGGCTGCAGGGAGCCTGATTCTACCAGCACCACCCGTGGTAAGTTGCCCATTGTGGTGGGTGAGATTGGTACCCAGTGAGTACAGCCTGAAGGCCTCAGTGGGGTTTCTGAAATGAACTGAAGAGCTGAAATGATGGAGTATGTGGGAAGGACTAGGGGGAAGTTCTTCACAGTGAGGGTGGAACAGGCTGCCCAAAGATGGTCAGGCAATGGAACAGGCTACCCTGGAGGTGTTCAAAAACCGAGCAGATGTGGCACTTTGGGGCATGGTCGAGTGGCCATGGAGATGTTGGGTTGGACTCGATGATCTTAGAGGTCTTTTCCAGCCTTAATGATTCCGAGAGGTGTGGTGGAGGCTCCATCCCTCAAGACATTCAAGGTCAAACTTGACGTGGCCCTGCTGGAGCTGTCCCTGCTGAGCACAGGGTGGTTGGACAAGATGACCTCTGAGGGTCATCTGTGTTCTCTGATTGCTTCTCCACTCCTTCCCTCAGCCCCAGGTGAATGCTGCTCTCTTCCATCCATGCAGGTTGTCACCCTGGCTGATTATGACCGAGTGGAGGAAGTGACCAAGGACGGTATGAGGAAATCCCCCTCCCCAGGCTACCCACTCATCTGTGTCACTCCTTGTGACCCTCACTTCCCCAAGTACCCACTGATGAGGGAACGCTGCAGCGAGGCTGGCATCAACCAGTCCTCAATACAGTTCAGCTGGGAAGTGGCAGCCCCCACGGATGGGAATGGAGCCAGGTCCCCTTTCGAGACCATCACTGACAGCACACCCTTCACCAGCGTCAACCACAAGGTATGGGGGACCTACCAGCACAGCAAAGCTGCAGGACCCCCTCCTGTCAGGCAGAGAGGACTTGAGGCAGCTCTGGCAGGCTCTGATCACCCACATCTGAAATTTGGTTGTGTTCCTGCAGCTGGAAAAGTGGCTGTGACTGGATAGGAGCTCAGTACCTTGGTGGGACCTGTGTGAGCAGGGCTTGGCTCTCTGCTTTCATTCCAGCCTGCCCACGCTGCCAGAAGGATGTAGCTCAACTTCTGAACTGCTGTTCCTTCAGGCAGCCCAGAAGGATGAGAGGAAATGGCCTCAAATTGCACCAGGGGAGGTTTAGGTTGGATATTAGAAGAAACTTCTTCACTGAAGAGTGAAGAGGTTCTCAGAGACTGGCACAGGCTGCCCAGGGAGGTGGTTGAATCCCCATCCTGGGAGGTGTTTTGAAGAGGCAGAGATGTGGTGCTGAGGGCTGTGGGTTAGTGGCAGACTTGGTAAGAGTTAGAGAATGATTGGACTTGATGATCTTAAAGGGCTTTCCCAACCAAAGCTGTTCTGTGATTCTGTGATTCCTTTTGCTGCATGCTCCATGTGTGGCCTGAGCCCTCTCTGTCCCTGGGCTCTTCACACCCTGCCCCTCAGACAGGATGTTTTCCTCTGGGGGCTTTTCCAGGTGCTCCCAACCATCATGTCTCAGCTCTTCTCAGGCATCCAGGTGTGATTTTTTAAAAATTTTGTTTTAGATCATGCCTACTGAGAGAAGACATTTGTGGTGGGTAGTGCACACTTGAGTTGCACAGAGACTGAGCCCTAAAAGCCTCCTCAGCTTTGGGCAGTGGCTTGAGACATCTGGGTGCTTCTTTGGGGGTGGTTTGGCTTCAGAAAGTGTAGCCCTGTTCTCCTGGAGCCTGCTCAAAGCACCACTTCTCCTGATGTGGGAGAACACTCTGAACACTCAGACACTTCAGTAAACCACTCCTGGCAGAAAGCAGATGAAGCCTGGCAGATCAGACCAACTTGGGCTCCCCCTTCCCCTCCTTTCAGTATGGGGGCAGAGTTTGGAAGCTCTAAAGCACCAACACCTCAAGCATTTCCTGTGGCTTCGGGAACCAAGAGGTCAAACCATCCCTGCATGGCCAAGAGGTCAACCATACCTTCATGACCAAGTGACTTTGACACTTGCATGCCCCTCGGTTGCATTTTGGTGTCCCTTCCCTCCCTGCTGCCTCAAGACATGAGGACAAAGTGACTTTGCTGCCTGGACAGATGTCCCAGCACTGATGATGATGTTTGTCCCTCCTGGTTCCCTGCAGGTGCTGGACAGCATTTACTTCAGCCGGCGCTTCCACCTGCGCTGCGTGGCCAAGGCTGTGGACAAGGCTGGCCACGTGGGGACCCCCCTGAGGAGCAATGTAGTTACCATAGGCACAGACAGTGCCATCTGCCACACTCCTGTGGTGGCAGGGACAGCCCGAGGTTTCCAGGCACAGTCGTTCATTGCCACTCTGAAGTACTTGGATGTCAAGCACAAGGAGCACCCCAACAGGTATGGGCCTGGAGAAGGGGAGAGTGAATCCTAGAGTGGGTTGGAAGGGACCTGCAAGATCATCTGGCTCCAACCCCCCTGCCATGGGCAGGGACACCTCCCACTAACCCAGGTTGCACAAGGGCCCATCCATACTGACCTTGAACACCTCCAGAGAGAGGGCATCCACTGTTCCAGTGTCTCCCCACCCTCATGGTCAAGAATTTCTTCCTAATCTCCAGAATCAGTCTCCCCTTTCCCAGCTCAAAGCCATTCCCCCTCATCCTGTCACTACAAACCCTTGTAAGAAGTCCTTCACTTTGGAGCTACAGAGCTGGCTTGGGACAAGAGGAGAGCTTGTGTCTGAAAGCACATCCTTCTATGCAGTGTCCACTCTCGAGCAATGCAGAGTGCTCAGGGCACTGCTCCCACACTCTTCTCTGTGCCCTTGCTCTGCCGAGGAGCTGCCCTTCCCCTCAGGAAGCCTATCTCAGTGGGACTTCTGAAAACCTCAAGATATGCAGATGAGGACATCTGGTGCAAACTGAAGATCAGGCTGCCGCTAGCAGGCTCGCCCAGTCTGTGTAGTGCTGCTGTGGGGTGCAGAGTGCTGCCTGAGGCTCTCCTGGCTGCCAGGGCTGCTTTCTTCTGCTGTCTGAAGGCAGTCTTTGTTCCAGAATCCACATCTCGGTGCAGATCCCCCATCAGGATGGAATGTTGCCTCTCATCTCCACCCTGCCACTGCACAACCTGCACTTCCTTCTCTCCGAGTCCATCTACAGGCACCAGCACGTCTGCTCAAACCTAGTCACCGTCAGGGACCTCAGAGGCATCTCAGGTAATCTTGAGAGACAACCTTTGCTTCCTCAGCTTGGTGGTAGGGAGAAGCCAGGAAAGAAATGCAGAGAAGACAGCTCTGAGATCTCTTATTAACATTTTAGAATCATAAAGGTTGGAAAAACCCTCTAAGATCATCAAGTCCAATTATCAACCCAACATCACAGTGGCCATCAAACCATGTCCCTAAGTGCCATGTTCCACATAGCTCTTGAACACTTCCAGGGTGGCTCCACCACCTTCCCTGGGCAGCCTGTTCCAATGCCTGACCACTCTTGTGCTCCACACTCATTCCATGGTGGGCAGGGAATTGCTGTGCTTCACTGTCCAACAATTCTTCAGTTGTTGGAATTCTGTTCACTTCATACTCAAGCTGTTGCATGCTTGCTGAAGTTGAACTTGAACCTTTAATCAATAGGTTCAAACTTTGCTTTTTAGGGTTCTTATCCCATTCCTGTAACATTTTCCCCTGTGCAGACCTCTGCATGTTGAGTTTGACTATTAGGATAGAGAAGGCAGGTGGGTAGAGGGAGACAGAGAAGGCAGAGGAGCAGGCTGAGTCCCTAACAGAATGAAACTCAGTTATATGAGTGAAAATGAGACCTCAGTCCTTGGCCTCAAGCTGTCCAGATCTGGAGTGCCCAGTGTCCTGTTGTCTCTCACCCCAGAGGCAGGCTTTCTGGAAGAGGTGACCTACGACAGCATCAGCCTGGGCCCTGGCTATGACCGCCCCTACCAGTTTGACCCGGGGGTGAGGGAGCCCAAGAGCATCCAGCTCTACAAGCACCTCAACCTGAAGAGCTGCATCTGGACTTTCGATGCTTACTACGACATGACGGAGTTAATTGATGTCTGCGGAGGCTCTGTCACTGCTGACTTCCAGGTGAGACAACATCCCTAAGGTCCACTTTGTGCACCTGCTCTGCTCTGGACAACTGAATTGTCCCCTTTTATCCAGCAGGGAGCTGGGCCTTGGGAAATGCTTTGATTTTCCTTGTGGTCAAGTAGGGTTTATCATGGAATGGCTCAGGTTGGAAAGGACCTCTGAGATCATCTACTCCAACCCCCCTGCCATGGGCCAGGACCTTGCACTTTGACTTGTTGAACCTCCTGCCTGCTTCTCAAGCCTGCCAAGATCCTCTGAATCTTCAGAGCAGCAATAAAATATCTTTCTTAAATAGATGGCTGTACTGGAAGTACAAAATGTTGCCTGCTCTGCTCTGTTCATGGGCCATTCTGCCTTGATTCTTAGCCAGTAAAGATGGGCTAAGAGCAGAGCGGAGGCAGACCAGGTCCTGCTCCACAGTGGAGCAAGGTCATGGGAACTTTTAAGCAATTTCTCACCTGCCAAGCAGACCAAAAACTGTTCTGCTAGACAGCAGTGGCTTCTGCAGTGTCCCACTGCCCCCTCATGGATGGATCATTCAGATACATCCTACCCAAGTGAGGATCTCAGAATCACAGCCTGGTTTGGGTTGGAAGGGACCTTAAAGACCATCTGGTTCCAACCCCCTGCCACGGGCATGGACACCTCCCACCAGACCATGTTGCTCAAGGCCTCATCCAACCTTGCCTTCAAACACTTCCAGGCTTGGAGCCTCCACAGCTTCTCTGGGCAACCTGTTCCTCACCACCTTCATACGGAAGAATTTCTTCCTCATAGAATCATAGAATGGTAAGGTTGGAAGGGACCTCAAGGATCATCTAGTTCCAACCCCCTGCCATAGGCAGGGACACCTCCCCCTAGTACAGGTCACTCAAGGCCTTGTCCAACCTGGCCTTGAACACCTCCAGGGAGGGAGCAGCCACAACCTCCCTGGGCAACCTGTTCCATTGTCTCACCAGTGTCTAAACTAAATCCAGATTCTTCCAGTTTGAATCCCAACCAGTTTGATTGGGATTGTTGCCAGCAATGCTCAGTCCTGATGGAGCAGTGACATTAGATTGCTTTAGGAATACTTTGTCCCACATGTCCCTCTACTTGGCACATCCATGGCCCAGAACTAAAGAGGACTCTTGTTGCAGGCTTTTCTCTGGTTTTCTAGTGACAGGACAGGGGGGAATGGTTTGAAGTTGAGGGAGAGCAGGGTTAGACTGGAGCTTAGGAAGTTCTTCAGTGTGTGGGTGCTGGGACTCCGGAATAGGTTGTCCAGGGAACACTTGGATGCCTCCTCCCTGGTGGTGTTGAAAGCCAGGCTGGATGGGGCCCTGGGCAAACAAGTGTAGTTGAGAGGTGTCCCTGCCCTGTGGCAGGGGGCTTGGAGTAGATGATCTGTAAGGTCTCTTCCCACCTGAGCCCTTCTCTGGTTCTCCCTCCCTGCTGGCAGAGCAGATGAATGAATGCAGCAGGTGCTGTGAGTCTGGGCTAGTGTCTCACCTCTGGACAGACCCTAAGCAGCCCTGTGGGGTTTGTTGGCAGGTCCGGGACTCTGCTCAGTCCTTCCTAACAGTCCACGTCCCCCTCTACGTGTCCTACATCTACGTGACAGCACCCAGAGGCTGGGCTTCTCTTGAGCACCACACAGAGATGGAGTTCTCCTTCTTCTATGACACAGTTCTCTGGAGGACAGGTAGGCCTGAGGCAT
>WBNM01018116.1:410353-487979 GCA_013399055.1 Ramphastos sulfuratus | reverse complement strand
CAGGAGAGCCTCCACTGGTCACCACAGCAGCTACCAGGCCAGGGCAGAACGTCTCACCCACATGTCCAGGGCCACCCTGGCTTTGCCAAGCAAGGCATGGCCACAACGAGTGACTTTGCTGAGAATATGCAGACAAAAATACATATTTTTATACTTGGTGAAGGAAAGGGGAAAACTGATGAGGTTGCACAGAACCCTCCTCCAGGCAGGAGAGGCTGTGCTGAAGGAAAGTATTGCTCATAATGACACTTAAGCCCAGACACTTGAATGCTAAAGGTTAAACTTACATTCTTCAAGAAAGGGCTCCTTGCCAGCTTGAACTGTGTTGTGTGTTCACTATTGCCTTCTCCCCCTCTTCATCCACTCTCAATCCACTTTTGGTATTTGTTGAAATAACTGAGGTTGTGGGGTGGGGTTCCCCCCCCTCCCCCATATGTGTTCTCTGTGGCAGTCCTCAGCCTGATGTCTATCACAGGGTTAAAAAAAAAGCCAAATCAGTCTAACACCAGTACAGAAGTGATGAATTTTTCTCTTAGCTGCAAAGCAGTATAGGTTCAATCCATGGAAGACCAGCCTAGGCACATTTAAGAGAAACACAGTCTATAGAATGCCATCCTCTAATTTTGTCCTTAGCTGAATAATCGGGCTAAAACATTACTAGGGAATTGAAACACAAATTGAAAGGCTGGTATAAATACAGTACACAATAGGGTGGAGAAAACTTTTGGAGACAGTCATCACTGGGTTGGAGATGAAACTAGTGGCAATGTTTCCAAATGTTCAAGCCAAGAAAGGAGAAACAGAAAAAATCCCACCCAGGAGCAGCACTTTAGGATGAATTTCAGCATAATATGAAGAAACAGACACACTGTTTGGATGCTGCATTTAGATGTTAATGATCAAAGAGCACCTTCTCTATATACTTTCATGCTTCTCCCCAGAGACATTTCTCATTTAAAAAAGAATGGAAATAGCATTACAGTTGTGCACACCTTCCAAAGCATCCCCTTTTACACAGCATCTCATAGGCTTTCTATGGAGAATCAGTCTTAGGGGAAAGCAAGGAACAAGGATCCCTGCGCCTCAGCAGCAGCAGGTAGAAGATACCCAGACTGAAAGGCTGGATCAAATGTTTTGAGGAGGAGCATGGAAAAGAGCCAGAGTGAGCTTCAGATGTCAAACACAATTTTTATTTGGGTTCAGAGATGATAAAAGGCCAGTGATGTTCATTTTTCCTACTTCCTGCAGCAAGGGAATGGGGGGTTGCAGTGCTCCACATCCCTTTAAACAATAGCTCACTGCAGTGTGTTTCTTGGCACAGCCCTAATTGTATCTTCTGGTCCCAGTGGAAGTTCACACTTTTTAATATCTCTTATTGCTTCTGCAACTGCTGCCACTAGTCTGCAATCACAAACAGGAAGCCGTGACTCAGCAGAGCCATAACCCACCGGCTGACAGTGGCTGGAGGACAGGGAAGATCCCACAAAACACCCGCCAAGGGCTGGGGCTGGCCAGGCACCACTGCAGGCTGCATCATGGAACTGGTATGGACTGACCTGGACTGGTACAGACTGACCCATGAAGGCATCTGGAGACTCGGTTCCTAGTTCAACAGTCTAGCTTAACCAAAACCCAGGAGATACAGGCCTTGGTGTCCCTCCAAGCCTGAGTGCTAAAGTAGAGGTTCCCTGATGCATGGGGCTGTTATGGCAAGGCAAACGAGCACAGGGACACTGAAGCCAGCCCCAGGTTCAGTTGCCTGACCATGCTCCAAAAAGCTGTGCTTTTTCCCCCATTAGAGACAGGCACAGCAGAGGAGGCAATCAGTGACCCCTTGGCTGGGAGACACCAGCACAACCCCGTTGTCACACCAGTGGCACCCAGGGCTCGGCCACACCACATCTCACGTAGCGCAGGGAATGGATGATCTATTCCGAGCGTGGTTTCGCCTGTTTTTTCTAACTGTATTTAGCAGCGAGTTTACTCCAGACTGAGCCTGCGTGAGTAAGTGTGTATGTAAGGGTTGAGGATTGGCTGCAGCAGGCAGAGGGTTTGCTGAAAGGCTTGTTAAGGAAGCACTACTGACCATGCAATCCAATTACATAATGCTTCAAAAAATAACCGTGCTGGGAGTCGTGTCTCGGCAGCCCATTTCGGCAACAGAAAGAGGTATCAAATGTCTGTCTTCCAACCCAAAGGCTGATAGTATATTTGTGCCACAATCTGACACTGTGCCTCGGCCATAAACTGCTCTAAAGAGGAAACTTGCTTCCAGGGGAAATGTCTGCTGTTCCCTTTCAAGGCAGTGCTGCACCCTGCAGACCAACGTTATTTGAGGCCTTGTAAAATTACCACTAATCTCTGCACTCAGGATGCCTTGCATTTTATGGGTACTCGCTATGACGGCAGCTTTGTTTTCTGGGGGTAAAGTGCTGAGTAGGGAGAAGCAGGCACCTGGCTATCAGCAGTCCTTCTGAGGGTGTTTTCCCCAGTTTTCTATCCTTGTTTCCTTCTGTTGCTCATATGGATGATGCACAGTATCATACTATGACACCTAGAAAATGCTTGAAAAAAAATACCCCATCCTGCCTGGAAAAGATACGGTCCCTGTCCCAGGCAGGAGCCTGCATGGTGCTGCATATTTCATAGATTCATAGAATGTTTTGGGTTGGAAGGGACCTTAAAGATCATCTAGTTCCAACCCCCTTACCATGGGCAGGGACACCCTTGTTCCTTCTGCTGAGCTTAGTGGTGAGGGAACGGACAGGAGGGCCAGAGTACCAGCTGAAGCAGGTGCTCAGTCCACATGTGTTTGGGATGACAAGGGATTTAGAAAACCCCATCTTCAGGGAGTGCAGGTAGTTTTTATTGTAGCTACTAATTTAACTGCTAGGCTGCTCTGAAAAGCGTCACAGAAAAGGCACATTTCTAGTGAATGAGGAAAGAGCAAACCAAGAATATTCTTGGCACGTTGTGGTGCTTTCTGTACCTGAATTCATGTTGTTCTGTTGCTGGGAACGCGTTACTCGGTGTAAGCCAGCTTCTGTGCTTGCAATGAACGCCTGGATTTTAACCTGTTCCCAGCCCAGGGAGCAGCAGAGCTCCCAGCTAAGCCAGCCTGGCTGGCAGCTGGGGCTCCTTGACCAGAGAGGAACCCCGGGCTGGAGAGGAGCCCTGGGCTGGAGAGGATTCCTCAGTGCTCTCACCATCTCACCTGGACTCTTCTAGCAAGGGAGGGGATGAAGTAGGTCTGCTGCAACCAACTGCCTGGAAAATCAACAATCTATGCCTCCTCTGATCTGCCAGCACTGTCTTCCACAGCAGGCACTGCACTCTGAAGCTGTGACCCAGGAGAGACCTAGGTTTGCATTACTCCTCTCTACTCTCTGTTCAGTCTCTCTACTCCCAGAGCCTCACTAAGGCCGCAGAAGGCTCCTGCGAGGACGGCAGCGGGGAGGAAAGGGTGAAGGGAGAGCTCCTCCAGCCCGGCTGCACGCTCCATCCGCTGCCTTCCTCCCATCTATTTCTAGACTGTTTACCTGGCAAACGCACATGACCGATCCAGAAGGAAACGCTGACATCACCCCGCACCGTGCTCCCTCCCTGCTGCTCGCCACGCTCAGCCCCTCTCCTCGCCTCCCTCGTCCCTCTGCCCAGCCAGCGCACGCCTGCGGAGTCTCTCTCGCGCGCCGCAGGGCTGCTGCTTCCTGAGGCGGCTCAGAGACATCTTGTCCTGTCCACCACAACAATGCGGCCTGGCACGCCGCTTCCCTGCTCGCCCCGGGGCGTGACGGGGGCCGCCGCGCCAGAAGGGACGCAACCCACGCTCGACCCCGTGCCGATGGCTGGCAACCGTGCTACCGACAGCGGGCGAAGCACACGGCTTTTAAAGCCAGCGTATCGTTTGTCTGGTGCGACAGGCTACGCATACAATTGTTTCTGCTTCCCGACTGAAGCAGCTTCCCGACCCGCTTTTTACACCTACGGCTCAAACCCTCTCGGCCCGTGGCACTGGATGAACTTTGCTGCTGTGGACCAGCTGCTCCCCACCCACCTCGCTGCCACGTTGCGTCTCTGTGCCGCTGAGCGCAGCCAGGCAAACCGCGTGGCCGGTTCCTCGCCTCCTTCGCTCTCCTCCCCAGGGCTGCTTCTGGGTGCTGTTGGTGTGGGGCGTCCAGCCAGCTGCATCAGCTTCTGCTGAAGGAGCCAGGGGAGCTGGCAGTCCTTGGGGACAGCTTGGGCCACAGCCGCCGGTGCAGGTGCTCGCTCCTCTGGGGTTATTTATCCCGGGAAGTCTGCAGCAGAGCTCTGGACTCGAGCTGCACTGTGGAAGCTTTCTTGGTGCATTTGGGCAGGGAGCCAAAATATGCAGTTTAAAGGAAATGTTTAATAAAGACACAGGAGCCTCAAACTGTTTATTTTTCCTCGCAGAAAGGTGGAGAGATGATGTCCCTGGAAACTAGCTGCCAGGCCAGTGCAGGCTGGGAGGCTGGAGGCCGAGCTGAGGTGTGGGCTTTGGCGGCTGCGGGGCTGAGCATGGCCTCTCGCCTCTCCCTCCCCTGACAGCTCTGGCCTGCGGGGTCATAAACCGTGGGGGGAAAAGGCAGCCTATTAGTAACTCTATTAAGTCTCCATTAGTTAGGTGTGAACTCATTACCCTAATACACTTGGAGGTAGGATTCCTCTCGCAGGACATTAGCACCGTAATAAGCACATTTACCACCAGAGCTGGACAACTGGAAGGAGAGGAGCCCCGTGAGGTGCGGGAAGGCCTTTCTTGCCTGTGCTCGCCCTAGGGCAGCCTTGCTTGCTCCCACATGGTCCCAACAGCAGCCTATGACCAGATCCTCCAAGACCTCCTCAAGACCCTCTCTTCCTGCAGTAATGGCAGGGGTCATTGTAAAACTGTTCACCTACTCATCTTAGAATCATAAAATCATAGAATGGTCTGGGTTGGAAGGGACCTCCAAAGGTCATCTAGTCATTGGTAGTAAGCAAGGGCATCCTCAGTGGAGTTGCTCAGAGCCCTATTGAGGCTCACCTCAAATATCTCCAGGGATGGGGCCTCAACCACCTCACTGCACAACCTGTTCCAGTGATTGGCTGGATGTTCACAGGGAGGAATGTGGGTTGGATGTGGCCACAGATGTGTGGGACACGCCGAATGTGTGACTGAGAACAATCGTCAAAAACTGTAGAGATCTTGGGGTCTGTACCCCAAACTAGAAGGGTAACGTGGGTGGGATGTGCTGCAGCCTGGCCACACACCTGTGTACTGCTTGTGCAGTGCTCTCGCCTTTGCCTGACTTGGTGTATTTGATGTGCTTGTACTTTGTGACAGGAACTGTCTTCTCTTGTCTGCAAAGCTGTGTGTGCTGTGAGGAAGTCACAGCAAACTAAATAATGAGCTTATAGGAGATCAATTAATTAATAATGGATAAGATGCAGGAGCAGGGCTTTAACTAGGTTTGCCAAGATAGCACAATGAAAATATGATTGTATGTGGAGATCTGTGGATTTCTATATCCCTTCTCAGTCAGTTTTGACCTGCCAGGTTGGACTGCCTGAGCAAGACCTGCACCTTGGTGGCTGGAGAAGCTGCAGTGTGCTGTAAGCCTGGTGTCCTTAAGGCTTCTGGGTGCCCTGTGTGTCCTAGCTTGTCTGAATCAAAATAGTGGTGAACAACTGTCTTGTGAAATATTTTGTGTTTGAGAAGGAAGTTGCAACCAAAATAAAGAGGATACAGAAACACAGAAAGTTGCAAGAAAGGAACCTGAAGTGTAAAGCCATTCAATCAAGCCCTCCCTTGTCTTCTGCCAAAGCCCCTCTCAAACAGGTACTGCTCACCCTCCACAAGACAGATTCTGCACTGTATCCTCTGTATTCTTAGTCAAACTTCGAGGGTGCACAAATGCACAGTCCACACAGGACACTTTCCAAAACTAATTTTGAAGACCATTTATTCCTAAATAGGGCTAAACTGTACATGATCCCTGAAAAAAACTGTCCAAGAGCACATAAGTATGATTTTTAAAATTATTTCAAGAGGAAGCATGATTTTGTTTCTAAGATCCTTGGCCAAAAAGAGTATGAAATTAATGGTATTAAGTGCCTAAAAATACTCTTGAGGATCTGGGACTTGGAACAAGGGTCTGGCTTCTATTCCTAGCTCTGTCACAGACTTCTTGTCTGCACTGCAGGACTAGCCAGAGCAGTACATAGGCTGTGCTAGAAGTGCCCAAAACAAAGGCATATAGGAGAGGACTTTGAATCTCACTCCTTCGCTTTTTGTCCTATTTTCTCATTCTGCAGAATGGGAATAAGACTAATTCAGTGTGAGGGAGCTGAGCATGTAAGGTGTGGTGTTGGTCTAAATTCTCCTGATGTGTTTCCAGACGTGCAGACGCCAGCTACGTCGAGGACCACAAAACCACGTCCATCAGTGCACCACTGATCACGCTCACTTGCCCTTTTCTTCCTTTCTTATTTCCACAGAATTAACTCTTACAATTCAGATCACTAGGTCCAAACACATATGATTAAAAAAAAAAAAAATTAACTGCTGGAGCAGTGTTTTCTCTCTCCCAGCAAATGCAGCACCTCCTTGAACAGGCCTCCTGGTCAGTGGCATCTTTTCTAATGTAAGGACGTTAAAGTCCAATATCCTGCAAAATTCAGTATTAAATGTATGTCTTTACCCCACCAAACAGGAGAGAGAGACATCCTTAAAATGCAACAGTTGCTTTCAGCCCTGGAAAACATTCATTTTTTCATACATTACATTTTATCTAGCAAAATCATTTTGTCATTTAAATGTGATTTTATTGGTCTTTTTCACTCCGTTTTACTTTTAGCCTATTAACTAAGGTATGGTGCCATGGTCTAGTCTCGAGGTCTGTGGTAATGGGTTGGACTTGATGATCTTTGAGGTCTCTTCCAACCTTGCTTATACTGTGATACTGTGATACCTGTTTCTACATACAACACGATGCAAAAATGGATTAAAAAGCCTGTGAACAACTTATTAATTGTAGGCTGCACAATAACAAAATAAGTGTCCATCAGCAAAATCTGAGCTGAGCATACAGGTGGTTTTTCTACTTAAGAAAAACAGGTATCCCAAAGCTAATTTGATAGAATCTCAGAAGCCTGCAATTCTCTCTCTGTCTCAGACGTAAAATAACTTTTGGCATAGTAATTGGAACTGTTAAACAGAAGATTCAAAATAGCACACTTCAGTGATAAATGGGAAAGTTTATGCCTCAGACTTGCTCTTAAGACAGCATGGAGCAAGGAGATGGGAAAAAATCTTGCAGAATAAGTCCTGCATAGATCCCAGACACTGCCAGGTTTTTTCATCAGTAATGATAATCCAAGAGAAACAAAAAGACAAAACCTCTGCTCCCTCTGCAAAAGGGAAAGAAAGATACGGACGTTTCCATGTGTGACGTTGATGAAATCAAGTATTCAAATGACTCCTGTTTACACAGTATTTTGAGAAATAATGCTAATTTGCAGAATTGGCATCTGGGGTACAAGTATACATATCCTGGGAGAGCACTTACAGAGCCTTTGTGAAGCTAAGTAATAAACGCTTTGTCTTCACCACACTATTTATGGGTTGCTTGGGGGCATCCTGCTCTCTTTCTGCCCCTACCTGGGCATAAAATTATTGCAGAACTAGGTTTTAATAAGACCAACAGTAAATCTGAATGACCACACATGCACAGCTATTCCTGCTCCCCTGATCTCCAGCATTAATTATAAAGTGGAACTGTTTACACAGTACATACCACTTTCCCGACTTCTTTCTTGTTTATGTCTAAACCTTTATGGACATAAAACTTTGGAATTTGCTTTTGGAATAAAACTGCAATTGAAGTAGCAATAACTGTGCTGGAAAACAACTCTGCTATTGCTCCCCTGGTTCTGTGGTCATGGCAGGTTTGCATCTGCACTGGAACCCTCTGCCATTCGAGCATGTTGTTTCAGGTCATCTGCTTGCTGTCCCGACTGGATGGCTCGTTAGGAACTCCATCTCTAGATGGCTTTGAACAAAGACTTCAGTTTTCCTTCCTGAGTCCTTTTCTTTCCTCTTTACTCTCCACCATGTCTCAGACTACTACAAGCATCCTGCACCCAGGGCAGGGGGATTTTGGTGCTCCCCCAGGCCTCTGCTACCATGCTGTGATTCAGGTCCTTCCTCCTCTTTCCACAGTGTATTGAAATAGAGCCTCTTGGCTCCTCCAGACAAAACTTTTGCCCATACCCTCAGACACTGCCTTTCCCCCCTCCCTGCCCCAAACTTTTCCGAAAGAGAATTTTTTCTTCTAGCGTGAGTTATTACAAAAGTCAGAGGCTTCCATCTGATGGTACACACATGTGTGGATACCACAGTGAAGTAACTCATGCTCTGCAAGCACTAAATTATTCCTACTCACACTGGCCTGACTGCTTGTTTTGTCAGGCTGTCACACGATGAATTAATATGTTGGCTGTTTGGGGCTGAGAACTCTTTATATTTGTTCAGTAAAACAGATACTGTACACCCTGGGCACCATATAAAAATAATAAATTACTCTAGTACACAGGCAAGGTATTGTTCTTGTCTTTCCTTCCCTTTATTCTATCCCCTCCATCCTTTGCCTTTCCTCTGATCAATTCATCTTCCGTTTATTTTCTATTTCTGTCTGCAGGTTTTACTCTAATACATATTGCTCTGATTTCCCAACCACGCCACCTGCTTCAGAAGTACAAATGTAGAGGCTGTGCTAATGTCAAGAAGAAGGAATCAGCAAAGACTCAGGGGGAGAAGAAGAAATAATTTCTACAAGAAAATTAAGAAAATGGAATTGAGCCTCTACCTGGTGTCGTCTCTTATGTGGATCTGGACGCCTTCTAATTTCTGCCAGACTCCTTCTTTACTCTTCCCATCCAGGACAGAAACATGGAGATTTGATAGCCAGAGGAATCAAATGGGTTTCTTGATGTAGATAGGTTGAGGTGTATTAGTGTTTGACCCAATCTGCCTTGCAGATTAAAATGTCTTTTAATTCTGGTGGGCTGTGTCGGGATGGGAATGAATAAACTCTCTCTTCATTTTAGTGTCCAGCTAAGGGAAGCTGCACAGGCTGCATGTTAAGTCTGTCCAAATTCCTTTCCTCCTTGGCAAGGTTATCGTACCTAGAGAAAGAAGAATTAAAAATAAGACCGTGTTTGGCTTCTTACAACTTTGGTTCTTCCCCTGTGTTTGTACATTCCACTTTCCAGGGCATGCTTCAGACATGAGTTTTAACACACAGCCCCCCAAAAGCCCCCTCATGATAGTGGTGAATAATGAATCACTTCTGGTCATACTCAGTGCGTTGTATTTTAAAAGTATCACGTAATCGTAACTAATAAAAAAATCAACTGCGTTTACTGTTTGTTCTTCTACAAAAATAAATAAGCAAAGAAGTAAAATTTAAATATTTATTGAAAAACTAAATATTGCAGCCTTGTGCAGTTATTGGCAAGAGATGCTGCACAAATAAATCCACCACAAGCTGTTGATTCCCACATATTAGATCGGTGGCCTGCTGGATGCTGTGCTGCTTCAGAGCCAGCCAGTGCAGTGCTGCCAGTGCCTCCAGTCATCGCAGCTCTGGACCCCTCCCCTTTCTGGCACATTCCTGGCTCAGGTACATGTTGAGAGGTGAAGAGAGGCTTCATCTCTCTTCCCTTTCATCCCATGGTAAGGTCTGTGATGTAACCAGGACACAACTCCATGGAGAATTTACAAACATCAGCGAAATGCTTTGGCAGGAGAACAGCCTTAAGGACTCAGAAGAAAACAAGATGTGTTTTCCTCATCCTTCTGAACTCTCTGCTGTGGTCAGTGTGGTCTGTGCTGCAGCTAGCACCTTTTCAGGGTCTGGACATCACTTTGGTTGTTACCAAGGAGGACATCACCAGAGCTAGGCATGTGGACCAGCCTTTGGATCTCCAAGGATTTCAGAGCATCAGCATGCCAGGCAGGCTCAGCAGGTGAGGTCAGGCTGTGGGGAAGCGGAAGGTCTCCTGCTTCTGGCATCTTATTTCCAACCCTCCTATTCCACATGGCTGTGCATTAGTGATGGGCAGTGCTAGCAGATGGCAAAGTTCGAGTCAGGCTAATTAAACATAGTGAGCTAATAACCTTCCATTTTGGGACTGGTATAATTCATAATTTAATGTATTGCTACTGAGACATTAACCTTTCAACAACTGGCATGGTGCCCACAGCAGCCTGAGTGCTGACCATCTTTCAGGAAAATGAGTATTATTGTTAAAGCAGGTATAAATCATTCATGGCATCAGTTTTTGTGTCAAACTGTACATGAAAATAAGTAGTAGGCTGGGTAATTTATTTACCTTTTTGTGGTTATTCTTACGATTTCATGATCATATTCTGTGATTCATAAACACTGGCCAAATGCCATTTTATTCTCATTTTTTACCTTTTCAATATTGCAGTGGTTATTCTGATTTTCATCTTTAACAAATTCGAGACTGGTGTCCAGGTGCAAATATAATCCCATTTCAAGGAGGAAACACTTTAAAAACTTTAAGTTTTTAAGTGCAGATTCAGAGTCTTTTCAAAACCAAAGCATATAGTAAATGAACTATTGGAATAGTTTCTAGATGAAAATAATGTGGGATACGGAAAGGAGGGATTGTGAGTTGGAAATGTCACATTGGTCATGAAAAGCAAGAAGTTAGCTGCCAAGCCCTGGTTACTGGACTGATGTAGATCCTTACACTGACTTTTGGGACACTGCTGTCCAATCATGTCATATTTTTAATCCCAAACAACTTCTGCATCGAATTTATTTTCCAGTGAAAAAAGAATCAGAGCTAAAGTCTCTCAAGACACTTTTACCTCAGAAGTCTGCCTGTTGGTACTCTAGTGTTAACCACTTTTATAAAGCTCCATCAATTCCAACTCTTGCTTATATGCTCAGTGAGTAGGAAATGCTGGGGTAAACTCATTACCTACGTCATTACCTGCACCCTGTATAGCAAAAGTTTTCAGATACTTTAGACTAGATGATTCCTCTTGGTTCTTAGTATTTACCACATCAATATGATGCTAACTGAAAACACTACTGAGCTAAGATAAATTTAGAAGCCAAAGTAAATGAGAATAATATCCTAAACTGTGTTTCAGTTACAGATTGACCTCACATTGGGATGACAAGAGTGCAATTGAGACCAACTCTTTGATAGTGATACGTCTGAAGAGGTCCCAAGGTGGACCTGTTCCAGTCACCGGAACTACAGAAACCTGCTGGAAACAAATCCAGTTGAATTTATGAACTCAGCCACAGTACACGGATACAGCACAGGGAAGATCAGAACAACACAACTGTTTACTGTGCTTACTGATTGCATCAACATTTCAAACCACCCCCCTGCCTCCTTTATCTCTGGAAAATCATCATCTCCCTTTTGAAGGTATGAAACAGTGACCTGAAAGCTAAGGCTCACCACAGCATTCACCTACCCTCAGGTATTAAACAGAGTACTGAACTGGCAGAGAGGAAAAATTACTTCCCTTTCTTCTTTATAACCTTAATCAGTGTAGTGAGTACTCAGCACTTTTTGAAAGGAAACTTTCTGAAAATATCCAGGTTGGGGATGACGTTCAGAAAAACATTCTTCCAAGAGATGCTTTACCAACCTTATGGGTTTTTTATTAGATTTGGGGGGGTTTTGATAGTTTTTTGCCCCTAGCTATGCTACAAAATCCACAACAATAGTCTCAGGGCAAAGAGCATTGGCCTTTTGTCAATCCATGGGTGTAGAATTTGCATTTGATTGCATTACTGTTCAGAGATTTCAGCTTCAGTTAAAAGTAGTAGTACAACTTATTTTTTGTGTTGCTCTTTATGGCTACAGGTAGAACTTTGATTACATCAGCAGCACATGAACTGGTGTCTGCTGGCATCTGCAGAGGCCCTGAAAGAACAGCTCTACAATGTGTGTGTTGTACTTCTCAGTCCAAGTCCTACAGTGGTCTATGCCCACTAAAGTTGACATTTTCTTTCCAGTTCTCCTTCAGAAATAGCTCAGAGGAAGATCAGATGTTGTAAATGGTTTAATAAAGATTGCTTCATATCTCTTCTAATCAAATGGTGAACAAACATGTCCAACGCTCAATCTAAGAAGGAAATTGTACTTCTGTCATTGAAGACACATTAAAGGTGAGTGTAAAAAAATCCTAAGGGGATGGTGAAGAACTAATCCATTCACAAAATCCCTATTTTTTAAGAAGTTCACTAGGAAATTAGCAAGCAGCTAATTGTAAGCATGTATGTTCACATATAGTGCTCAGGATAATGCCAAGACCAGTGCTCAGGAAGCATAAGAGAATAAGGCAGCAACATGAGCATGCTTAGTTTTAGGCTTCTCCTCAGTGTTTTACATGGTCACTCACAGAAGCACATGAACATGCCAGAACAATTGAAACATAAAGCATTTGAACCCTCTTATGAGGTTAGCACTCAGAACCCCCTCAGAACAGGAATTACCTGAGTAGAGTTGCTCTGGATGCCTTCTTCATACTGCAAACATACAGTGTTAGCCCTCAAAAGGTCCATTTTTACATTGTTAATGGTGCAGTAGGCAGCCTCTCACTTCCACAAGTGACAACCCACATTATGTGTGACCCTGGACTGAACTGGTGGGTCCACACTGTGGCTTTTGAGAGGTGTCACTGGACCAGTTGCACCTGGGTCAAACCCCAGCAGCTCCTTTCTTCATGGACAGTGCCTCTGCATTTCACTCCCTCTGCTGGCTCCATTTTATACATCAAACAAAGGTTTGTTGAGACCTTAAATTTGTTTAAGGATGGAATACCTAAAAGTTCACCCCAACTTTCAGGCTCCCAGTTCTGCTCAGCTCTCTTTATAGGCACTGCAGGTGGCAGGGACAGAGCCATTCTGGCTCCTGTGCAGGCCCATAGCATTCTGGACCATGCAGCCATCACCAGTACCTCCCTTGCAAGTCTGGAGTGGGAATTTGGCAGCTCTTTTTTAGGTTTGGTGCTTCCATCTCCAAAAATTGAGCAGAACTGTTCCTTGACAGCTCTGTAACTGTTGGCTGCACAAGCCTTGTGTACCTATACCTGATTGCGTCATGGCCAAGGGCCATAGTGAGCCATACACATGCTGCCAGCACCTGTTGGTTTTATGTACCTGACAGAGAAAACAAGAATACATTGAAGTGTTTTCCCTGGACACTGCTCTACAGCATTGTCACAGAGTTTTATCCCATTTCCACTTGATATTGATCATTCCATAGCATGACAATCACTTCAGTGAGGGGAAATGCCTGCTCTCTCCTCTAGGAAAAATTCAGCAGGACTTCATCCTTACAGCAATACCTCTCCTGGTTCTCACACATTACTCAATATTATCTTTACTTCTGCACTAACAACTCCACAACAAGTAAATTACTAGTTCTGAGCTGGTCAGAGGAGGTGGTATTGGAAGACGCACGCTGTCCTTTGTCAGCAGAGCAGCAGACATCACCACTGCCACTGTCAGCTTTCTCCTAGCCAGTCAGCAGTGATTTCATCCTGTCTGGGTTAAGCCTCCACCAAACAGGGATGGTTCTGATGGACACACAGTGGAGATGGATGCCATAGGCCTCCCGAGGACACTGGCTGCAGCAAACTTAGTTGCCCCCCACCTTACTGGAAAGGGAGGACTTGCATCAGTGTATGCACTTTATGCTCATCTCACTGACTACCATTGCACAGAGGTTAGTCTGCTCATCCTGGCCTGATCCAGAAACACGCTGAGGCTGCTGAAGAGTCCAAAAATTCAGAATGAACAACCAGTATTGTAGATGCAGGAAAAAGTTTTCATAGAATCACAGAATAGCTTGAGTTGGAAGGGATCTTAAAGATCACCTAGTTCCAACCTTCCTGCCATAGGCAGGGATACCTGCCACTAAGACCAGGCTGCTCAAAGTCCCATGCAGCCTGGCCTTAAACACTTCTCTGGGCTGATTGTTCCAGTGTCTCACCACCTTCATAGTAAAGAAAGTCTTCCTAATGTCTAATCTAAATCTACTCTGTTCTAGTTTAAAACTATTGCTCCTTGTCCTATCACTACATGCCTTACACATAGTTCCTTTCCGGCTTTCCTATAGCCCCCTTCAGGTACTGAATGGCTGCAGTTTTCCTTCTTGGCTTCTACGGTCATAGTATTTGCTTTCTCTTTATAGTTCCTGTTGACAAGGAAGTGTACCACAGCCACAGCTCTCCTCTTTGCATACAGACAGAGGCTGTGCCAGGGGAAACGACCTTCAAACAGGCTATTCAAAAACAAAACAAAACCAAACAACTACAACAAAAGTAAACAAACCCCTTTAATTCTGTTTAGAAACAGACCTCTTCAGTTTCCACTAACAGGCACATTGACAGTCTCTGGGTGTGTGTAAGGACGGCCGTGGCTCCACACAAAGACTTGCGAAGTCAAATGCTTTCTCCACCTCCCAGGCAGCCCGTGAGGAATATTCACCCTCTTGGGCAATGCTCACCAATGCAGCTGGGCCACACATATTATTGTGCAATTCTTTGCTTTCCAGTAGCCACGTGACTTTCTATGGCAAGAATTACTCAATGTGCAGTTCCTGTCTGAAATGTCCCATCCAGAGCATTCAAAACAAGTTTCAGGAAAACCACACATCTCAAGCTTCTGCATTAGGCAGATATTATTGTTGTTGCTGTTGTTATTATTTAGTGTTGTTATTTTACAAGTGGGACAACTGAGGCATTATTTTTTTTTTCTTTTAAAAGAGAGCAAATGCGTAGGCACCAAATGCCCTCAGTGATTGTCTAATGCTAGGGAGAGACTCTGAAAAAAAACCAGGTATGATGGAATCTGTACATTTGGGCATGAATCCTCCCAAACTATTAATGCTTTTTCCCAGGCACACACTTGCCCTGCCACAAAAATGAGTCCTGTACCTCACTGTCCAAATTCAAGCACTCATCTGCAGTTACTTCAGATGGCAGATGTCACTATTTCCTCCTTGGTAACATTACAGGCTGCATTCCCCAAACCAAAGTGAAAGTTGCTTTCTACCCTGTGGTTACGAGGGAGTTAAAGTTCAGGTTTCCAATTGCTCTCTTGAGGCCTTATTACTTGTTGATTAGGTCCTTTTGGGAACGGCATCAAACCTATAATAATAAACACTCATTTCACTGGAAAGTTTGTAGCTGCCACAGCAGCCCTGCAGCCCTTCTGCCTCTGTAACCAGCACAGGTACAAACCAACCAGAAATGGGCTTTGTAACTTCTCTAGGAGCCTTTCTAGGTTGGACATGTCTGATCTGCAGGCTTTTGAAAACTGTATCATCCCCTTTGGTGAAGATACTTGCTGTTGTGTGTGCTCTCCTCTGAGGCTACAGACCAAAGCTGCAGCGTAGGTCTTGTTCAGGATGAGTGGCGCAAGTCTCTGTGCAAAGATATCTGTTAGGATTCTTTCAAAACAGTCACTGTTTTCCTAAAGGCTGGCAGGTTGGGGGACAGCAGCAAGTGGGGGAGAAGTAAGATTGCCAGCACACTGCTGTCTGCTGGTCAGTTTTGAAGCAGTTCCTCCTGTTCAGATTTGCAGTGCTCTATCACAGAATCACGGAATCATTTCATCTGGAAAATACTTAAGTCCAGCTGACAACCCAAGACCATCATGGCCATTAACCCATGTCCTGAAGTGTTACGTTTACACAGTATTTTAACACCTCCAGAAATGGTGACTGCACCACCTCCCATTTCCAGTGTTTGACCAAACCATTAGCGCTGTATTACATTATGGCATCTAAACAGGAGAGAAGACCCAAAGGTGCCATGCTGATAACTATCTGTTTTATGTTTCAGCAGAGTCATCTGCTGTGTCAGGATGCTGGATGTCTGTTGATATCGATACAGTTTCTTGGCTCTATCCCTTCATGCACTGAGCCTTCTCTGGTGGGTGCCCCTTGGCTCCCAGCCAGCTCCATGGGAGCCACAGGCCATGCCTGGTGGTGAGTTGGGGCTGGCTCTGTCAGAGGCCAGGAGCACTGTGGCCCACCAGAGCACATGTGGCTCAAAAGGGCACAGCCTTCAGACACCAAACTGTAACAGAAGCCATAAGAAGCTGTGATGGGGCAGTCATGGATGCCTCCTTCCCAGCTTGTCATCTCAGCCCTGTTTCTAATCAGCACTCACATCCTTAATGTTCCCAACAACCAAGTTCCCCTAACTGGAATAGTCAGCGGTGTAATTTCAGTCTAGGTCCTTGAAGGCATTTGGATAACATCATTTTAACAGGCTGAATTTCAGAAGGGATAGGGCAGATAACAAGGTCTGATATATTCTGGGGCAGAAGAGAAGTTGCTGGGAGCCTCAGGTCTCTGCAACTCCCTGAAGAAGGGCACCAGGTCTCCTTGAAAGCCTCTGCAATGAATTAGCCTGAAGTAGAAGTAGGTGTTTATCTCAAGCCACTGCCTCAAATAGCTGCTACCTGTTGGAAGAAGGGTCTGATCGATGCAAACGAAGGCAGCCATGCGTGAGCTGTTACACAGTGGTTAGTATTGATCAGAGCTAACGGCTGCCGATAGGAATGCGGGGCGGACTGACAGGCGGAGAAGAGGGAAGGAGGAAACGGCCTTCGCTGGTGGCAGACGTACAGAGGAAAGCTGATAAAAAGTCAATTCCACTTAACTGAATGGCTGCTAACTAAATATTTTTTGGGGCTGGAGCCTTCCCAGATAGCAGCTGGAGCATCTCTGCTCCAGAACTGAGACATCAAGCAAGTGTGGCATCGACGGGTGAGATAAGAGACGCTCGTGATGGCCGGCAGAGTAGGGGAGCCTGATGAGCCTGCATGCCGGCCCTGCACTCTGAGCCTGCATGAGCCTGCACACAGGCCCTGCATACTGATCCCAGACATCAACCCCGCATACCAGCCCCACACCCCCGCCCCACACACCAGCCCTACGCACCGACCCCACACACCAGCCCTGCACTCTGGCCCCATGTGCTCTCCCCACTATGATGCCTGCCACCAGCTCTTCCTGATGGGAAATGGGAACACTCTGGGAAGTGTTCATGAAGCAAACATATCCACTTTTTAAATACCAACTTTGCCTAAAGAGAGTAACGGTTTGATTTCAGCCTTTTTTCCCCTAAGATCCTGCTAAGGACCAGTGCGAGAGTTACTTGTTTGGCACAGAGAAGCAGCATAGATTTTCCCATCCCCAGCCTGTCAGCTGGAGACGATGACACTTCTCATGCCAGTGTGGGACCAGCAGATGCCACAGAACCTGTTTCAAGTCTCAAATGTATGGGAAGTTTTAAGAGTTATGGCTCACCAAAAGTAATTTCAAAAAGTGGGTGACATGCCATGTCGGCTCATTTAGGTGGCAGTGCTATTGCTGCCTGAAGCCATCATGTTCATGCTCCTGTTTCCCAGTTCAGAGGTATCTCTGCATCAGGAAGGACTTTGGAATTCAAAACACATAACAGTTCTCTAAATGATGTGGCTCATTAAAAACTCTTACTGTATGAAGGGTGCTCAGAAACATGGTGGCATTGTCCCATGTCAGGAGGAGATGAAGGAACTCTCGTTTTGCTGTCTGCTTCTTCCTCAGCAGACCAGGACAGCTTTTGATTGTCTTCCTCTCTGAACTGCTCACATTAGTGCAGCTTTGGGCTCTGTTACAGTGTATGGTCATTCACGGTAAGGGAACACAAAGCAATCGAGCCCAGCACTCACTATTTAGACTGTTTCAGGCCAACATTTACTGGACTGGATCAGTGCTGAAGGCACCTAATACAAAGTAATTCTCCAACAGTTTGATTAATAGTGTCATAGTCATAGCTTCAGTTCAGGTTCAACCTTTTTAACGTTTTATTATTTTACAGAGTAATAAATCAGGACAGCAGGAAAAGACAGATGTAGGAATGTCCCTGTCTACCCATCTACTCATGAAGACAATGGGTCACAGGATAACAGTTTCCAGGGTTGGGACAGCTAATATTAGAAATCTACTAGAAAGGAGTTTGTAACAGAGTCAGCAATGCCCCGAAGAAGGAAGAGGAAGCTGGAAGCTGGTTAGCGTGTCCTATGGAACTGGTGTATCAACAAAGGGAGAAGTGGCTGAGGAGCCCAGGGAGCTAACCAGGATGTCTCCTTGCAGACTGCAGAAGGAAAGGCAGCTGTGTGGCACTGCCAACCACCCCGGAGTCATGGAGCAAATGAGTCTATTCTTGCCCTTTCAGTACCGCTGATGGCCAAATTAAGCTCACCACATATAAGTCCTTAGTGAGCTCAGTATTATGGTGATGGAATACAGCTTCAAGAGTGGCATGGGAAAACTCACCTCGGAAAAGCCAAGTCATGTAGGTCCAGTGCAGACTTCAAAAAGGAGAAAGCAGAAGCTTTGCAGTTCAGTCTGTGGAAGATGCCATAGATGATACAGGTGGAAGAGAGACAGAGATGTCTTTATGAAATTTAAAGAAGAGAAATAAGTGTGGAGGTTCAGTGTCTGATGAAGCTGATGAAGAGATTATGGGAACATAAACAGGAAGGGGAAGGACTGGGGCTGGTGAACTCGCTGGTGAACTCCTAACAAGCTTGACTTGTTAGGAAGGAGGGATGGAGAAAGAACAAGGGACCTAAAGAGATAAAACAGACAAATCAAATACTAAGGAGACTATTAAGGGAGTGTACTTTATATGGGCCGAAACATGTGGGGCATAAAAAGAAGTGGCTGTGATAATCAGAGCTAGAGATGACCAGAGCCCTGGGAAAGGGCTGTTGCTCTTTGAACAGAGAATGATCAAATTATCCAGAAATGGTGAAAGGTAAGGAAATGGAATTCTGGTTTGGTCATATTAAGTTAACCTCACAGAGAAGTAAGAAAAAATCTAAGGAATGCACTTGGCTCCTCATATCTACTGGTTTGTCACGTGCAATGCAAATTTCAGATAGCACATAGAGATGCAAATAAATTCATGTGGAACATCATGAGAACAAGTCAGACTAATGCTTGAAATCTCTGCCCTATATTTATATCTCGCTTCTTATACTGTAGAGCAAAGCAAGTTTCATACAGAACAACATTTCACCATTTTCCATCTTCCTTTAACAGGATTTAGTTTTACTTTTAAATTTTAATTAGTCCCATGAAGGGGCCTGGCAGTCCTGATGCAAAGGCATTCCAGCTTAAACATTATTTGTTACTACAACTTAAAGACCAGTAAAGAGGTGTAACTTGCAAATCAGGGGCCTGATTATCAAAATATTGTCATCAGCTGGACTCTTCCTAGGTTATTTGTGTTTGTGAATGTTGGTGGTTTAGGTATTTACAAAGCAGAGCTATTGTCCTTACTTTTGTCACTGTCTAACTTCACTGTTAAAGGTACTTGGTTTTCATGCAGCTTCCTCAAGCTGATCTGCCTGGGCCATAGACATTGACAGTGCACACTGACATTCAGAAATCCTACACTTTTTGTATAGGTGCTTTTAAAAGATAATCCTCTGAAACATGATATTTGCTTTTATACTGATTTGAATAAAAGTAAAATGTGAGATTTAAGTCACTTTTGAGCAGTGAAATGTTAATTACAGAGCAAAAGCATGGGCACAGCTAGAAGAGGATCTCCAGCACACACATAGCACTTGTTGGACAATCGGTGAGGTGATTTAGTGAAGAAAGCAGTTCTCTATTTCAGTATGTTCTTCTGCTAAATACTCTGCCGTTCTAAACTGGATTGAAAGCCACATGATAAGGCTCAGGCTATTTTATTCTGCTTTCTTACCAGGCTGCATCCCTGTATGGTGTTATATTGTTATGTTTTAAAGCTGACACAGTACAGGAAAAACTAATGAAATCTATTAAGACTTACAGTACAAAAGAGGAGAGATTTCTAAGAAATACTGCACAAAAAAGCATAGATTAAAAAAATGGAAGCAGCAGTGAACAGCAACTATGTGCCACAAAAAGATAAATACAAAAAAGCTCATCTCTCTAAGACACCCACAGTCTCCATCTGTCATCTCAACCCTTCCTCTCCCAACTGTTCTTAAATTAAATGAATGCTTCTAATGGGAGATTTTCTCATGAAAGCTTATGAGAATTCATCCAGAGACAAATTAAAACAATGCAGTGTAATCATGCAATTCACCTCCTAACAGGTTGCCTGGCTCCAGTGTTCACATTTACAAAAGAAAAAAACAATCAGACACCCAAATAAAACAAAAACATCTGAAGAGCAAATCTTGCATCGATTGAAGCCACTATGGATGCAGGTTGCTCTCTGCCACCTTCTTACAGTTGTATTGCTGAGACTAAGGGTTATTTTAGTCTGTATGAGAAAGTACTGCACATGTCTGATTTCATAGTTTTGTTTTTTGTAGATCCTGCAGTTTGAACATGTCTGAAGGGATCAGCAATGCTAAAACTCTACATGATTTTTTTTTCTTCATGTAAATAAAAGTAGCTTGGGCCACAGAGTTTAAAGTGGATTAAAAGTACAGATTCCTACTTATCTGTCATCATTTTAGTTGCTTTTAGCAATCCCGAGTCGCATTCTATTCATGTCTGGGTGTGAATAACATGTCCAGAATTTCCATTTTCACTTTGGTTTCTGGTCAGCTTCATTTTGGGGTTGCTGTTCAGTAATGTAATTCTTCAGTGTTTGGGTTGAATGCATTTAATTTCTATCACTTGCAGCCCAGATAGATGTAATGAAATATTTCTATTAAAGGCAGGTTTAAAGGAGGACACTTGAAAAGGAAATGGATCTTCAATTCAGATGCAGTCACCTGTCAGTGCCTCCTTAGTAACAGATCTTAGTTTCCTCTGTCTCTCACTGGTCTACTCTTTAAATTCACAGGGGATACTCTGACACCAAATGGGTTGTTTTCTTAGCTAATAGTCCCACTGAATTTAGATCCAGCAGTACAAAGGAACTCGGAGAGAGACAAGCCACCCCAGAGAAGTTCCCAGCACCAGGGAAAGGTTGAGGTTGGAAGTCCCTGGGCTGAAGGATGTGTGGTCAGGACATTGCTCCCCATTGGCCATTGCTATGAGCAGATCCTTGGCCAGGGCAGCACTTAGGACTGTACTCATCGTCAGGGAGGGCAGGGACAACCAGACAGCCATGAATGGCTGATGCAGCACTGGTTGGGTAAGTCAAGGGCTCTGTTTTCAGTCACCCCTGGTCTAGACCTCTGTTTTGCTGCTGCAGCTGCTTCCTCTCCTTTCTCTGGGTCTCAGCACCTGACTGCAGTACTCGCTTATATTATGAGTCCCGTTGGATTTCCTTCTCTGTTCGCTTTAATCTCTCTTGCTTCCTCATCATTCCCTCACTCTTTCCACAATCCCTGCACCCACCCTCTCCATTACCAAAGCCACTCAGACTGTTTGACTTCACAGTGAAAGGGAACTGAAATCCTCCCCAGATTCTCTGGTCTCTGTTATTTTCTGCATGTGCTCTTTCAGAGTGTCTTTTCCTGAAGTCCCTCACTGTTGTACTTAACCACTGTGAGTGACAGAAATCCAATGCTGACCACTTCATTATCTGCCGACCTTGTCCCCTTGGCCTTCTGCCCCTCCATCTCTCTTGGGCAGTTTGCCCTACGTCGCAAGTCCTTGTTAAAGGTCAGGACCCCAAACCATCTGAATTGGTGGTGTTGTTTTACTGTATCACCAGAGAAATCAGGCCTGTCGGATCTCATTAGAGCCCTGTTTATGGGTGGAACGGCACTCCTGGAGAAGGATGAGCTGCTACCTTTGAAACGCAATCTTCACCAGATCTGATCAGCATCGCGCAGGGATTATATTCCACCAGTCAATCTCATAATCTCTCCCACCCTTATTGGCATGGCTACTGCTGCCCCTGCATGAGAAAGGAAATCCTCTTAAATAAATATTCTCCACAGGAGTCAGACTCCACTTCCCCAAGGAGAAGAGCAGGATCCAGCCTCGTGGAGGGCAGGTGGCCACCCAGGCTCAGGCAGAGCAGCTTGATCGATAAGCCCAAGCATTGCATTGTTACCCATGTAGCAGCCAACCACAGAGACACTTCATACTTAATATAGCACAAATGATGGAAAAGTGTTAACTGATCCTCTCAACGTGCCTTTGAAAAGAGGAGGGAACTGTCATCACCGCATTGGAGGGGGGAAGTGACGTGACTTCCTGAGCATGACATCGCAAGCCAGTGGTAGAGCTGGGAGTAGAACTATTCCCAGCTTTATAAGGACTTCTTTAAATTGTGAATCTTACTAGATTCTTTTCTCACAAGACTATTAAAATGGTGAGAACCTTTCCCTCTAGGATTAGGGCACAGTTTTAAGACGCAGACATGGCAATGCTGGCATTGCAGTGTGGAATTTGCCGAGGACACTGTCAGGTGAGTCAGGCAGTAAATAACATTGTGCTTCACATCGCCATTGAGCACTGTAAGGGAAGTTGCAGGGTGGCTAGGTGTTGAGGTGTTGAATTGGTTATTTCCTCAGTGCACAATGCAGACAGCGATGCAAACCCTTTACATGAATTCTGGGGACGATGAGAAACCTCAGCCGCCTCGATGAGAAGAAGTCAAAAAGTAAACACAGGGACTAACAGCAAACAGAAATAACTCTGAGACCCAAATCAGATCCAGAAAGAAGCAAAGTGATCTCAATACAATGTGACAGGGTGGGGGGAAGCAGCACATTAAATTCACAAGATGTGGATGTTTCATCAAAATGAGAGATTTGCAATGATTGTCTGCTCCGCCACGTGAGCTTGTGCACTACAGAGGCATGTCATCATTTTTCTGTAATACATTTACAGTATTTTAGTATCCTTTGCCTGAAACCTTCCATGTTGTCAGCTGATGTTCCTCCTGCTCAGGAACAGTTAAGAGTTCAGCTGGTATGCACAGGAAGCTGCTGTTGCTGTTAAACCCAACAGAATATAGATGGAAAGGGAGTGATTGAGGAAAGAGGGGTTAAACCTCTTTGAATTGAGGAACTATAAGGGCAACCAAGCCTGGAGGCAAAGTTTGCGTGGGGTTTTGTACCAACTTCTTTGGGGTTTTGTTATTAAACTTAATGCCTAGAAAGAGGATGAAGTTAGATGTTGTATGGTGAGAGGATTATCTTTGTGTAGCAGACTGGGAAATGCATGGTTCATATGCAGTCCATGACAGTGTTTTTAAAAATCCTGCTTCAAAAAAAGCATAAAGTAAGGTAAACCTAAGAAATCCTCAACTTAGATGGAAAAAAAGAAAAGATCTTAAGACGTTTAACAGACAGCCCTAAAACCAAAGCATGTAGACTCAATATAATGTATTGAGAAGGCAATTACTGCTGAGGAACAGCAAAGTTATCCACAAGGAGATTTACCAGGAGCTCAAAGACATGAGAACATGGTCCAGATTACAAAGGAGCATGACGCCTGCTTTGCCCACGCCTGAGCCAGGCAGGTGAGTTTGCATTTTTAAGAGAGTGTAAAAGGGGACATGACATACATAAGAGGTCCAGTAGCAAATGGCTTTAATAAAAACAAGCACACCTTTCATTCCAGATTCTCAGGCACATTCTGAGGACTGAGAGGTCGAGCTTACTACAGGTGTGGAAAAAAGGGAAGATCTGCTCTCTGGATAGGTCGCCAATTCTGATATTTTTGCATCTATTTGGGTCAGCAGGGTCACAAAATATGACCTTTCCATTTTGCAAAGTTTCTTCTAAGTCGTTCTCTTAAGAGCTTCTTTAATCTGTTCTTAACCAGAAGCAGTGGGGCTATCTCAGCTGGCCTCCTTTTAAATTGTCATGCACATTTACAGCCACTTACTGAAAAGGGGTATGATTTTCAGTGGGAAAAGAAGAGCTAAATTAGGCTAAAGAATATTTTAATTTAATTTAATACAACTTTTGCTAATACTGGAAGTATACATATATTATGTCTGACATTGTTTAACATTTCAGTATTTGCTTAATTAGCGATGCCTTATGAGAACAAGTGACTCCTGGTGACAGTGAGTACATTTCCTTCGGGGGCTGTAGAAGAGGAATTTCCAGCCCAGGAGAAGCACAGCACAGGCTGTTCACTGCAGCTCCCGTTGCCACATGGCTGCAGTGAATTTGCTGCTTGACTGCAACACTGAAACTATCTGTCAAGTCCAAAGCAGAAAGAGAGTTTGAAAGGCAAACATGATCTGTGATCAATATCCTAACAAATCCAAAGGAAGCCCCAGCTCCCGAAGGGTTAATCCAGAGAAGAAAAGGCATCCGAATGTTTAGTGAGCTAATGTGTTTATTGACAGGGAGGCCTTTAAGTCCTCAACAGGGAAAAGCTTAGATGAGTGACTGGAAGTTCGAGTCAGACAACCTGGTCTGGCTGGAACACGGCTCTGTTTTCTGGGTGATTTACTTTTTGGACTCCTGGGGCTTCATCCCTCGGAGTTTTCTCCAGCAGGGGTCTGCACCCACCCGACAATGAGCGAAGCCCATCTTGGTGCAAAGATGCATGTTCCCAGAACAGGGATTGTCCAAGTTGGCCAGTGCAGACACACCACAGGTATCTAGTCCCAGTGAAAAGCTGATGGGCAGGTACCCATCCAGTGTGTCCCAGTGGCTTTTATGTTTTCATGGAGTCTGATGCTGGAGCATGTTATAACTGTCCATCAAAATGCTCAAAACTGACACTCAGGGTTGTTCTGCAGCATTCTGCTGATCCCCTGCTGACAGCACATTCTGATCTGTGCCCCCATGTCACAGCCTAGAGCTAACTCACCGCTTGCCTGCCAGCATGTCCATCACTGGGCTGCCCACGAGCCTGGTGGACACCCCTGCCCTGGACTGGGCTGAGGAACTGTATCAGACCACCTTAACTCCCTGCGTCCACCCACCCTGGCTGCCGGTCAATGCCAGGGTCAGGGGTCAGGTGTCTGTCTGCTAATAGAGTGTAAGCCAACATTGTCCTCAAATTGCTGGAGTAAAGAGACAATGCCCACCTCCTGCTGATGGCCGTACCCCGGGGGAGGGGGTATCGGCTTTATTGGAAAACTGCCAGTCTCGGAGGTGATGGAAGTGGCTGATAGCAGCTACAGAAGGCCTGATTGCCGCTGGAGAGAGACTGGCTGGTCGGAAACCCTCTGAAAGGCAGTTCATTGAGCGGCCCCACGGAGCTGCCTATCGACAGCCGAGTTTTCCTCCTGTGATGAATCTCCCGGCTCTGCATAGCTCAGCCCTGTTCACCAGCCAGGAGCCTGCTAGTTCATGGCCGGGTCTGGGCTGGTCTTTCCAGCCTGATCAAAAGCTCCTGGTGCCAACTCGGGAGCTTCTGCAATGGCATTCACCTCCTCACCGCTCCATGGCCAGACCCTGTGTACCGGCACAAGCATCCTGCTGTCAGACCACGTGCAAGGGAACCATGGATTACAGGCAGAGCTTTCTGCCGTGAAACCATTGGAAACTGCTTTTAAAAAGAAGAGAAACTACAAAACCAGGAGGTGAGAGACATTACCAGAATTCAGGATAATGGCAACATCAGAAATATGATAAATGTACAGTTTTGTTCTATCCCTGGCCATAGTACCCCCTACTTTAAGATGGAACTGAAAGAAAGCATTGGTAGATTTCTCTGCTGTTTTGATGACAGACACTTGTGATTGCAGGTTCCATAGCTGCTGTACACAGATGTAATGGTGGTGCATTCATTATGGATTTCTAGGACCTGCCATATGAGAAGTATGGTAACCCAACCAGATACATCACATTTCTACACTAGTTAAGAGATTGTGAGCAGGTAAGTTAACTGAATGGTCCATCTAGCCAATAACCTGCTATCAAGAATGGCCAGTAACAGTCTTGGGGGCAAGAATACGAAATAAGTGGGTTTCTGAACTACTAGCTGTGTTCCACTTTTTAGTAGTCCTCAATGGATTTTTTCCCCCATAAAGGTGTTGAGCTTTTTGAAGAGGTACTGCCAGCATGCGTAGCCTTGCTATAGAAAAGCTGCACAGCATAGTCTTGTCTTGTGTGAAGAAGTGGCTTCATTTCTTGGTCTGCTTGTTTTTAACTTTCTGATTGTGTTTTTCTTTGGATCCCCCTCATTTCTGTACCAGGACAGACAGTGACAACATGCCCTATGGGCCTTGTCCACTGAATTTCTGGTGGTCACCACATCATGTTCCAGTTGTCCCTTACAGACTGGCAGTACCTGCTTCATACCTTTGCCCCACCCAGAAGCTGTTCCCTACTCTCGTCACCCTTTCCCCCATTTCTGACCTTTCCCCCATTCTCTTACACCTTTTTTTTTTTTTTAAGACAGGACCAGAAACGCAGAGGTTATTTCAGAGGCCAATAAGCTTTATGATTTCTCTGTACTTTTCTAACTCCTTACACTGTTTGATACTTTGATTACTACTATGCACCAAAAAGGTTATTTACAGAGAACTATTCGTTGTATCCCTGACTGATGACAGCTCCACATTCTATGTTGCCTCATCCTGTCCTGTTGTTTTCCAAGAGAGGATTCCAGATTTCATGGCTGCTGTGGAATTGTATCTGTGATAATTTGCATGTTGGAGATTTACTTGGGGAGGGCAGTGTTGTTTTTCACTGTCAGAGCCTTAACAGTTCTGCTCCTGTATGCAGAGATTATCAAGAGATGCCAGTGTCCCAAGTGCCTATTCAGGAAACAAATAAATACCCTGGAAAATTGTTCCCCATAGGCCTGGCAATCTGGTTTAGAAGAGACATGAGGAGGCGTGTGAGGAGCTGCACCACTGCAGCCTTGGAGAGACTGCAACACTGGCACCGCTACTGATGGCAGGTGGAAACACAGATAGCTGCATCTGAGAACTATTTTCTCAAATATAGTCATCTTTCACAAACTTTGTGTCAATGCCAGTTCCGAAAGACACTTGGGGTCTTGCTACCTATTAGTTGCAGACAGAATAGAGGCCAGATCATGTCAGATTCTGAGAATAAGCAGAGATAGCAATGACCTCTGATTGCTTATTACTGGTAGGATTGGTAGCCTTAAGTCCTACATAAGAGAGGTCTAGCAGCATGCCCCAGTACTGCGTGGTGGGTTTCCAGAGGGTTACTGGAGAGGCTGGCTGGGATGATGGTGACTCCAGGCAGACTACTTGGGCAGCTGCCATCCAGTCCCTCTTCCAAAGGCCAAGAGCAGCTCTTTGAGGGGCAGAAGTGATTCTCAGCTTGCCATGCACAGCTTTCTCAGCCCTGGTTTATGGCATTATAGGGTAACTTGGTAGTTCTGAGTGATGTTGAGGAGATGAGATATGGGATCCAGCAGCTCCAGTTTAGAACTTTGCTACTCTGGTTAAATCAGCACTGATTCCAGTGAAAACATGGATGCCACATCAGTGCACAACTGTTTTCAACTGTTCTTCCACAAAATAAGACTGAACTGATGGGTGGGCAGGTTTCTAGCTGGGCTTCCAACTACAGGCTGAATGACACATGATTCACCTTGGTGGAGAGGGAGAGGTTGGACACCCAGTTGGCAGAAGGACTCCCAGATGCACTATGCCCACCAGTAAACCAGATGACTAAAGGTTTCCAACAGCCTGAGCTGGTTCTGCTACAACTTTCCAACAGTTGTGCTAGACACAGGAAACCTGTAACCTATTCTGTGGTGGAGGTTGTGTCTATGAACAAGGCTCTGGAGTTGTCTGCCAGAGCAGGGGACAGACTGTGATCCTGTGCTGGCCACCTCACTGCATGGATCCCAGAGGAATACTTTCCTCCTGCAGAATCTCAGGCTGAGGACAGAGTGGATGTGCAGCCTGAGCAGTGGGATCTGCAGATGGACTTACTGAGCAAAAGGAATCAGTTTAGTTTTGAGACTTAGTTGCTCAAGATCCAGATTCTTCATACTTCTCATGGGTTGAAATGTTTGATTGAATGTTTGATTGACTGGACTATCAGAGGAGACACCATGGTTGGTTCCTGCTGCTCTGGCTTCTTCTTGCCTCGATTTGCATATTGAAGGATCATAGCTGATGCCTGGCTGTCAGAGATGGTGACAGTTGTGGGGGTTTTTTAGCTTTATCAAGGGGGATTATTTTTAACCCAAATTATTTTGCATTGTAAATGTTTAAATCCACATCAAATCCAGATTAATGCATAAAATAGTCCAAGAGGGTATTTATTGGGGAAAAAAAATAACAATAAATCAAATTATTATGGCTAGCTCCCATCTGAAGTGTTTTTAAAAGGGTAAAGTCTGAGATTTCAGCTAAAATATCGCTTTAAGGAGAAGATTCAAATAAACCTCTCTGCAAAACGGCCCAAGTTTACATACAAACTGGAACCCTTAGTACTTTTTCACAACATGACTGGAATTAATAATGCAGATAAATCCTAAATAAATCAGGATTAGTGTTAACTACGTCTTGAGGTTTAATACGCTCTACGAAAATGAAAGGGGGCCGGCGGGGGAGGAAGGAGCTTTGCCTTAAACCTTGTCCGCCAGCGAGCAGAGCTGTGCCCGTGGAGAAGGGCAGGGGCGCGGGGACTGGAGCCCCAAGGACCAGCCGAGCAGGGCAATCAAAGCGCCTCTAATCGCTGCCGCTCCGGGGATGGGTTCAAAGGATCTTGCCTGGCCACAGGCTGCCTGAGGTCACAAGTGAAATGCAGTTGGGGGCAGGGGGAGGGGTGTCTCGGATTTTTGGACAGCCCGGCTGTTTGGATCTGTTTTCAGGAGGTCAGCCGGATTGCAGTATTTTACCGTCTTATCAGCAAAAAGATTAAATTTCCCTTCGTGGCTAAAGAGCTCAGCCCCACTCTGAAGGAAAATATAAATACAACTGCCAACACAATCGCCCTGAGTAAGAGCTGCCGCAGCGTGCCGGCGCTCGCCCCGCAGCCTGGGGAGCCGCTTCCCCCTGACCTCTGCACCGCCGGCCCCGCTGGCCTCTCTGCTGGGATGTCACCAACATCCTCGTCCTCCGCGGCGGTGTTTAATGCATCCCTCCAGGTCCCCAGAGAGGGGTTGAAGCCGGGAGGAAAGGAAGACTGCGGAGGGACAGTTGGATTTGTTGGCTCCAAGGCCAGGGTGGCTCCAAGTGTTGTCCCTGCTGCACTCCTGGGCCATCACACATGTGAGCCAGGACCATCTCGTCTTCTCCTCCTCCTTGTGATGCACAAAGCCAAGGCTGATGAAATGCTGTCACTTGCTGATACAAAAGTAGATTTAAAGATGTTTTAAAATTTATTTTATGTTTTACAAAGATGGAGAGAGGTAGAAAAATGCTTCCTGTTCTTCCCTTGTTACCTAAAAATTGACTCGGCCCCTTCTCCACTCTTGCTCTCTTTTTGTCCATCTGTGAGAGCACCCCAGGCTGCTCTCTCTCAGGTGTAAGACTAGGCTGAACAGGCTCAGAACTTTGTGGCATTTTAAGAAATCTCATCTCCCATCTGTTTCCTGTTCCTCTTTCAGCACTTCCTCGGTGCTCCCACCAGCTCCGAGGCTCTGAGGTGCAAGGGCCAGATTCTCACCCGCCTCATACCACAGCTAATTATTGACCTCAGTGCAAAATAATGATAAATATATCTGGATCACCCTCAGTATAGGCTGCTGATGTCCCTGGGCACTGCACAGATGTGTCTGGCCAGAGAATGAACCAATAGAGACCTTATAGAGCTGGGGTCAGAGCCACAAAGGTGCTGCCAGGGTGTCCACTGGAAAACGAACATAGAAATGTGAAGTCTGTATGTGATTTTTTTACCTCTGGGCAATCCTTTGCAAATGATAACACGAGGATGAGTTTAAGTGCTGCTTCCTTCCTGTGCTGGCAGACAGTGTGTTGGATGCGTGAGGTTGTGGCGCTAATTTCTGAACAGGTTTGAATCTACCCAGCACTGACTAAAGATCTGTTCATTTTGAAATAAAGATGGTGGTATGACAAGGATCTATGCAAAGATCTATGCCAACAAAAAGCTTGTACCTAATAACGTTCACCAACCTGAAAATTACCCCAACTCTTCCCATGAAGCAGTCAGGTCACTAAACTTTAATGATAACTTGTTGTTTTGGACTTTATGTGAAATATTTACATATGATTAAACATTGGCCAGTAAGCAAACACAGCAGGCTTTCAGTAATTTAAAAATATTTAAAAGCTGGAAGACATCCTATTTTTCTACCATATATAGCAAAGTGCCAGTAGTTAGTAGCCCTGTTTCTCACCTTAGTTTGTTGTGGTTCTAAAACACAAGACCTGGTGTGAGAATGAGAATGTGTCTGTGGTGTCTTCAAGAATCAGCCTGGAAGATTCATGTATCCAAAGCTACAGATGTTAAATAATCCTGGGAAGGGTGGGAGGTCATAGAGAAATGGCCATAACAGGCCCTACATCCACTGCCATGGCCTGTCAATGCAATGTCAGACCTTGTCCTGGTGACCAAAACTAGAGTGAGTGAAGCATAAAGAGCCAGGCCTAGATATAGCCCTTAAAACTCACATACTGCTGTTCACATGTGCTTAAGAGGAATCAACTTCCCCACCCTAAAGACACCTGTGTGGAGCAGGGGCAGGAACAAAGAACCTGAACGTGGTCTGTGAACACTGACTGATGTGTAATAACAATTTACTTAGTACCCCAAAAGCTGCACAGTTTTGTGCACAAGGAAGGTTGTGCATCTTTGATGAAAGAGGATCTGAAAGCAGTTATAAAAACCAGGAACCAGAGTATAAAAAATGAACCAAGGAAACAGCTGTGACAATCAGCACAAGCCAGAACCAATACATGGGAAGAACTTGCAAGGAAAATCAGATGGGTTGAGCAGTACCAACAAAACACAAACAATAAACCAGAGATTTTTTGAAGTTCACCTTTGATACAATAAATTTGAGTAATTACTGTGTGCAATAATTAACCATTGCTAAACAGAAAGGGTAAAAATGTCAATAACTGTGGAAGGAAACATTCCTGGTTCACATCTGTAATCAAACTCGTTGATGTAAATATATAATCCTAGTCATATAATAGTAAAAGTGTTAGTTAAATAGCATCTGTTAAATATAAAGACTTTTAAATTACTGAGCCTGAACACCTCCACCTAATAATTTTAAAGGAATCAGTTGTGGACTCTTCAAAGGCTTTGGGCTAATCCTTGATATGTTTTTGAGAAATGGTAATGTCTTCAGAAAACTTGGGAGGAGGTTCAGTTGCAGGTCTTCAAAAAGTACACAGGATTGACCTATAGATGTAATAAAAGGTCAACACTTGACATGTGTCATCAAAGACACAAAGGATGTAAATATGCTGAACACTAATGAACATTAGTGCACTGAAAGCAATTAATGAACACTAGTGCACTGAAAGCAATTATTTAAAAAATTTCTCAGTGATGTACATTGTGAAGACTTCTGGGTCACCCAGTCTAACTTCAAACAGTATTGTAAACCTGTGTTAAGCCCTGATTTTCCAAAGGAGGTCTATCAGAAAAGCTTCCAGACCTCCATTCAGAAATTAAGAACCCACAACTTTATGTGAGAGCCTTCATCCATGACACATGAAGAATTCAGTGGAAGTTGGACAAAAGCACTCCAGGAAGGCAAGACAAAGAGGAACAGTTTACTTGGGTGCTAAAGTGATTGCAGAGGAAGAGCCTTCCCTGTTTGTTACCTCAGGGCTCGGCAGGTTAGAAAATGATAAAGCCCTTAAAACCATTTTGCTTTCTAGGGAATCATAACTCTTAATTCAAACAAACAAGTAACACCACCAGTACTGAACACTGCAGGTAGAGATGAACCTCTGGAGGAGACCAAAGACAACGCCGAACTCATGCAGGAGGAGGGTTTGGTGGCAGATGAGCTGAAAGATATGGGAGAAACCAGGGGGAAGGTACCAAACATAGCTTAGAAACAAGAAAACCCTAAGTTGCTTTTGATATTGAGAACTAATTTAATGAAAAGCTAAGGGATGTAAGAAGAGCACTGTGAAACTCCATCAGGAGGAGAGAGGGAAAAGCACGTCATGGTGTATTGTGCCAGTTAAAACTCAAAATGAAATTTGTGACAGTGACTCAACACGTAAATTACAAACCTGAAGCAGGTCTCTATACTGTGCAGCAACTCTTGATAAAGCATCTAAAGAAAAGTGTATTCTGGGAACTGCTAATGATGCCAGCTGTGAATCATGATGACGTGAAAGGTCATTTATAAAGCAGCAGGTCTCTGAGACTTGAAGACCTGATACAGAATCACACAATCACAGAATGGTGGGGGTCATCCAGTCCAACCTCCTGCCAGAGCAGGTTCACCTAAAACAGGTTGCACAGAATGGTGTCCAGGCACGTTTGGAATCTCTCTAGAGAAGACGACTCCACCACCTCTCTGGGCAGTCTGTTGCAGTACTCCAGCACCCTCAAAGTAAAGAAGTTTCTTCTCATGTTTAGATTGAACTTCCTGTGTTCAAGTTTCTGCTCATTACCTCTTGTCCACAACTCAAAAGACTGGCCCCATCTTCCTGACTCCTACCCTTTAAGCATTTATAAGCATTGATACTGAAAATGCTTCTTACAGCTTATCAAAAGAATTATTTGGTTTTAGGTATAAATAATAACAAAGGCTTAATTGCAGTTAAGGGGAAGTGAGGCAACAAGGATCATAATTCAGTTAGGATTGTTAAATAGTCATAAAATTACCCCTGACACGTGGTGCTCACCTTCAGCAAAGCAAATAAGGAGTGAGAGAACCAGGGGCCAGAACTCAGCATAATGAAGCAATAAACCAAAAGTTTTCAAAGCAAAATAACAACAGACCTATTTCAGCAACATGATTAATTCTGATGTTCATGGGATTTATGTGTATGCTTAATATCTTCCCTGAATGGATATGGATTTCTAATGCAGGTCTGTGTGCTTCAGTGAACTGGGGCATCTGTCTTACATTGGATAATTATGAAATTAAAGAGAAAAATAAACAGAGAAGGAAAGAGAATACAGTTTGTCCAAGGCAAGAAAACAGACTACAGAAACAATAACGTCTTAAAGTTTTATACAGAATATGTTAAGATTAAATGTTTTAATTTACATAAAGAAAGAAGAAAATAAGGATTGCTGAAAGTCTTAATGCAAAAATTGCTAATAGATCAGTTAGGCATTAAAATGACATGTGAGTTTTGTTTGATTTTTCACAAGGAATGGTGGGGACAGTTTCTTTTCTTTGGCAGCAAACAAATATGAATAATAAAAGGAGCAATAATCATGCTTCTATGAGAATATTGCTTTCTTACTGGAAATTTTGACTTTTCTGAAGAGAAAGGTATAGCAAAATCTCAGCCTTTGCTTTCTTCTGGGGTACAGACCCAAACATTTTACTGCAGGATATGCTCCCCCTCCACACTGCCAGGAGATGACTCTAGTCATAAACACCACCCCAAAATAACAACAAACCCCCAAAAAAACCACACTCTAGTGTCAGGAAATAAAACCAAACTGATCATCCACCAAACTGGGGCAGGGATTGGACTGGATGATCTGCAGACATCCCTTCCAAACACTACCATTCTGATCTGTGACTTCAGTGAATCTTTTCACTTGGGAATAAGAACTTGTGGAAAGTTAATATTTTTCAATGACATTTAAAATGTAGCATTTAATTTAGAATTATCACTTTCTGTGCTCGCTGATTGTGAGATTGCAACCTTCATGTTCCACATCTCCTTACCCTTATGTTTTTCACTGTTGGCACTTTCCTTTGGCCTTAGACTAGATAATAACATTTATGGAATAAGTGTCATGGTTTCTCATGAGCTTAGTGACAAGCACTATGACAACTATATCCTGATATGGATGCTATTGACATAAAAGTAGAATGTAGTAACAAATAATAATAATAATAATAATGATGATGATGATGATAATAACAATAGCCCTCAACTGAGGTCTCAATCATTGCTAAACATAACATCCAACAAGTGAATGATAAGGTGCACAATGATGTTACAAGTAACATTGAAAGGTGCAATATTCTTCCTAGGGTTTGACGAAAAAAATAAATGTGGTCAATCTCAGGAAGAACTTCACTGACAATTCAGTAATAATCTATTATTATCCAATATACACTGCCTCTAACACTTCTACCCTAGAAATCACATCTCTATAGGTACATACAGACACATATTTCACTGGGAGCACACAACGCCAGCCAGGGTCACGCTTGGCGTTAAGTGGATAAATAACGCCGATGTTCCTGGCACCAGCTGATGAGCCTGTGCAACTGTAATAAAAGAGACAATGCCAAATAACAAAATAAAGAGTCAAGAATTATCTCCCCTGCCTCACATCCTTTGGCTGCACTCTCCATATGGCCAGAAGGAAAAGCCATCTCCCATTTGCCTACCAAACCACATATTTAATCCATGTGCTTATGTCAAACTTAATTACAGCACATTTGGCATAAAATAACAATCCACATCCTTGGAGAGGAGAACTTAAGTAGTTAATATGTGTGATTGAATGAAAGTGCTTTGCCGAATGTTTATGAGAAACCCAAGACGAGCGAAATGTGGTGATATTTTAACCCTTTAAACACCAGCTCTCCTGTGCTGAAGCCCACGGCACCTGCCAAGCCCACCCCGTGCTCCGACAGAAGCCTCGCACCAAGAGAAATGCTCCTGTACACAGACCTGGTCAAGACTTGGCCAGCAAACTCACCATCCTCCTAGCAATAAAGTCATGTAACTGCAATGGAGACATTTTGATACCTGCTTGCACCCCTGTTTGATGTCTCACAGTTTTAGACCACACAAAACTTTACCATAAGAAGCTGGGGGTTTCCCTACAACCCAGACAGTGGAGGTGTTCTGCTGTGGGCTGTGCTGGACAGTAAGCAGTTTTCCTAAAGGTGTGACACAGAAATCCACGTTCTTGGTTTTAAGAGCAGTGGTGACCTTGCCATCTGACATCACATAAGGCAAATGTGAATTTCACAGATACTCCTGCACTGAGCTTCTAAGTCTAAGTGTTAAGCTGAGCTGCTTTTCGAAGACTGATTTAATGGTTCCAAATAATGTTTTTGTTTTCTTTCTACCCATTTGAACATCCACTGAGTGATGTTCCTTCACAGTAGGTGTTTCCTATGACGTTATGTGGAAACAAAGATGGCATTACAGAAGAAGAGTGCTAGCCCCTGGTATCTGCATGCCCTGCACTGCCCTGCAGGTTTCTGTCAGACTGTCCTCTAATGACCCACTTACCAATGTCTCTTGGCGAGCTAATGAGTCTTCCTGCCTTCCCCCCCACTTCTTTCTATGCCTCAAAAATATCTTGGTACTTCTATCTTCTTGGTGCGCCTGTTCGTAGAAAGCACAGATCTCCAAAATGGAAATTTCCCATATTTGTATTCCCCTGAGTCTCTAAAGAAGCATGTGTCTAAAACCAGACAAGTGGATCTGGATTTACATCCACACACAGATCTACTAGGGGGAGATAAAGACAGAGTAAAGAAGACATAGAGATGCTACATGTCCCATATTGGAATCAGTTGGCAGGGCACAAAGGCAAATTTGAGGATGAAAAGCTCAACTTCAAAGTGCGAAGATGTGGCCATGATCTCTAGCTCACAACATCCCTACATCACAGAGCACAGCACAGGGACATCAGGGAAGGACCATTTTCCCCATGAGCACCCAGTGCTGGCTGCTGAGAGCAGGGGTGGTGATGTCCTCTTGACCAACCCCATACAGAGGCTCTTAAAGTTCATATTCTCAACCTCTCTATTTCCATGGCAATGTCTGCCTGTGGAGCCAACGCTGATCCTAACACCTCAGAGCATAGACCTGGCTTATGGTGGCCACCAGCTTGGTCTGCAGCTGTCCCAGTGAAGTGGTTCAGGATCATTCCAAAACAAGGTTGAGAGCTTCTTGCTACAGCAGAGCCCTTGGGCTGTGTGAACACCCTAAGCTGTCCTGGGCACTCTGCTTACAGGAACCTGTGAGTGCAAAACCAGGGGGTGGGTCTAGCTGGCTCTGCCTGAAATCCTGGGGATCAGGACATGCAGCCAGCAATGACTCAAAGCTTCAGAGAGGAATCAAAATTCATATCACGAGCCTGGAACACTGGGCGGGTTGGAGGAGTTTAGATGGACAGCTTGAGAAACAAGGGCTGGGCAATAATGGCATCAAAGGATGGAGCCAGGCTTTTCTGGAAGTGTGCAGTGAGGAGTGGGCAGACATCCGAACAAGGAAAATCCTGAGCAGATACTCAAAAAAAAAAAAAAGTTTCATGAAAGTAGTCAAAAAATGGAAGAAGTGTCCAGAGAGGTGGCAGAGATTTGCAATGCCTGACTGGAGAAGGCCCTCAGGAACTTGATTTCTGTTGGCCTTGCTTTCAGTAGGGGTTTGGACAAGGTGACCTGCAAAGGTCCCTTCTCACCTAAATTACACCACGATAACCAGGAAGGCTAGAAATGTGGAGGTCACTGCAGTCAGCGCCTGAGATCACAGAGCGCAGAGTAAAGTTTCTGTGTAAGAAATAGTTTCTGTAGATAGAGCAGGGAAAGAATAAAATGTGTTCAGCAATGACCTTGATACAAGGAGCAGGAACAAAGAGGAAATAGCTGAATGTGGCAAGGAGGTTATGAGCCCTGGTAATGGCCTGCTCCTGCTCCCTTACAACGAGAATGGAAAATCTCCCATTAACTTCAGTGACACTGGACCAGGCTCTAAAAGAGCAGACACTAAAGTAGATGACAGTGTCAGAAAAGAGAGGAGGAAAGAAGGAAAAATTTAAGTTTCACTTTCATCATGCTGAGTAGGAGTTAACTGCTGAAACTCTATTGTTCCCTATTTCAAAAATAAAATAAATAGTTTGCAACAAATACGGCGGCGTGAGTGCTGCTGGAGTTAATTGGCTCTGTATCTTTAAAACGATGGCACAACTTTCTTGTTGCCAGAGATTAATTCCTGATGATTTATCGGAGTTAGTGTGAGTCCTTCACCCTGCCCTGGATATAAGAAAGGTGACAATAGCCTAAGAACTGCCACATTGGGTGCAAAATCCTAAGGAATACACACTACAACAATTCACTCTGAGCGCTGTGTGCTGGATTCTACATCACCATCATTACATTTCTGCTGCTAGTAAAAAGCAAGATTAGTTTGTACATTAACTGAGGAGATATATATATAATATATATATGGAGGACAGGCTGTTATGGAGCCTTTGATAGGTAAATGTATATAATACAGTCATACATTTCTGTGTCTTATGAAAAAGCACATGCTGTAGAAGAAGCTGCAGAGCCCATAGTTTTAGCTAGAGTGGCTAAAACACTGCCCAGACTAAAACAGAAATTGTTTTTGGGTATGGGGAAGCTTGTAAGAAGAAAATACTAAGATTCATCAAAACACCTTTGGAGCAAAGCTGGTTTGTAGCCTGGGGTTACTGCTTGCTGCTACCACTTGTTCTGTTTGTTGTGGTGTTTTCAGTTGTTTGTGCCTCGTGGAGAAGCAGTGGCCTTTTCTTTTTGATCCAGGGGACATGTTGCCCTGCCAACACACAGCTGAACAGCAAATATCTGTGTGTTAAGACAAGACAGTGCCTGAGCATGCCGAGGCCAAGAGCAGCTGATATCCTCCAGCACTGTCCTGCGTCCCAGGACCACCAAGGTCATGCCTAGGTCTGGTCCAAGTCCCACTGAAAGCCTGTGGCTGGGACAGCTGGCTCCTCAGCCAGTCCTGTGCCCTGCAGGACACACTCTCTGAGCCCATCCACAGTTACTATTGATTGCAGATAGACGATGAACTGTCCTGGCATCTCCTGGCCCCTGTTCGGTGATGTTCGGGTGTCTGCCAAGTATGGTGCCCTCTTCCCCTTGAAGCTGGAGTGCATTCTCCTTCCCACGTCTGCTGCAGAGCCCTGTCTGCTCACAGGGACCCAGGATTCCATGCAGAGCTTTCCCATGCCATCGTCCCTCAGAATAGCTCTGCTCTCCGTATTTTTAGCAAGGCTCTAATGGGCCAATATGTTTGATTTTCCACTGTTTCCACCCTAGCTCAAATCCTGCTCCTCAGCAGCCTCCCTGCATTTCTGCTGACACATCTGGCCAGTGGTGGCAGGGACGGGGGATGCGGGGTGGAGGAGCCTTGGAGATGGTAGCTCTGGCAGCAAGAGCTGCTTTGCATACTTGGAGTTGTACAAAGCTGATTTTCTGAGAGAGAGAAAGACGGAGAAAGGGGTTTCTGTAAGTAGCGGAGACAATGAGAACAAGGCAGGCACTATGCCAAGCACGGGATGGCTGCCAAAACACATATCATTAGCTTGGACCAGCTATAAGCAAGGAAATGAGAAACATATGTTGGAGAGCAAGGTTAGGAGCGAGGGACTATGGGTCAGTGACAGTCGTCCGAAAACTTTTCCCTTGTTCTTCAGCTGTGGCCCGACGGTGTCAGATGTCATTCTGACAGCCTTCATTTCTCATGACGGCCAGGCTTATTTTGGCCTGGTTGTTTTTTGTTGTGGGTTTTTTTCCCTCCCCTAATGGGAGTTATTGAGGGAAGAAGAGAACAGACAAGAAAGCCTTTGCCATTTTTTTTTTCCACAGTTATGGGAAAATAACCTTGTTTTCTGTGATGTTCTCTGAAATCCTCACCCTTTATAAAATAGTGGTGTCTCAGGACTGGGATTCTGCCTGGCCATGGTGAAAGGAAAAGGGTGGGAAGTGTATTCCTAAGTAGTTCTTGCTGTTCTTTCTTAAATATAATTAGATGCACCTCATTACCTCAAACTAAAGGCCCTTTGTACTTCTTCAGGGCTGTGTTTCCTGGAAGCCATGGCATGCCACGGCTTGCAGCACCCAGTCTTATTCTATCACATGAGCGGTGTAGTTTTAACATTTTTGCCCTTTATCCAGGCTGTTTGCAGATTATTTCATTTTTCTCCAAAGACTACACCCGGATGATACGTTTCTCTCTGACATTTAATGAAGTGTTTGAAGATCCCACTCCTTTTCCCAGCACCATTATGTCTCTCCTTCCTTTCATGTAGCTTTCACTAGTAGCACCTCGAAGATCATTGCTTCTTCCCTCCCAAGGCTGAAATATTCCCGGATAGAGAAGAGGGTGTTGTCCAAGATCCCTAACAGGGATTCCAAGAGACTTTTGTTTGACTACTGCTCTGCAGCAGACTTTATCTGCGCTTGATAGGTGCTGGGGGATGAGCACCTTGTAAAATCTCAGCTAGCCTCAGGTGTGAAATATGGAAGAGTTTCATGCTGGTTTTGGGCTTAGAAATGTGTGTGGAGTGGCAAGAAAGGCAAGGATGCAAGGAGGAGGATCATATGTAAAAAGCCAAGCACCATTCCTCATGGAAGATGTCTGTAACAATACAGGATATAGGATAACAGGTGGAAATGTTGCAATTCAACCTGCACAGCAGCACCTAGCAGCACTAAGCAGAACAGTGTGGTGTGGTCCCTCTCAGTCCAAGCATGCCAGCCGCCGTTCGGGCAAGCAGCCAGCCTGTATGAACTGAGGACATCTGGCTTGAGCACAAACTTTTCTTTTCTTTGGATTCCTTGTCCTGGAAAATGCATGTTGTGCTGCTCCTGCAAGTCCATCAAAGATGTGGAACAGGTGCCAGAACAGAAAGGGCAGTAATGTGTGAAAACCTCTGATAGTTAGTCGGACATACCAGGTGTGATCCACATGGGGTCTACATGGAGTGGCTTAGACCTCAGTGATGTTTTACAGTCTTTCAGTTATTGAGTGGCTGGGTTTTGTTTTTGAAAGTTCAATTTCTTAAAAACAAAACAAAACACATTTGTCTCAATGGTTCCAATTTACAACCAAAATCACAGACTATACTTGAGATGGTCATGGGTTTCATTCACATTTTTCTATTTTATTTGTTTGTTGTTTATAGAAGTTTTTTTCTTCATCATTTCCCCTTGCGTTCATCTCATGTAATCCTGCTACTGCTCTTTGCTTACATGCTGTTTATTTTGATTCAGAGTAAAAGTCTCTATCCTTAACCTACCATAAGGTTGTCAGCCAGGGTTTGTGTCCTATAACAAAAACAGTAAGAAAACCACTAAATACCAACTTCTTGATCCATATCTGCACATTTGACTGCATAGGAGCCTCTGGGTTTATGCTGGAGAACTGCAAACAACAAACTGAACCAGCCACGTAGCACCTGGATCTTCTGTGAAGGTTTCCTCTTCAAATTTCAGATGTCAAAAGATCCATTTTGGCCAACAGAAAACCCACGACCTAAGTGGTTTGATGGTGTGGATGGGCTGTTGGCAGCCTGATGTCTAGTCTCCTGCTCTGATGTGGTGGCAGTAATGTTCTCCACGCACCTTGTGGAGGATGTGATGGCTCTGGTGCTGCATGTGGAGTATTCCCTCATGGGAATTGTTGGCATGATGTGAAAATACACAGAAGAGCAGTTTTACAGTATCTTGTATGCCATTGGTTGTGGTTTGTCTTATAGGAAACTATCTGCCTATTTCTCACCTTACGCCTCGCTTACTCTTGCTTTCTGAACCCTGGAGAGCTTTAGCCTCTTTGTAACTGAAATGATCTAACTGTAGTGCTTGAACTTCATCAGGGACATCTTGGTGGAAAACAGAGTCTAATCCACAGGAACTCAATCCAGAGATCTTATTCTGGACTAAGGTCTAGAAGTCACATAAACCAAAAATGTTTTTACAATATAGTTCCTGCTGCAAAATATGACTCTGAAAGTAGTTTGAAAAGGAAACAAAATACCTCTGTGTAAACAGGCACAGCAGACAAAAAACCCCAAAACTGCATGCAATGATTGAGGAATAAACAATGTGAAGAGAGGACAACACTTTGAGAGAGCCAACACTTAGAAGTCTTAAACTGCAAATTGTTCCCAGTATGACTTTTTAGTTGGATAACATAAACTTTCAGATCTAAAAGCTTCATTGGGTTGGCTCAGTGACAGACAGTGCCAGGCTGCTCTCTGGACAGAGAAAAGTCCTGAGAAAACCACAACGTAATGCATCATGTCTAAATGTTTGCAAGAAATAATTTAACCTTAGTGTCATCAATCACTTTCCACAACCTAAATCCTCCTCCAAGAGCCTGTCCACCCTGCCCACAGAGATCCTGCCCATGGAGACTCTGCCTCTGGAGACATCCTGCCCATGGAAAGCCTGCCCATGCGGAGACAGCCCACAGCTGGGCAAACCCCACAAGGCTCCTGCGGGAAGGTGGAACATCAAGTTTTGAAGGAAATTAGATAAGGCCCAAGATCAGGTTTGAAAGGAAAATGGAGATGAAACAAAAGTTGTACATGGACTGACTGCAGGTAGAGACCAAGGGCAGCTGAGAAATGAAGAAGACAGAGCTAGCCAAGGATGGGGACAAGCTCAGCCTGGGGCTGGCTACTCCTGCACTTCACTCCTCACCTGTGCTGGCTCCAGCCAGGGAAGGGAGATGAAAGCTGTATCATTTTGAAGCACTTTAACTTGCTAGCTCTGAGGAAGGGCCTCAGAAAAGAAGCAGAAACCTGCAAGCCATGGTCCTTCAGCCACTTCACCAGCACAGATCCCAGTAACTTCCACACATCATGGACCAAAAATGTAATCCATTTTTGGACTTCCACACATCATGGACCAGTAAATGTTTCTTTATAATAGCATGCAGTGTTCCTGGGGCGGAGTTGTGGGCTTGTTTGTTTGTTTATATATATCAATAACATATATTATTTGTTTATATATAAATATATATATTTCTGTTTTTTTTTTTTCCCATGAAATGAGGTATATGAAAGAGGATACAACTGATACAGGGGCCTAAACCCAGTATGTACCATAATGACCCAAGATCATTGAGATGTGTTCTCTTGATTTCAGTAGATAGGTTCAACCAACAGAGAATTTGACTTAAGAGTCTAGGTTCTTCCCAAAAGGAAAAATAACAATGCTCTACCACATCTTCAGGAATTCTTGGGAAAAGAGAGATTAACCTGTAAGTTAATGATAAGTTGAACTCAAAGCTGATGACACATACTAGCTCAAAGACACTGCTGAGGTGTGGAGGACTCTTCAGTGTAGGGCATATTTCAACTCCTGTTTTATCCTCTCCGGGATTGCATTCTGTGGCAAACACAGATTATTTTCAAAAACCTCATTTTCTTCTCTAAACTTAAAATCATATTAATGTCTTCAATTCAGATTTACAAAGCAGCAGGCCACACAGACCCAGCAACATGGGTTGGCCAACAAGTTTGAACAGGAAATGAGGGAGCTTTAGAAAACCATTAATTACATGTAAAGGCAATGATCAGTGACTTCAGCATAACCTCCTCCCAAAGTCATAACCACTATTAAGACATAATTCCATTTTCTCTGCTGCTAAGGCTAGCTTAAGAAGGCCCAGCTATTTCCATGCATCCCTTTGGTTTTGGAGATGGAAGGGAAGGCTTTGCTGGGCTGGAATTTTTAAAATCTTTGTCATATCATTGCGGTTTGCAGTGTGGCTGCAGAAGAGCTATATCAGCACAACTGCAGAGATGGCAAACCACTGTCTGGGATGGGAACTGCAAGGGTGGGCATTGTGTCTGGAGGCAGCAATGCCAAATATCAGCCTGTTTCACAGCAAAGTGGTGAGCTGGACAGGCTCTCATGGCTATGAGTATCCAGACATCACTCCACGGATGTTGTTTTCTCGAAAAGAGCTTCCTCAGAGATTCAGGAGAATCACCAGCTGCTGTTACCTGCCCCCAGGTAGAAGGTTGGTGAAAGGTTTTTTCTCCCACCCTGTCCCTCTTGTGTGGACGCTTGCCAACATGTCACCCCACTTGTGAAGAACCACAAAGGGCCAGTGAGTGAATTGGGCTGAGAAAACCAAATGGAATCCAGCCAGGGAAGAGATGCACAACCCCCCAGGAACCCTCCTCTGCCTCTGACTGTCTGAATTATGATAATGTTAATGCAAGACAATGTCTCAAAACAGATACTGCTTGATTAAAATTATAGACTCCAGGTAGAAAACATCTGAGCAGAACTGAGAATGTGGGCTAAGGAGACTAGGTGAAACCATGCAGCGTTAATTACTGTCTCAATCACCTATTTCAGTTTCACACCACTCTGAATAAGGGTGACAAAGAATTCCAGCATCTGCAGCAAGTGTAGATGGATGCACAAGGATTTCCATGTTTTGTTCAATGTGTTAAAAGACAGAGGCACTGTCCACAGAACTAGAACCGCTCACATCAGACCTCAGTTCATTTTTAGCTTTCTTGCATTATTTTCTTTCTGTGGTCACATGTAGACATTTCTCCAATTAATCTGGATGTGTGCAGTAATATTCCATGTACCTTATGCTTACTGATATCTATTTAATGAGCTTCCCTGAGGCAGAGTTGTGATGCCTTTCAGGTGATAGTAAAGATGTGTTACTGTTTGCTCTCAGCAGATAAAGTTTCTTGCTATTGTGCATACTGGACAATACAAAACTACAGGAGGATGCAGAGGGGTGTTACTGTTGGTTCACATTTGCATGGAGCAGAAACTCAACAAGTCCTTGAGCATCTCAATGCATTTGTAACTGCTCTGAGAAGGTTTGGCCCAAGTGATCTCCAGAGGTCCTAAATTAGTCTATCATCCACTAATTTTATTTTTTGCTTTTACAGAACATGTTCCCTTAGAAGAACAAACCAAGTTACCTACAATGCCTGTGTGAGAGCATGTGGACAAGTATTTAACACAAATATACAGAACAGAAATCACTACAAAGCTGCACTGTGCATGTGTGTGTGCAGACACATACATGCCCCCCTTGGTACCTATCAATAGACAGATCATACAAAGTACAATCCCTCTGTCAGAGGGGGTTATCTGGCAATAAAACATTTAAAAAAATTAAAGTATCAGACTCATAATAAACTGATTTAATATTAAACTAAATTTCTGATGTAGTTCTGGGAATCACTTAACGACTGGAAAACCAGGAAGGTGTAAACAGACCAAGAAACATGCATGGAAAGATAAAATATCTGGGTTTGCTTTTAGCTTGAAAACATAAGCAGCCCAGGCACAGTGTAATTTGTTCATATCCCTGTGAACTATCCCTGAAAATGTCAGGCTGTCAGCATTTTAGCAGATATTTTTCCTCCCACGCTGCCTTGCTGTCCAGGCAGCCTCGGAGGTTGTCCATGTTCTGGTCAAATCCCATACAGCATCTCTAGTTTAGTCTAATCTAAATTACTTTGATACATCTATGAACTGAGCTTGCTTCTCTTTGCATTTCTTTCTCTGATATCCTAATCGTGTAAAGGAACTCCGTATCTTTTGTTAAGAGATGGAAATGAGCACCACACCTGATTAACACAGAGACTAACTATCTCCAGGAAGAGACTATAGATACTGGGCTTTATCTGGGGAGCTCCTGAGGAATTGCATGGATAGACACCATGAGCAAAGGAGTTACTTCAGAGAAGAGTGAAAGCGGTCAATGTATATCAGTGTCAGGCTGATATACCTGTGAGGCTGGAATAATTGGCACAGATTGCCTCCATAAACCAAGAAGCACAGAACTGCAGAATGGTTTGGGTTGGAGGGAATGTTTAAAGATCACCTAGTCCAGCCCTGCTGCCATGGGCAGGAACATCTTCAAGTAGATGGAATTACTCAAAGCTCTGTCCAGCCTGACCTTGAACACTTCCAGGGATGGGTTACGTTTAACTTTGGGGGCACAGGCTTCACTGCATTACAAAGTGGTTCTTTGGACTAAGGTGGAAACACAGTGCAGATGGCACTGGCTGTGGACTGAAGCCATAAATCCAGCAACGAAAGGAAAGACAAGATACTGTCAGAAGGACTTCTCTCAGTATTATCTCAGCAAGAGTTGGTTATGAATTGTGCTGGACACTTCTTCTCAAGACAAATGGGCTACAAACACTTTGGGTCTGTGTTACCACTTTCCATTCAGCTTGCGGTCTGGACAGATCCACTCTGATATGGGTCGAGAACTGGCTGGAGGGCCAGACCCAGAGAGTGGTGATGAATGGTGCCACATCCAGTTGGCAGCTGGTCACTAGTGGCGTGCCCCAGGGATCAGTGCTGGGCCCAATCCTGTTCTATATCTTTACTGATGATCTGGACCAGGAGATTGAGTCCAGCATCAGTAAGTTTGCAGATGACAGCAAGTTAGGAGCTGGTGTCGATCTGTTGGAGGGTAGGAGGGCCCTGCAGAGGGACCTTGACAGGCTGGATGGGTGGGCAGAGGCCAATGGGATGAGATTTAACAAGGCTAAGGGCAGGGTTCTACACTCTGGCCACAATAACCCCTTGCAGTGCTACAGGCTGGGGACAGTGGCTGGAGAGCAGCCAGGAAGAAAGGGACCTGGGGGTACTGGTAGGATAGTAGCTGAACATGAGCCTGCAGTGTGCCCACGTGGGCAGGAAAGCCAATGGCATCCTGGCCTGGATCAGGAACAGTGTGGTCAGTAGGACAAGAGAGGTTATTCTGCCCCTGTACTCGAACTGGTCAGGGCACACCTTGAGTACTGTGTCCAGTTCTGGGCCCCTCAATTCAAGAGAGATGTTGAGGTACTGGAAGGTGTCCAAAGAAGGGCAACAAAGCTGGTGAGAGGCCTGGAGCACAGCCCTGTGAGGAGAGGCTGAGGGAGCTGGGGGTGTGCAGCCTGGAGAAGAGGTGGCTCAGGGGTGACCTCATTACTGTCTACAACTACCTGAAAGGAGGTTGTAGCCAGGTGGAGGTCACTTTCTTCTCCCAGGCAACCACAACAGAACGAGGGGACACAGTCGTAAGTTGTGCTGGGGGAGGTATAGACTAGATATTAGGAGGAAGCGTTTCACAGAGAGAGTGATTGGCATTGGAATGGGCTGCCCAGGGAGGTGCTGGAGTTGCCATCCCTGGAAGTGTTCAAGAAAAGACTGGATGCGGCACTTAGTGCCATGGTCTAGTGGATTGGATAGGGCTGGGTGATAAGTTGGACTGGATGAACTTGGAGGGCTCTCCCAACTTGGTTGATTCTATGATTCTATGAAATTCAGTCACTAGAAACCCTTGGACCTACCACTTGGCAAACAAGCAACTTTAAAGTTAGTATCTGAGCCTTGCCAGGTAAAATAGAAGTTTTGAGGAAAATAAACTGACAGAGGAGGACATGGACTTTTAATCACTCATGCTCTGGGCAGGAAAGTGTGTCCCACTTCTCTCCTGATTGCAACAGCAGGCGATCAGGATTCCAGATAGAGACATATGATTATGATCACAATTAAATCCAATTTAGGATTTTTTAAATGAAGTAATTAATAAATTTACAAACTGCTTACAAAAGAGTTGCAAGTAGTAGGATCTTGATTGTTTGTTTTCTTCAACAGGTATATAGACAGTTATACAGTGTGGCTTCAGGCCCTGCAGGAAGAACCTTGGTAGTTTGATTATTCTTGTAAGCAAGCTATAGTAGAAGCTACTATTTTGAAAAATAACTGTCTGGAAAAATGGGTAATACTGAGATTTTTGACAACTTGGCTTCTGCAAGGAGAACTGTGTCTTGATGTTTATACAAAAGGATTACTAAAAGGAGAGGGGAGAAGGAAGCAGATTCTGCATTATTTCACACATACAGCTGCTGCAGATACAATGCTCAGACTGAGAGGGGCTGGTTCCTGGTAAGAGCATCAACTCTGGAAGCACCTGGTCAGATGTTTGGACTAAGTAGGCTACAACAGAGTGAGGCCACAACGGTCAGATGTTTGGACAGTGCCTAAGTAGGCTACAACTGAGTGAGGCCACAACCTTTAGTGCAGTGACTTTTCACGCCTGCAGAAACAGATGGAGGTTTAAAAATGGATTTTTTTTTTTCACTTTAGAAGAAGCTGCCATAGCCTAGAGACCACAATTTGATGGTATTTGGTACTCTGCTAAGTTATAGAAAAAAAAATAAATTAAGATAATTTGTTTTCCCTCTCCTTCAGGCTGTCCCACAAGGAACTACAAGATTGTATAGAAAGGTGCATTAAAAATTAAGAAATCAAGGCATTTTTGCAGAAACTCATGTTCCCTCTTGCTTAACAGCATCATCCACCCTCCAACTGAAAACACAAATGTCTTCCGTGGCTTTGAAAACAATCATGTCCTTTGTAAGCAAAACAGCTACAGAGCTGAGGAATCTTAATGGAATATCTTTATGAGAAGAACATATTAATAAAAGGCAGCTTATATAGAAAGAGCATCTTCATGGGCAGATGAGATTATTTGGATGAAACACTGAACACAGTGTGAATACCAAATACACTAAGTTTTTTTCTCAAAATTTGCCAGATTTGTCAAAATGGAAACTTTAAAAAAAAAAAAAACCAAACCCCAAATAATTACTGTACAGTAATTTTTGTATACAGTAGGTATTTAATTTGTGTTCAGGTCTTATCACACTTCAAGAATAATTTCATCTAGATGCTTTATTTCCATCCTGTTAGATGATGTCTGAGAACACAGAGCAGGCTGGTACCTCCAGAGAATGTATAGATACATTGCAAAATGAAAACTATTTCCATGGGTATAAGCAATTCTGTGGGAGTGAGTGCATTTGCAGCTTCCAGGCCAAGCAGGGTGACCTTTCCAGAACTTGTAAAATCAAATCAAATAAAAATAGATTCAAACTATTCTTAAAATGAAACAGCTCAAAAAAAAGAAGCCTAGGAACCAAAATGCTGGAAGAAAACAGAACATGCACCAGCAAATATACTTTAAAATGAAATTTTAAACTTAAAATGACAGTATTTGTGTCTCTATTTCTCCCTCTCTCTACCACTTCTATATCACTCTTATCAGAGTCCTCTCAGCCCCTAAATGGACATTTTCCCATCCTGATCATTCCCAGGATAGAGAAGAAGGAATTTTTTTTCACTTGGCTGATGCAAACAGCAGATCATCCTACAGAGAAACGTCAAGGACAGTTCAGAGTCCTAATCCCTGACCTGCCTGCCCTTTCCTAACCAGCTATTGACATTGAACTCACAAAGCTGCAGTGCTGAGATGAGATAATGAATTCTGTTTGCTTTGGGTGTGGAAGAGGAAGAGGGCGAGATAGGGGAGGAGGAAGGGCTCTGGATGGAACTGCTCTGTTGTGATGCCAGTCTCACATCCCTAATGTCTGAAACTTTTTTAAGGAAAAAAACTGAAGAAATAGCCACTGCTTTCTCCATGGAGCACGGCAGGTGGGCAACACAGTGCCAGCTAAAAAAGGGCATCGCTGGCCTCCCACTCAGGCACTGAAGTGTCCCCAGAGATCAGGTCCTGAGCATGGGCTCATGCGCCAGCACGGACAGATCCCCCTCGGAGCCACTGCTCCAGCTCCACTGACACGGCCAGGGCAGAACACTCATCTGGCCATTGACAAACTCCAAAGTCTTCTCCATTTCTTCATGGGATCAAGTGGTGTGTCCTGTAGCTCTGGATTATGCTCTTTATCCCTTTGTATTTTTAAGCAATTATTTGTTGGTTTGGGAAAACCCAGGAGAGGGTACTTATGGTACTTAACGTTCATAGAGTAGCTTGCATTCACAGATGCTTCTGCCCCAATATCACTTACTCCCAAGCCCCTCCATTATAGTCTAAAGTGGAAAATGATTAAGTTTTCCTATCATGATCCCAGGAACAATCAACTTTGAACGCCTGCCATCCACATTTTTAGACTGTTGAGTCAGAAAACCTGTAAATCCTAATGTAAGTCATAAGACTTATTATTTTTAAATAGCATTTGCTGCTTGTTCTTATATTGTATATTGATATTTTTTACCAAGTTTTCAATTAAGGACTTGTTAATCACACCCTGAGGGTAATGATTCCTGCTTCTGGAAGTTTAGCTATTTTCTCAGTTGCATTTTTTTAGCACTAAATAGTCACAATTAATATTGTAGTAATCCTAAGATGCTGAGTGAAAACAACACAGTTACTGCTCCTGTTACCAGAAATATGAAGAAAAAAATCTATTTCTAAATTGGTGTTAAAATTCTGAGAGTGTCAAGAAGATGAAACTCTTCTAGATACTGCCAGAGTGAAGCAGGGAGCAAAATAATACCCGTTTGGGGATGACTCATTAAGAAGAGTGAACAGTGGCACCAAATTATGTAGCCTTGTGAGAATTTGTTTACTTCCTTCTAAGGCACACAGGAAAAAACACACTGAACTCCACAATTTCTTCCTGCGTATTTAAGTAATTTTGGTAAGTAGATATTACTGGAATGGAAAAGGAAATCAGAAAAAAATAAATACAAGAGTTGGAGAAATCAAATTACTTCTGGCTGTACCTCTAGCAGGATTAGTTTGCCAGGGTTTAAAAATTATTACCCCTGTTGACTATTAATACTGAACATTTTGGGCTACTTCCACTCATTACAGCCACAGGGAAGGCAGAGGTTGGGTTGCCTTACTCTGAGATACTGCGACCCAAAGTCAGCAGCTGTATGGAACACCAGCTCTTACAAAGTCAACAAAATTGACTGCAAATTAAAATTCATCCTAAAAGATTAAATTCTTGCATTCTCTGAGTGTGTGTATACAAGAATATTGGACAGCTAGGTGTTAACCTCCATGCAGCAGGGAGATTAACTCCAAAGGTTGATTTACTGGTCCCCAAATGCATAAACCATAGGAGAAGTTGATAGAAATGTTGGGATGTAGCATTTATCAGTTCTGCAACTGACCCTCTTCAATGAGGACTGTTCAAAGTCGAACTGACAGGTGGGTTTGAAATGGTTATTTGTCAGTTTCCTTCACTCATTGATATGTCTGCCCACCCTTAGCAAAACAGCAAAAACAAAACAAAACCCCAAACCGGCTGCTGAAACCCAGCTTTCCTCTCATCTCTTCCCAGACATGCTAATCAACATAATTCATGGTAAGAAGGGAGGAAAATGAATATCCTCACATGGATATTTCATCAAGATTCTGGAGAGCTTCATAAAGCAGCCTCTTTTAGAAACCATAAAATGAAACAAGACATATTTCTGGGGTTGTCAGCAGGTAGATCCACTGGTTTTGTGGTAAGTAATCTCTTTGGGAGGAAGTCTTTGCTCTGATGTCTGTGTTGGATGTTCTGTGGCTCCCCGCAGCCGCACCAGTGCAGGTCTGTTCACTGGGAGAGGAGGCGGTGATGATATTGCTTCTAACAACCAGACTGAAGTATAGCCCGAGGCTGTCTTCCAAAGCCCCCTCCAAACAGCCTCTAATTAATTTTAATCCTGCCACTCCAATGAGTCCCAAGAGTGCAGCAACCAAAACAAAAAAAAAAAAACCTTCATCAAGTCATTCAGAAAAGCTTTGACGGCATTGCTTCAAGATTTTAGGGCTCCAAGCAGAAAGCTCTACAGAAAGCTCTACAGAAAGCTTTTAAATGCAATTTCCCTTCAGTTTCTTTATTTTTTATCCTCAAACCTGTAAAAGGTCTGTTTTCAATGAACAGTGTAGTTCCTTTTCCTTCCTGGGCTCCACAGGTTTACTTTACGAAGTGGGTGGCAGATCTCAGGGAAGCCCACCACGGGCATTCAAGTTCTCCATAGCCTGGGCTGAGCAAGGCAGACTCGTCCCCCTTCACCTTCTCATGCAGCCTTTGGTCTCCAGGCAGAAAGGCCACGTGGAAAAGTGGAAACAAGCAAAATACAAACAACCAGCACCCTGAGACCAATCGTCCAAAATCATAACCTGGATCCCTGGAGCCACCACTGCCTTTGACACCAGTAACTATCTGCCCATAGCAGAAAGCTGCTTTCTAAGCTCATCAGATGTTGATGGACTTGGAGATGGTGCTTATTTTGTCATGAAGGTAGAGATGTTCACTCTGGTTTTGTCTAGCAGGAGTGTTGGTCGTACAGCTTGGGTGCAGATGGAATTTTGGGAATGCTCTTGAATTTAGCAGTGAAAATGCTCCACATGGGACACTTCTCTGCATTTACCTTTCCACCAAATGTCATGTAATCTTATTTTGCCAGGAGAAACATTCACCAAAAACAGCTGAATGAACATCACTAGAGAAGATCTCCCAAATGGAATTTTAGATTTGCATGTGCGTAAGAATATCAGTCATGGAAAATGTTTATAAATAGACCGGAGGTGTTTCTGAGGAGGGAAGGCAAGAGACAGCAATTGCACCTGATTTGAATAGGTGCTGAATATTCCTTTGTGAATCACCTTCACAAAACAGGTGTTCCTCTGTTTTATCCCATTTTAGATGTTTCGTGGATGGAAGTGGTTTTTAAGGGTTTGTTGGTAAAAAAGATTTCGGCTGGAGATGTTTGTGTGAGGAGACAGAGACACTTGAAATGCTCTGTTAATGATGTATCAGAGAAAGGAACATGAAAGGACTGGATCAGAAACACAGACACCCACACATGCATACCCCCAGCACTACAGAGGTTATGAACGGGAGGTGTGCAGTGTTTTTGCCCCACATTTCCACAGCCCCGATGCAGTCCATGGAACAGACACAGGTGTATTGCTCAGTATATGACCCCTTTATTTCCTTCACACAATTCAAATGCTGCCCCAGTGTCTGAGTTGCTAAATTCTCTGGAAGCTTTTCCTCAACCTCCCACGATACAAGGTGCTGTTATTGCCCCTGCTTTACTGACTGCCGAGCTGAGATCTACAGGAAATGCATCTCCTAACTGTGGATGCCTAATTAAGAGAGGTCTACAAACTGTTTTCTCGGAACACTCCTTATGTGCCCAAAATGTTCTTCAGCAGCAGTTGTGAGTACAAATTCAGACCCCTGCATCTCAAATGAACCATGAAGAAATTGAAGAATACCCAATTAGTAACAGTCTGTGAAAAGTTAGGTTGAAGTGAATTAAGCAGCATCACAAAAGGAAAAAGGTGGCAAAGGAAGGGAAAACAATCGGTTTTCCAAGGCGCCATTCAACCATCTTAACCATCCAATAATCCTTTCTTCTCCTTTTCTTAGGCTGATTCACTACTTCCAACTTCTGGAGCAGACAAAAGAGGGGTCCTGCAGACCGCGCCGTCCTCCACCACAGCTCCTGGTCCTTCCTCCTCCTCTCTGGCTGGCCCCAGCAGGGGTCACTCAGAGCTCAGGAACCACAGACTGCCCAGCGCAGCTCAGCATCATGGGCAACCTATGGATCATGCTAACATCACCATGATGTGTCATCATGCAGTGCCAACGTTATTTGGTGGTTTTGTTATCTCAGTACTTTCTGTCCAGCATGAGGTATGCCGTGCAGACAGCCCGGCTCTGCTCAGCACCATCATCCTCCACCTACCTCTGGAGGCAGATGGTGCTGAGTCAGCCTCCTCCTGCTTTCATCAGCCTCCTTCCCTGGAAAAGGTGGTGCTATCCACATCATCTCACTGCTTAAATACAGAGACAGGAAGAGTCTAGATGTGGATAATCTTATCCTAACTCCTCCCCTTAACTGGACATAATCATTCTCTCTCCTCAGCAAAGTGCCAGATGAGGACAGACCCTACACACTTCTGTAGAGGCCATGTTACACTGAAACAGGAGGCTCCTCCTTCTCACAGGGAAGGGATGAGAAGTGTGAGACACAATGTGTCCTGTAGCTTCCACCTGGGGCAAAGATGTCAAGTGGGAAACACCAAATCCACAGAAATTCTCAAGAGAATCAGGCATCTCTAGGGCAAACTCTCAAGTGTGGTACAGCATGTGACAGCTCAGGGCTGAAACTGAGAGACCATCTCAACACTTGGCTGAAGCGTTCCTGTGGGAAATGGAGCTTTGTGGGTATCTGCTCAGACCTAACCCCATCCTCTGGAACATGAGAGAAGTGCAGGATTTGGAGCTAACATTGCAGACAAACATTCACAGAAACTGCAAAATATAAAGGCCCGATGCCAAATCCACATTCTGTCAAATATCAGGTTTGATATCTGGGCTGGAGATTCCTGAAAGAAAGTTGGTAGAATTCTCTCATATAAACAAAGCAATGTAGCTCTAACTTGTGTTTTTTAAAGGAATTGACTACTTGATTAGTGGAGGGGGAAGAAAGTAGACACAGAGAACTTCCAGTCCAAGCGGTTTATATCTGACAAAGGTAGAAGCAGCTGAAAATAGCATTTCATAATGAGAAGTGCAACTATCAAGGGTCCATGCTTTAAGATGCTGGCACAGGATGTCTCAGGATATGTCCAAAGGATGGGAATACTGGCCAGACCTCAGAAGAGTTCCAAGTGGAAGCAGATGACTTGGCAGGGTGATGGTAAAAGGCAGGGCAGCTGTGTCGCTGCAAGGACTCCAGTCCAGAGGGCAGAGAAGGCTCTCCAGAGTCCCCTGGAAATGGAGGTGTCCATGCTGTGCACAGTGCCTGGCAGCATGGGAAGGCTAAAAACCTGCACCGTGTCCCAGCTTCCACATCTTTCCTCTGGGTTTTTCTAATGAATGCATGTAATAGTCTAGGTTTACACCAATAGGATGCTGGTGTATAAAGAAGTGCTTTCTGCTTTCAAGGTCTACATATTCTACTCCAATAAACTCCTTGAGATCTTTTCAGTATGTCCATGCTTTTTGCAAACACTCCTGCAGAATCTGGAACACTCCAAAGTGTCCGTGCCAAAGACAGTGATTCATTGCACCGCTTTAATAATGGGCAAGAAAAGAGGCTTTTGAGTCCTGTAACCCATAACAACTTTGAACAGAACAAAGGACCCTCTCCAAAGTCAGGGAAGTTAATAGAGCTCCTTTCACTAAAGCCTAACCTGAGTGTGTTGAACGACTAAATCTGAGCTCCCCACCACCTCCCTCAGGATATCCTCCAGCTGTGGTGACAGTAGTTGTTCATTTTCTGCATACCACCCTAATGAAACAAAATCATGGAAGGTTAAACAAAGACACTGATGGTCTATCGAGGTGATTGGAACCAATGAAATGGAACTAGTATCCTATGAACTGCCTGCTCCCCGCAACACAGCCAGCAGAGCACACAGCCTTCCTGAAGGATTTTTCAGTCCTGTGTCTGCTTAAATTAATCCTTATCAAAGAGATCATTCATGCACGTTAAGGAAACCATTTTCTCTCCTCCCTTTCCAAGGACCACGTTTCTCTGTCGACCTCTGACAGAAGTGTCCCCAGAAGACCACACAGAACCACCTTTCCAGGCAGCAGGCAGAAAAGCACAGGCAGAAGCATCCAGAGAAAACCAATGAAGGACCATTATTTGAACCCAGCTTTTAGGTCTCATGGGTGCAGCTCACTGCCTCTTAAGCCTGTTTCTTTTTAGAGGTGGATATAGAGAGAGGACGTAGGCTGAGCAGCCATTCAAGGGCTGAAGTGGGGGCACTCTCTCCCCTCACCCCATGCATACAGGGTGATCTTTCACAAGGCACTTTTAATTTAGTGATATTTCAGGTATTCAATTTGTTTAAATATCTTTTAACTATCTTACATATGCGCCTGGAAGAAACTCATCAATTCATTCCTGAGAATCTCATAGTTTATAGATTTAAACAACTCTCCTGACAACACCTAGCTTGTGAAAATTTGTTTCAGTTCAATGTGTTTCTTCTCTTTTTGGAGCCAACTGGTCTTTTTCAACTTGATTTTCTAAGGATAAAATAAGGATAAGGATAAAATAAGATTGCCTGGCTCGTAGTTCCCACCTCACTCCCAGTTTGGCCAGTTTCAGCCAGAGGAGAAGTCTCAAAGATATTTTGTGTCACTATACATGTTGATAACTCGCTTGCGGCTGGCAGGAAGCAGTGTTCCCACAGTAAAGCCCAGCTGTCGCCTAGCCTGTGGCTGCAGCTGGCAGGGCAGCCAGCACGGGTCTCGACTGCACTGGCCACCACATATTGTCCCTCACATGGCCAGAGTGCCAGAGAAATGCAAAGAGATGTAAGGTGCTGTGATGGGGTAGACAAAGTGGGTATAAGGCATGGTCTCCTAGCAGACTAAACCCTGTGAATTCAGCTCCAGAGCAATTCCTTTTACCATGGAATACTGTGTTCTGGATGTGTGTAGTCTTAGGTTCAGAAGGCCCTTCTGATACAAACACAAAATTCAAACATGTCATAAAACCTTTGGTCCATTTCTATTACCCCATTGTGGAAGTGTTATGAAGTCATGGCTTTCTGTGGCAAATCTTCCACTGGTGCTTCCCTGCTTGTTGGTAGAAGATAACTAACTCAGGATGGGTAGATGTGAGGATTATTGGGAATTAGTAAGAGCCTTAAATGACACTTGATATGAGCTGACACGAGTCCATATCACACAAAGGCAAGGAAGCCATCCCCACTGCTTCCATAGAAGCCCAGATCCCACCACAGCCTCCACTGCAGCTAATGGAAGGGGAGGGGGACTCGGAATTCAGGAGGAAGCACACCCGCACCTCCACTCTGCTCTTTTGTATTTCAATTTTCTTTGGCCAGTGGGGATGATTTTATAGCATCACAGCAGAACATTATCTTTTATACTTTGACAAAATGAAACTGAGTCCTTGGGATTTTTTCACCCATTGCTCTCTTGGCTACTTCACTGCAGTACTATTTCATTACTTATTGATTTTTCAACGTGCTGTCTGCATCGCTGTAATTTACACAAGTTCTGATAGCCCTCAGCGATTCTTAACACCTCAGGGTGAGATCATGGAGTTCACTTGAGATACCAAAGGTAGGCAACAAGTTCTTCAGCAAAGACGACAAATTGACAAACTTGATAGCCAAGGAGGAAATTTGAGCAGCTGAAGCCATATTGTACCCTTAATTATCATCAGATTTTTCTTGGCCAAATTGAATTAGAGCAAATTTGCACCCCAGAAATTACTCTTACATACTGCTAATAAGAGACTGCAAAGTGTATGGCTAAACCCCAAGAAATTAATAATGCATGTCCCTTACATGGCAGCTGAACTAATGCTATTTCTGTTGCAACTGGAGATAACCACTGGTTTACAGATAGGCTTGTTGCTGGAAAAAGCTGCCTCGTGACCAAGGTACAGTGAACTACAATGAGCTCCTCTTATGCCGAAGTAAACAACTCTTTCTTCTTCAAGCACTTTTCCACATTTCTGCCATTTGGACTAACTCAGAGGGAGACACCATGGCAAAGGCAATGCTCACCTTGACCAGAAAGTATGGACAGACCCAATGTCTCTGATGCAATAGGATGTTGTAGGAGTCTATGTGCCTATCTCTATCCTGATGCCTTGGAGCTCCAGAGCAGTGATGCTTCTGCAGGAAACCTGCCACTGCTTAGCAAAATAAGCTCTAATCTAATAAGAGGGTCTGATCCTGCTGGTGTCATGCACATTGATAGCACTTCAAATCGCTTTAGGAGATCTGAGTCAATACTGACTGGCCTCCCCTTCCTTCCAAGTAAACTACAAAATGCTTGAGACGCTTTTTAGATGTCTACTCCTCTGCAGCTGGAATAACATTGCTGCGAGGAATCCTGGCTTTTTAGGTTGGCTTCCCTCTGACTGAACTGTAATTCAGGAAGAAAAGATTTACACAAAAGTCTGAGATGACATTTGGGTAAAAACTAAAAGCCTTATGAACCCAGCGTTACAGACTGATCTATCTAGGTGTGTGGAAAATCCCCTATAGGAAAGGAGGATATTGAATGGACAGACAGTGAAGCAAACCCAGCAGCAACCAGCTACTGTCAATTGTCTTGATACCTCAAAATCCCAACAGAAGTGAGTTTCATTACAAGCAAAAGCATACATAAGACTTACAGAATTGACCGAATGAAGGATGGAAGATCTTAAGAGAATTTTTGTGGGCACATACTTAGGATGCTGTACTGTAAAGAACAGATACAAGTAATGCAAAATAAAAGCTGTAAGGACATTCAGTGGGTGAACTGATGAGTTGGAAGCAAAACTCTGTTATGGCAGCAATGTACATATGGCAGAGACACTGGCCTGTTTCCCTACACCATGATCTCAACCCACAATCCTCTCAGTGCTGTATATGCCCAGTCAATGCTTTTTGTCCCTGGGATTTCTATGTGCAGGTGGATTTTCTGATAATCTCACTGACTCTCCATGTGGAGATGCCGTAAGAGAGGACTTCACAGGAGTACAGCAATATCTGAAATAGCACATCACCCTGCATGGTTTTAACAGACCTTCCACGAGCTCAAAGGTAAAAGGATTTCTTCCACAATCAGCTTGTCATGAAGTCTGCAACTTGCTGCAGCATGAGGGTCTGGCTGGTTCATGGTGCGGCTGTGTCTCTTTGGGGCAGAGACTGCACTCCTGTGCTGTGCCTGGACTTGGTCTGGAGTTTCTGAGGGTCCTCAGCCACTTGCAGGGTATAAATCAGCAGCATAACCAGCCCATGCTGTGGTGCAGGCTGGCACTTTCCCTATGAGTTCCACCACCCACACCAACTCAAAAAAGATATTAACAATTAACTGAGGCACACAGTATTGAAAAGCCTGGACAGATGGTTAAAGGAGCATTTTTTTCCCCTGGAAAACTTCCCTAATAAGACACAGATATTGTCAGATTTTATCCTTTCCTAAGCTAGCTCCAGAACAGCTGGCATTAGGATGTCATGAAGAGTCAAAAATCTTCAGACACTTCTTGATAACTTCTTAAGTGCTTTTGTGAGAGAAGACATCCTGGATGCTGAAAGCTGCCAATGGTCCTATGTCCCTGGCAGGAGGCAGGACAGGCCATAAGGTCTCTGAGCTGTGGACCCAGCAACCATGGTGGAGCTGGGGAGTCCCTCCTTGGGTGGAAGGTGAGTGCTGATAGCACACCCACAACACTGGCAGAAAAATATTATCTAAGCCATGCCAAAACTCTGGAGCTAAGTACAGAGTTTAGAGGCTCTGGAGGCAGAAGGCTCTCAAGTTTCTCCAGACTGGCCGTGCTTGGCATGTGCATTTCAGGGCTTGTTTATTTTTTACTGTTTCTAATCAAACTAGTACCTGAAGTTATTGCTTTTTGAAATTGCCAGGTGTTTACATAATGCTGCGTGTGCAAATGGGGCCAAGTTAATGACATTAACATTTACTGACCCACAACAACATATTTTATTCTGCAACTTGAAGGGAAAACATGAATGACCTTATGAGAACCTTACCTACACCACCTCCTGATTTGGCCTTTTTTATAACTCTCAGGCTACAGTGAAAGCCTTTTCTCTCTCACAGCCATGCATTTGTGCACACACATGTGCACACACACTCGTGCTTATTTACAATTCTGATTGCGTGGAGCTGCTCACCAACGTGGTGTGAATAATGCCAGGAAAAGATACTCTTCAGAAAATCAATACCTTGAAAGTGCTGTTTTAGGGTTGCAGTAGTTGTTGGTTGTGTTTCTGAGTTATTCCTATTGACCTGAGTTCAAAAACAAGGTATTGATTTATAAAGTACCTTCAGTAAATAAATGCACATTCTTTCTGCTCCCCTAATAACCTGTAGCATACAGAGCAGGGCTTCAGCCCAGCTCGGGGAGGCTGCGCACTGCTCCAAGCCGGGACCAGCACGGGCACGGAGATAACACTGTGAGAGCAACGCACTGACTGGGCTGGGAGCGGGAGTAAAGAGAGGGAGGAAATGGGAGCCTGATGGCTCCTTTTTAAAGGAAGTCTGGAAAATCGTTGGCTTTTTTGCGTATTTGAAAGTGGCATCCTCCCCTTCTACTCTGCCCTGATAAGGCCACATCTGGAGTACTGGGTCTAGCTGTGGGATCCCCAGTTCAAGAGATACAGGGAACTACTGGAGAAAGTCCAGTGCAGGCTACAAAGATGCTGAGGGGCCTGGAGTGTCTCTGTGAGGAGGAAAGGCTGAGAGCCCTGAGGCTGTTTAGCCTGGAGAAGAGCAGCCTGAGAGGGGATCTGACCAATGCTCAGCAAGAGATAAAGGCTAGGCGGTAAGAGGATGGGGCCAGACTCTTTTCAGTAGTGCCCAGCAACAGGACAAGAGCAACAGGCACAATCTGGGAGGTTCCACCTAAACATGAGGAAAAACCACATCTGACCATGCTACTACAAACCCGGTGCTGTCAGCACTGCCACGAAGAACACTTTCAGCTAGCAATGGCTGCTGCGGCACAAGCACTTCGAGATTAAATCTGCACATCTAGGGACATGCATTAGGCTTTTAAAGCCTGCTGCAGCCCCTCTCTCTAACCTGGGACATCACAAGTATGCCTGTGACCAACACTGCACTGTTTTATTGCGTGCCAAGCTTTAGAGGGGAAAATACCCTATATTTTCTCTTTAACTTACGTTGCTGCCTGAAATCAGTCTTACGGGAAATAAGACAAATATCAATGTTAACAAAAAAATCTGAAGAAAAAGCATATGTGGAAAACATTCATCCAAGGTGAGCATGCCTGCCTTCATAGTCTGCTTTGAGTCTCATGATATTTACTATCCACAGAATGCAGACAAAAATCCAGCTTTCTCAGTCTGAGAATCTGGCTGTGCTGTGATTATAAATGTCTATTACACGTGTTCTGGTGTGATGAAATGCCTTTGCTCCTCAGAAGTTCTCAGTTTAGGAACCATCTCACTCGAGCACCCCAGGAGATGGCCAGCGGCAGACTGCTGGGAAAACAGACCAAAACCGGCAACTCTGAGAGAAGCCCTGGAAAGGCAGTCTTTATCCACATCCTGACTTAAAGGAGAATATTTCTGCTGTCATTGTTCAAGCATTTATAAGACCGAAATCAAGGTGGGATGCCTCTACCAGACTAAGGTTCCATTGCCAGCAACCCAACATGACAACCATAAAGATGATGGTTATTGTGATAGGAGAAAAGGAACAGCAAAGCCCTCTTCTCACTTTGTTTCCGAGGACAGTTTTGATCTAGTTCTCCCACAGTACCTTTCATCATATTTCCCACTGCAGACTTAGAGGAGTTGGAGAGTTCCTCGAGGGAAGTGGCAAAAACCCAGCCCAAGGCCTTGCTCTGGTGCTCCTGCCTTCCTGTTACTTAGAAATTAAGTTGATTAGAAAGTATAAAAATTCACCTAAATTGTCATGAATTCAGAAAGATGATAATGTCCATATCTTGTCCTCATTTTTATTGCTATTGCTATGTGACCTTGTCAACAGCTTATGTCTTTTTATTGCCAGTCTGACCCTCAGTAGTATGATGCACACCTGTATCCCTGCACTAGGGCTGAGCTGTAAAATCCACTGAAAATTTATTTTCCAGTGCAGCATTTTTTCATTAGATTTGTCATCCATGAAATGCTGCATGGGAACCTCTTACTTTAGTCCCATCTTATGAGGAGTCCTAGCAGGTTGCTTCATTTTCCATCCTCGCATCCCTCCATGCTGCCTCAGCAGCTCCCACCTGACTCTTGAGGTCCCACTGGCACCATGCAGCTCTCTGGTGCTCCTGAGCAGTAGCTACCTGCTAACATTGACTTTTTAATCCTTTCTAAAGGCACCAGAGAGTTACTGAGATGAAAGGAGATGGGCTGTGTTAGCAAGAGCATCTCAGCACGATGTCCTACTACCCTCTACAAACAACAAATATTTCAGGTATCAGTATGGTATCAGTATTGTTTACAAGAAACTATCAATTAGCTCATTGCAAGGGGGAAAGCAAATGCATCCAAAATTAATGAACTTTTCCAGACAATAACATTTTTAGAGTATTTCATGCTCATTTTAGTACTTTATGAATTTGAAGTGGCCAATCTATCTCTGTTTTTACTGTCATAAACCATCAGGATGACAAATGTTGCATGCATTTCCCTTATACTGTTATAACTTAAGTTCATTTCATAGTTTTGTTTCATACATCTCAGCCCCTGTATTTCAGAATTTATGGCCTTACTACAAAGGTCACACATGAACAAGTGCAAGTCCTCTAAGATCTGTTATTCAGAAACACTAAGCTGATGTTAGCTTAATTGATTCTGCAGAAGCAGCGATGCTTGTAGCTCCTGAGAATAAGGGCTTTCCACAAACTGGCAAACTTTCCAGTGGGTAAAATAAATATTCTGACATCCTTGTGTTAGAAGGTCTGTGAGCAGTACACAGTTAGACCAACACACCTCTTTAATGATGCCATTTAGTTCCGATACTGTGTCCTAAGATCCAGATGATCACAGTTTGTGGATCACCAGCCAGTGACAAAAGTTCCGTTAACAGTCCATTTCCTTTCTTGGGTGCAGCTGCACCCAGTGCAAGACCCAAAGCAAAGCCCAATGCCTCCACTAACCCAGATGGTTGCCAGATCCTGGGGTGACCTCAGTGAGGTAATGCAAGCAGGGTGACCCAGTGAGCCTGTCTGCTATCAGAGGCTCCCTGGGGGTTCCCAGCAGCCTCCTCCCATCCCACAGAGCATCAAACACACCTGCTATGGGATATCTGAGGATTACATGTACACTTTCCAGGACAGATGTAATAAAAAAAAAAACAACTGTCCCTTTTCCCAACAAGATTACAGAAAAGTAAACAAAGAAATGTTGAGTGCTTCAAGGAAAGGCCCCCTTGAACTTATGGATGTGATTGGTAGATTTAAGATCACTTCTCCCAGAGTACATCTCGAAGTAAAACAATTCTCATCCCACTTCTGTGAGAGAAGACACAACAGTTTGGTTTTGAGTATAGTTCCATTCTGAGACAACAAAGATTTAGCTGTGGGACTGATTGTGACCTGGGGTGCGACCACCCTGCACAAGAGGCACCTCAGAGCCTGGCCAGCAACACAGGCTCAGAAAGCTCAGTCAATACTGCAGATGAAGGATATGACAGTAATTACACAAACCTCATAAAGTGTTACAGAGCAAATCATGACCAAGCCCGTGCTGATGACAGTGGCTACACAATGAGAAGAGGACCAACAGCTTGTCATAGACCTGAACACCTCACACTGTCTTCCCATCTCTGGCCCCATTTGTCTCTGTGCTTTCTCTGCAGGACAGGTTTCTGCTCCCCACCTCCTGGCTAGGTAGGTGGGAACCCAAACTCCACAGCTGCACTGCAGATGATCCCTCAGCTGGAACCAGATGGGCAGCCAGCTGGAGGCCAGTGCCCATCAGCCATCACTCCAGTGCCCAGAGGGGCTCTGATCCATGCACTAGTGCAGGTGCTGAGGATCGTGACTGGTACACTCCCTGCACACCCCTGCACACACTTGCCCCTTGAGCTCTCCTGTGGGAGGAACCAAACTGAAGTCACTGCTCTTCCTTGCAGGTTTCCTGTGAGTTCTGCTGATAAGAACACAATGTTTTCCCCTGACTGGCAGTCAGAGAAGAGCCTGCAGCCTTCGGAGGGATCGATCCGATCGATCCCAGAGGCTCCATGTCATTTCCAGGGGATTTGCTAAAGAAGCTACTTATGTCCCTTTCTCATTTCCACCAGCTCGTTACCAGCTGCGGCTGCTCCCGGCACTTCAGCAGCACCTGCAGGAATGGACCCTCTGCTCCGGCTGTGCCAACACAGAACTGCCAAAGACTGGAGGCTGAGGCCGTGTGAGGGCAGTGTGAAGCCCATCACCCTCCTCTCCCCTCCATGGGGCACACACAGACACACTTTTTCTTTTTTTTTTTTTTTTCCCTTTCTTTTTTTTTTTTTTTTTTTTTTTTTAAAGGGCAGCCCAGCAGCAGACTCAGCAACTGATCCCCTGGCTTAACTTTTAAATTAAGACCATTGTAAATTTGGGAACTTGAGAAGAGATGGAGAGGACACCCATAATCCTTTGCAAATGTCAAGTGGCTCTCAATATTGGTTACTCTTCAAAGGTAGCTAGGCTACAGCGTGTTGCTGTAATGAAACAGCCCTGCTAGGCCCACTCCATGGGGCTTCAGTCAATATACATAATATTATTGGGCTTTGGCAGGATTAAATATTGTTTCTTTTGCTCCCTTGTAATACGGTGATCTATTGCGCTGAAAATTCCCAGTAAGTCCTCTCCTGCAGCCCAGGATGCTGGAACCCATGGGATGCTCCATCACTACTCCCTGCCTGTCCCAGCACCCTTGGCACACTGCTGACAGAGCTTCCCCATGGTTTACGTGCTCATGGAATAACAGAACGGTGGTGGTTGGAAGGACCCCATGGGATCATCTAGTCCAGCATCTGTGCTAACGCATGTGGCCTGGTCCACTCAGCCATCACTGCTGATAAAGGCATCTCATGGTTCTTCCCCACTGACAGGCAGAAGGGATTGAGAATTTTTAAAAAGAAAAGTTAAACAACACTAAAAGGCTCCGAGCACCAATGGGACCCACGGGCAGACTTGGAAGTGTTGAAATATCTAGAAAAATAGCACTTTTCCCTACATATGGCTCAAAAAAGTTCATAGATCTGTGTTTTGACTGCAAGAACTCAGTTCCTCACAAACACCCATTAAGCACGAGACATCTTCACAATTAGCACTTGTTTGAATCTCCTGGGGCACTCAGAGCAGTCACTGCAGCTTTGTCTGAGCAGACAGCGTGGGATGAGACCCCAAAGCACTGTGACTCCTTACATTAGACCTCCTCCTTGAGTCAGGTGCTTCTAAAAGCATCCTCTCTTGCAAAAGGCACACACGAACCTTGATTTAAGGGGTCTTGGGCAGAGGACCTCACAGCTGAATTACTGTCAAACCCATATATTTTATCTTTTCACATTTGTATTTTCTCATTCTGATACTTAATTAATTTTATTTGATTGAGTGTGGTCAATTTTTCCTCCCAGCTACCTTGTACGTATTGTAACAGCAAGGTTCCCTCCGATTCTCTTTCAGATGAAGCCAAACATGGAAAATGCTGGCAAGACTCTGCTCTCAGTTATAGAGAAACAGAGAGCTTGCAGGAGAGAGCAGGGTTTGGCATCCTGCGCATTGGCAGAGCCCAAGGACTCTCTATGTTTCCTCTGGTGTGAAGTAAAGTCCTCACAATTTAGCGGCAAAGAAAAGAGTTTCCAGAACCTAGGCTGGTACATTTAATTAAATGTGGACTCACCCTCACCACTGAATCTTCACTGATGTCAGTAATTCTGAAAAAAGTGGTTGAAAAAAGTACAATATTCCCCTTACTATTCTTATGGTACCTTTATCTTCATCAAATGAGGTGGAGACGAGAATCCACAAACATAACCAGGTAGAGAAGCAACATCTTAAGCTCGGGCCATTGAAACATGGCCAGGAGAGGGTCTGATCTACTTTGGAAGCATAAATGAGATAATAGGCAGCATCATGGCAGCGTAACACAAGGCAACACAGACCTCCTGCACAGTCAAATGCACAGTGAGGTCTCTGGCTGGTTCTGACTCTGCTTATCCCAGTGGGACTCCACGGGCAGTTTGACACTGAAAATTACCTGGATGAGTAACTTTCCATTTCAGCTGAAGACAGGAAAAAGGGGAAAAGGAACCAAAGGAAACGTTAGAAGTTTTTAACAGACTATCTTGAAAACCTAAATCTCAGGAAAACTTTTAACTGAAGCCCTACCTAAAGTGCTTCTGCAGGTTTCAAGCCATTAATCCCAGCTAAGGCTTCCCCACGTCAGGGCTGATCCAACGTCCACTGAACTCAAAGGAAAAGCGTGCAGCTACGCCAGCGGATAAAGCCTTTTGGTTTCAGATTTATTTCAAAAAGAAAAATGTTCCATATTAAGCCAGCAATAAATAATAGGGAGTGCTTGCAGACTGGATGACATGTTATTTCAGGTGCTGAAAACAGTTTTTCTGAGGGCAGCTGGGACAACCGGATGAGTGATTCCCACCAAGGTCCCACTGCCAGGCACAATGATGTCCTGACCCAGCGAGGACAAGCTCTGCCTGGCTCCAACACAGCTGATCTAGTTGGTTTGGCAGGTTTTGGGTGAGTCCTGAGTTACCTAACACTTCAGCCACTTGTTTCTGGAAATGGAATGACTATAAATGCCCAGTTTGAGAAGAATTTTGGTAATTCTGCCATGTCTCCAGAAGTGAAGTAATGCTCAGAAAAAGCTGCAGCTTTGTTTAATACAATGCAAATTTTCTTAGAAGTTCTAGATAAAAGAACTACTTAGGTTTAAAAACCTGAGACAGTCTGAGTCCTTAAACATGTAACTGAACTTTATAGGGCAGCAGGTATCCAAAATGGAATAATAAGAAGGTTCCAGATGCTACTGTGGGGATTGGCACAAAGACAGCAATGACAAGAGTTCAGCTGTTGATACCCTTTACAAGATGCCCAGAGATACCATAAACTTTCCTCTAACATCTCGTGATTTATAAATGCTCCAAAAATCCCAGTCAGACTTCAAAGGGTCTGTGAAACTCTGGAGATCTACCACAGAATCCTCCCAGTGAGGAATCACAAGTGAAATAAGGGGAGAAAGAAGAAAGAAACCCAAGAGAGCAGGACAAAACCAACCCAGAGACTGGAGACATGGACATCACACTGAGATAATAATAAGAGGGACTAAGGACTGAAAAGGTACCTCTATAATGACCAGGAGATACTTTCTCAAACAAACTCTCTTTAAAGAGACATCTCACTGTCGCTTTCTTCTGCTGTGATCACAGAAATTTCAGACACAGATGGCACTTCTTGTCTGGCAACGTACGGGAATGAGACCTAACCCTGCATTGCCCGCAGGTGTTATACCAACCTCCACCGGTAAAAGATCCTTAAATATGTTTTTAAGGACTACAGAACAAATAGCCCAAATACATTGGAAGCAGCAAATTAAGAAAACAAAAAGATCAAAAGATTCTAGACTGACAGGGTGATAAATGTGAGGTTAAACACCTACCAACTGCTCACCCATCGCTGTGGGGATTTTGTTTTCCTTTTAATGGTAATTCGAACTTGAATTTTCAGGCCAACAGTTGTATTTCCTGAGAAATCCATGCCTTCCCCTAGCAGTTTCCCTTAAATAACCAATGGATCTTCCCAATCTAAATTCCAATTTAAAAGGTTTCTCTGTCAGAAAACCCCAATCTCAATAAGAGCCCATGCAGCCGAAGCTCTCCAAGCCAGGCTGATGGCAAAGAAGCAGTGGTGGGTTTCTGTAAACTAAGTTAACAGATACCAGGTAATCCTTCCTATTTCCACTAAACACCTGAATTCAGGTGCCATGTTGCAATTGAAGATAGATTTTTCACCTCTTTAAAAGCAGGATCCAAGGCACACCTGGATTGAGAGAGTTAGACCTTTGCCAATCAAAGCTTTCACGTCGCAGAAGTCCAGGGGATGCTGCAGCACAGTAAAACCATTCATCACCTGTATTTAAAGTTGAATTTGCTGATATTTTATGGTATTGGATTTTATTTCTATTAACATTTTATGCTGAAATTACAGAATGATTCGTGAGTACTGAATTTTTGATTGCTTTTATACTTGCTGGGACACTATTAACGTTGATTTACGTTAATAGCACTGTAAGAAGATATTAACAATGAAATTTCCAAAAGCACTTAGCATCCCATAATTGGAGTTAAATGACAAAAAAAATGAGGGGATAATAAAGTATAGAGAGAGACAGAATTTTTGACAATACTCCCTCTAAACTGTATTTTTCAGGAAGAATTCATACAGGACAATTCTATAAAAGAATAAAGTCTCCCATGAAGAAAGAAAGCAGTTGCTGTACTGACTGAGAAATGTGGTGGCAAATTGAGATGTAGGTCAAGCACCACCTCCCTTAGGCACTGGAGACAAACTGGGGACATTGAGGGACTGAGATGGATATTACATCTTCACAACAGATGGGTGCTGACACCTCCATGTCTGCAGAGCACTTTGTGGACTGAAATCCAGTGGGGGGGGTGGGGGTAGGGGTGGGGTGTGTGGTGACAGTGGGAATGGCATTAGACAGGGCAGAAATTAGCCAGGCTTTGTCTTTTGAGCCTGAGAGGATGAAGTTTCTCAAGAGAAGGATCTAAAGCGGATGCAACAGCAGTTATGTACCTGGAGATATGGGGCAGGCAGCAGCAGCTGTGAGGTGAGCTGATCTCTGGGCCAACACTTGTCTTTGCCCACTCTTGTGCAACAGTTGTGCCCAAATCATACCTGCTATAGGGTGACACACCACACATGGACAGAGCTGAATAGAAATATATCAAGTCACACCGCCACCAGCCCTACCCTAGAAAAAACACTGCACAGCAATTTAAAAGGGGAAAAAACCCAACAAAACAATACTTTAGGTTTAAAGAAGTTCTTTCCCAGTTGATACTCTATGGCTGCAGGCAGGGATAAAACTTCACAGCACTCATTTACCTTCAACGCCTTGGTCCCTTCTGACCTCTTCATTCTTGGTAGTCACTGGACACTGGACAGCAGTGAAAACCCTCAGCAAGTGCAGGGATGAGCTCTAGATGACTAAGGCACCCAATGGAGTAGAAACAGGATGCATGTCTTCAATTTTGCTGCATAAAATCTCTCTTAAAATTGAGCAGTTCCTATCCTTTGTTTCAACCATGTGCATATCTCTAGGTTATTCAGTAAACTCCTCCTGAAAAAATAATAAAGTGGCTGGTAAAAGCTGCCACCTGACCCACTGGGGCTGTTTGTACACCCTGATGTGCAGAAAGTTGTGTCCTGGCTGAGGGTGGCCACCCACAAGCAGACAAGGAGGTGCTGCAGAAAGGGGCTCACAACAGAAGGTACAAGAGGGGAAGGCAGCCTGGACAGACCTCTCATTTCACAGAACACTCACAACTTTCTTTGATCTCAAATTAGGCTAAAACAAATTTAACGTTTTTATTTTAAAACAGAATTTCCACAAACTCTACTTTGATATCACTCGTAGATTGTTTTCAAACTTTCTCTTTCCATTAAAAAAGCATCAAAGTGCTTTTGGTTAAGCAGTGCTGCAATGAGCTTCACTCTTTGCAGCACAGGGTTAAACTGCTCGATTAGTCAGTCACGGAACATATAGGGCAATGTGACAAATTCTGTAAAAACTTGGAACAAAAAAGTGAACTTGAAACAATAATCCTAAAATAGACAAGAGAAAGAAGCAAGCCACAACACTTGATTTGCTTCAAGCAGATCTGGAAAAATGCAAGAAGTGTTTGTGTTCTATCAGCTGGGTTTAAATGACATTTTTGTGGGGAAGAAGGAAGAAGTTATGCCAAAACATTTCCAGCCAGTTTTAAGCAAGAAAATAGCTATGAAAATACTGTGCTGAAAGAAGGTCATTTTGTCATTTTACTCTGACCTGGAAGGACTATGTAAAAAATTTTGTTAAAAGAAATTGTTGCATCATCACTTTATGATCCACTAAGAAGTGGCAGAAAGTGCTGTCAGAAGTCAGATGACACAGCAACCAGTGAAAAGTCTTGGCTGTGCTCAGGAAAACAAACATGTAGCAACAGCAATCTTACAACGTGATGACACATCAGCGTGTGGTTCAGAAATGACAAGAGCCAAGGAAATCTGAAACAAAACCAGGTTCAGCTCTGCTTGAGATCCACAGACTTACTAATTTTAAGGTCACATATGCTGTGATCTCACGGTCTGATGATTACATAGCCAAATTTAGATACGAAGCTGCTGTTACAGCCTTTTACATCNTAAATATTAATGTAAATACTTTGGCTGAGTAGGAATCTGAGAGATTTGTTGGTAATTTGGCAGATTACCCCATTGCTTCCCAACACACAACTTATCTCCAGCCTGAACTTGCCTGGCTGCAGGTGACAGCCATTGGCATGTGACGATACCACTTGGGGAACAAGTTCTTTTCTCTGACCACATACATGTTACCACCTAAATGTTGGTAAATGAAAGATTTGTTACTATATAAAAGTAAAAAGAACTTGGTTTGAGGGATCAGACAATATTTTCTTTCCATGGAAAAACAGCTCTTCCACAGATAGTTGTGGATCAGCTACAGCCCATTCACCATGTTACCAACCAATCAAGCCCAACCCAAACCCCTTCTACGAGGAGGAGTTACTTGCTTACACAGAAGATCTGTCGGCAGACCACAGCTGCAGCTGACACACTGCTGACTGGCTTCACAATCCTGACCTGCATCTAACAGCTGTTTTGTGAAGTTACTTAAATAACAGCAAGAATATAAAGGCAAGGGAACTTGACAACAAACACACTGATACATAGAGTAAAAGCTGACTGATGGACAGATAGATGAGATGAATCATTAAATTGGCATGTGATTGGGAAAAAGAACAGATCAAACCCTTGGGCTGTGTCCCAGCTCAGCAGACTGATGGATCTAGACCCAAACCACAGCGAAGTGGCCATATCAAAGGGGTCAGTGATTTGGCAGGTGGGTACATGGCTGACACACAAATGCACAGGCAGGTTGTGGTGAAACAACTGTACCAAGATGTGAAGGAGAAATACAGAGCTGCAGAACCACATAATGGTACAGAGGGCTATGAGGACACGAGGTGTCCATCAAACCATCGCTTCTGGATTTTCTCCCACAGCCTGTTTCTGACCTGCTCTTGCACCACTGTAGAAAATTCCACCTCCACTGGTGCTGACACTAGGGTCTGAGGGAACTGACACCCAGAATTCTGCCTCAGGAGAGCAGAGCTGATACTGCGCCATCAGAAAACAATTATTTCTGGAGCAGAAGTTCCAGAAGAAGATGGATGATATGTGGAGCAGCTCCTGGGAACAGCAAAGAGGTGGCTGTGTCCCTGAGAGCAAGCACTGATCTCTGTGATGCCGAATCCTGCCAATGGTCTACAGCTTCTTGACACTGTGCCACTGGCCAGCGCCCGCAACATCTCAAGTGGAAAAATGTAATTTTGTTAAGGCTCTTCTAAGCTTCGCTTTCAGCATCTGCACTGCAGCAGAGCACACAAAGAGAGGTTATGAGGAATTTCTCATTATGGCCATGAGTGCAGGATTTATAACATGCCCCCACCAACCTCTGTTTGCTTCCCTCTGTTAATAAAGCTCAAGCTTGGTCCACCTGCCTCCCTGGCCCCTCGCCGTGCTGCCCACAGGTGCCCCAGCCCTGAGCCACCAGAGTGTCACCCCCTCATCCTTCACAGATGGGAAGCTCCTTCTGCTTTGCCTCCTCTAGATTCTTATTTCATGGACACCTTCGTTTGCAAACCTGCTGTTGGAGGCCCAGAGCTGTAATTAATCCATGTCACAGGAAAGATGTAGTGTGGGTAGAATTTATGACTGGCTGTGAGCTGCTGTGATGAGCAGGGGCACCTCAGCCCCTTGTGATATAAATGCCTCTGCTAATTGGATTGCAGGAGCTAATCAGGAGCTGGAGAGAGCATGAGCACGCTCAGCCTCCCCGCTGCTGGCGCGGGCTGATAAAGCCGGCAGCTGTGCTCGGGGAGGAGGTGCGGGAATTGCATCCCGGTGCAGAGCCTTGCCCCTGATGCTTATCGCAGGGCGTCCACCGCTGCTGTGATGCAGGCAGGGGACGGGAGCACCACAGTCAGTTTCACCATCAACCACAGGCAGATGCATGCAGTGGTACATGGAGCGGGCGGGAGTGGGTGTGCGTGGGTGGGCCTGCGAGTGGTGGGAAGCTGGTAAAGAGCCTGCACTTTCCTGTCTGGTTGTACCCAGCCAGGCCCTCCTCAGAGAAGCCGTGAGCATCCTGAGCAGCTCGCTCTGTCGGGCAGCACCATGGCCAGCCCCAGGCTGGGATATGGTGGTGACACCTCAGTGGTTTCCCAGCTTGGCCAGTGTATAGCAGACACTCCCATGGCTCTCCAGCAGCCCTTCGGGTCCCCACTGCTGACCTCGAGCACTAGAAAGGGGCTGAATATTCAATGATACCAACAGCATGTCTCTTGATACCTTCACATCTTTCTCCAGAAAGATGAAAAAACAGGGATGAAGGTGGGAGAAACACAACAAGGACACTCCTTAAGTAGAAGCAGGGTTGGTTACGCCAGGAGCCAACTGGGCCAGTGTCACCTACTATGTGATCCACATACCACATGGGCCACTAAACGGTGGGCAGGTAGGCAAAAGATGGCTCCCAAGAAGGGGATCAGGATGCTCTTGGGATGACTCCAACTCCAACCTTTACAGTAGCTTCGAGCTCTGTGGTTATCCCCACCTTCTGGTCAGGGTGGACCTGCTCATGGGCACATGGGAAGAGCCCTGGCTGGAGAGGTCTGATCTGAATCTGTACTCGCACATGCACAAACCATACATGCACAAGTCCCCACTGGAGAATGGAGGTTTTTTGCAATCCAAGGCTTTGCCACATTCAAAGAGCTTTTCTATCTTCTCCAAGACCTTCTTATCACCCTTTATTTCCCCCTCTGCCTCCCTTTCTTGCAAATACATGGATTCGAAAGTAAATCCTCAAAATGATGACTAAAACCAGTAATCCCTCCTTACAGAAACACTTTTCCACCTTCTTAAATCTTTTTGGAGGCGCAAGGGAAAATAACTCTTGTATTTATGCAAATTCCAAAGTGGCGTGTGATGATGGAAACAAAACAGTGCTGGACTGCAGCCAAGGCATGGCACTGACAGGGCCTCTCAGCTGCTCGCCTCCCGATTCTTCGGGGGAAGCAGCTGTAGAGAAATGAAAATACAGGAGCCCCTGCGCACACCCGCCGCCGCCCGCGCACGCATTCCAGCACCCGTCACCTCGGAGGCGGCAGGACGTGGGCTCCAGCCAGGCACTGCCTGCAGCCGCTGCCCAAAGCGCCCTGTTGTCCCCCACAAGCCTCCTCTGTCCCGCTGCTCCTGATTCCCCCTTTCAGGAATTTACAAACATTTTCCGCAGATCAATATCTGTATTGATTATTCATTGTGAGCGAGTCGTGTGTCTTTGGTGATCCAACCTGGCAGAGTGAGCAGCCAAAGGCTGCTGCAGTTACAAGGGAGGAAAAAAGGGGAAAAAAAACATCCACAGAAGGCGAGAAGGACCCAGATTTTGCTGGGTTTGCCACTGCCAGCATCAGAGACGGATGGAGAGGAAGGAAGGAGGAAAATAGGAACAGCATGAAGAGGAATGAAGAGACAAGGGAGCTGATGAGAGAAAGCAAGAGCAGGAAAAACAAAGTCACCACTGGAGAACTGGTGCCGGGGCATGTCGGCAGCCTGGAGAGATTCCCAGCCTTGCACTCGCCATTCTGCACACAGATGCGGTGGACTTATTGCTCTGGGAGTGAAAAGTGACTCATGGTTTTGGTATCTGCTACGTAAGAGCTTTGGGGGGATTCCTTGGCTGGCTGACAGAAAGGGAAGAAAGCAGCAGCAGTGAGGTAAAGCGCGATCCCTTCCTCCTGCCTTCCTGGGAATACGCGTCGCCTGGGCTGGCTGGAGCAGCTCGCTGCTCGCTTATGATATGCAAAAGGAGAATAATTAAAAGCGCCAGCATCACTTGCAAAGTGAGTAAACACAAAGCCTTTCAAAACATGCTCTTCAGCTAATGAGAAGCTGTAATTTCTTATACTTAAAGGCAAAAAAGACACTGATGAGACTCGGTGGAGTGTGTGTGCATGCGCGCCTGCGTGTGTGTGCATGTGTTTGTAGATATGAGAGAATCAGTTAATTGTTGATGATGTTTAGAAAAGGGATTATGAGAAAAGACACTGAAATGATGACAGGGAACATCTTGGATCAGAGCCAAAGAAATAAAATAATCAAGGACAATCAAGCCTGCAGCTCCGGAGAAAGCGCCGACTGTTCTGCCGGGGACTTGGAAGGAATCTCCCGGCACTGCTGAGCTGCAGCTGGAATACGTGCTTGGCACCAGGAGGGAGAACTGCAAGGAGCAGTTTGCTTGGAGCATGAAAAAATAGAAGAGAAAACTATGGAGCTGTGCTATAATTCAGAGGTTAAACAGCTTTGTCTCTTTATGTGTCAGATGGAGACTGGGTTTTGCCCCATCTGACCTGCTCTCCAAAAATGCAACTTCTGAAATCCTTTGGATGCAAGCAGAAGCTGATGATTTTCCATCTGCATCTCCAGAACTGCTCTGACATTATGAAAACAAAGGGAGCTGGAGGAATTAAGTTCTCCTGTAGCTGCGGGACTTGATGGACCTGACCATAGGAACTGTCTCTGGAATTGATTCTTCCTTAATTCTGGAAATGGGAAACCTCTTGCTGAGGGTAAGGGGTTGCAGCCCCCTACCTCCAAGCATATTGGAGAGGTGACAGTCATCAGGAACATCAGGAGTGAGCTTCCCTTCCCACCTGGGCATCTGACTGCTGTCCTGAACAAGCGGATTTTAATAAATGTTGGCTTTCTCTTGGGCTGAGGTTGGGTGGGGAGAGAGGATAGAGGGAAACTTAAACTATCTTGTGACCTCTGTCTTTTAAGTGAGCTACAGAAATGCCATCTCTTTGTTTTGGATGTTAAACTCTGTCTTAGCTCATTGTTGCTGAATTTTGGCACGTTACGCTCTGGGCTTCTCCAGCAGCAGAAACACATGGGCTGTTAAAGTGGGAATCCTTGGGGACGCGGAGGCAGAGGAACGAGCCAATCATACATGGCTTTTCCACATTTCATGTTTTTCAGCACTTGCAGGAAGCTTTTCGGATGGTACGTATGTGTGCAAGCACCAGGGAGGGTGGAGGGGGCGAGGGGGAGCGAGCGCATGGCAGCAGCAGGCACGATGCTGGGGTCTGGTTGTCGTGGATGCGGTGTGGTCGGTGCTGCCAGGCAGACACCCGGTCCCTGCGCCGGGGCTCCGCCGAGCCTGCTTGGACCTGAGCGGAATGTTAAACGCCGAGGACTAGATTAGCATACTAACCAAGTCGTGTCAAGCCCCGGCAAACGGCCATCTCCTCGCTCCAGCCGGTGCGGCACAGCCTGCCAGACGCTTACCCGTGTCCTTTGTCAGACCTCTTTTTATGTTTGTGTTTAGCTTTTGTTTTCCAATCAGACCCTAGAAATTCATTAACAAGAATGAAAGGCAGAGATGCAAAAACCTATAATGAAAACAAATGATCTGTTTAAATGGTGCTCAGGCTGAAAGGGGGGGTCTGACAGCGCTGGGACCAGACGAGAGGTAACCCTGCAGCCTGGAAAATGCCTGGACGCAGGCATGCCCCTTGCCATGCCAAGGCTCCAAGGAGACAGTTGTTACAAAGCTGGTGGTCTGTGTAAGGATGCTGTAGCATTGTCTTTACAGAGCCTCAAACAAATGCCAGCAACCAGCCCGAAAGAGAAGTCTTCATTGTTCCTTCTGGCTGCTGTCAATGCCATAACCACTACTGCTGCTACTGGGCAGGCTCGAGTAGAAAAAAGTTACAGTCCCGGTAAATATCAACTTTTAAAATCATCTGAGTTCGCTCAGAGCAGTGGTCCTAGGGCAGCCCCTGAAGGAGGGCACCTCTTGGTGGGTGCTGGGGTGGCACAGGGGACAGGGTAATTCCCCTGTCTGGGGGCACTGGCACAGCCCAGGCAGCAGTGGGGATGTTTGACCTGGGGCAGCAGGAGGCTCAGGATCATAATCTCTTGTGTGTTATTTCCCAAACAAACATCTTCACAAGTATCCATCTCCTCTGAACTGACACATGGTTGTGGACAATAAAAAGATTCAATCCCAGTATGGCCTTTTCATCAGGATCTATCAAATAAGGGAAAATGTGAAATAATTATGGTGTATGATTTTTATTTTAAATGGGGGCAGGGCTTTAAACATCATGGAGACACTGATCGCCCACCCCTCAGCACTGAATATGGACATGGAAAGGAGTGTGGGATCATCCCCAACACTGAGTGTATATCAAGTGTGCAGGTCAGTGAGGTCAAGGACAGGAACAGATCCTGGCTGCACAGCCCCAGGACACCCTTCCTGCTGCTCACATCTAATAGCATCCCTGAAAATGTGCCACTGCCACAGGAACCTCCTGAGCTCTGAGAGCTGGTGTCATTTACACTCTGGGGAACCAGGAATGTGAACAGGGAATAAAGAAAATGTGTTGCAGCCCTCTGTGATTTTCGTCCTCTGCACTCACTGCAGGCTGTATGTGTGGGCAGAGGCTCCCAGGCTCTGTGTGTGTCTGGTGAGGTCCCTCCACTAATCCCATCCCATTTACACCTCCTAGGAACCCATAGTTTACATGTTTTAAATGTAGGTAATGTAAAGATACTCTGCTGAAGAAAGAGGTAGCAAATCTCTCTTGCATTTCAGCACCTGCCACCTGTCCACAGGTTCCAGGGAGGAGAACAAGAAGTGAATCAGCTGATGTTAAACAAACCCTCTCTAATTCACACATGGTAAGGACACATTGGATAATCTCGCTCGGTAAAGTTTAATCTACCTTCACAACTAGATAAACAAACTGACACTGTTAAGAATCCTCAGCTTTCATCCTAGGCTACAACCAGTCCTGATCATTAAATTCCTAGTTGTAAACACTGCAAATAGTGGTGAAATGTTGCTGCTTGCCAGGATTCCATGGCTGGACTGTTTATGATGTGGGACCAGGGAGTATTTGAGCCACTGAAGTATTTTTTTTTTTTTTAAATAATTTCACAGGGATTCTATAGCTGAACTGTTTATGGTGTGGGTTGAGGGATTTTTTGAGCCACTGAAATATTTTTTTTTAAATAATTTCACAGTAGCTTCTGAAAGATCCTCATGCCAGTTAAAAAACTAATTTTGGGAAATCACAAAAGAAATCTATTGTGCATGCCAGCATATCTCCCAGGTGATGAGCTACAAATACAATCCCACTCTTCTTTCAGTATTGAAAAAAAATAGAGGAAAGTTACTAAAAATATTCTTAAGCTGGAAGATTGAGGCATAAAGAAACTGAAAAACATATTTGGAGAATATTGTCAGATAGAAAGGCTATGACACTGTCCCACAAATAAATGACTACTTGAGAGGCATCCCTGCCCATGGCAGAGAGGTTGGAGTAGACGATCTCTAAGATCTTTTCCAATCTAAGCCATTTTATGATTCTATGATTCAGGAGGAATCTCTTACTTGAGATGTCCATCGGGGATTAAGAACATTTTTTATCTGCTCAAAACCAGAACAAACATTAGGTGGGACCTGCCCACCCCAGAAGGGAATCAAGATTTTCCAGCCTTCTCCTGCTGCCAGTAAAACCTGTAGCTCAGAGCATGTGTTCCCTAGCCTGGCGGTAGAACAAAGTCACATCAAGTGCTTTAAGTGCCACAGTGGCATGATGGGGATTTGGAGTGCAGGGTCTGCCAAGGACTGCAGTGGGCTGATGTAGTGCCCTGGAAAACAAAATTATTCCTGTCAAGCTTTTCTTCTGACCTGGTATCTTTGAAGTTGGGCTCTGTTACACCTTGTTTGTTCCAGCAGAAGGTGTTAAAAAGAAACCCCAGTGATATGAAAGGATGTGACTGGCCAGCTTCTGAGAATGGGAGTTATGGGTGTTATTAATAAACATCCCTTGTACTGTGAAATACAGCCTTGGTCCTCCTTCCTCCACTTTCCTGAAGAGCAATTAGCCAATAAATAGGTAATTGTAATAATATCCTGTAGTAAAATCTGCGACAACTCTAGCAGCAGCAGGAGCAGTGGCACTTTCCTCACCATACTAGATTGAAATCAAAGCCTTCAGTTTAATAACCATGTCTATTCTAGATCCAAAGGGAAAACCAAGGCCAGCATGGAGAAGGAAGTTCCTTTTTACAAGGAGTCGTATTCAACTGACTACTTTTTGCTGAACTGAGGTTGTCCATTTTCCTTCCTGCAGCTGGTTAAGGATCTGGGTCTCTTCTGGAGGCAAATCAGCCCTGCAGTATCTTACCCTTTGGTAAAATAGATTCATATCTGCTTGCATCAGCTGTACAATTTGCAAAAGGTCCAGTTCTGCTAAACAAAAGCCAGCTGTCACATGAACAGTGAGAAGCACTCTTTTGCTCTTAAGGCTTTCTCGCTCCTTGCCAAAGTTCAGCCTGACTGTTCAGTGCTTATGTAGCTCAGAAATACTTCTCAGTAACAGAAATGTGTATGAGTGTGTTGTTACCCTTCAATACAGCACAGCTTTGTTTACAGGGAAAACTCATCTTGGGAGAGGAATCACAGCTTGAAAATTAGTTTCTAATGATTAAGAGAAAGCAAAAAGTCAGTAGGCAGAGTGAAAATTGGTATGTAACCTGGATTCTAGTAACCATACAATTTCTACACACTGTCCTACAAGTAAATGAAATATAATAATACTGTGATTATCAGTAAAACATGGGCACAGCTGTTTGTGTGTACCTGTGTATAATAAACCAAAGTGGCCTCTATCTCATTTCCACTGTGTGAAGTTTGTCCCTGCTGATCCCACACGGCTTGCTGTTCACCACATGTACCTATCTCTTCTGTACAATTAAACTTGCAGGCTAAATTAACTAAGATGCTCAAGTCAATCACCCACCAAATTACCCAATACATTTACTTGCCATTGCTGTTCTGTTTCACCCATACACCAGTTTTGGTTTGGTTGGTTCCACTGTCTCACAGTCCAGTTTTCCCACTCCACAATCAATCTGATGAATCTGTGAGGTGAGGGCATCCCCTCAATATATATTACTAAGTTTTCTGCCATAGTTATTAATGAAAACACTAAACAGATTGGTCCCAAATGATTCCATTTGTAGATGTTGGATTTTTAAAGAGACATTTACAATTTACAACCCAACAAAACCAGTCAGAATAGAGTGAAAAAGTCACAATGAACTGCATGCTACCAGAATTTCTCCATTTCAGCCTCCTTTATCGTTCTTTCTCTTTCACCTCTCTCACCTCCTGCTTTTTTTTTTTTTTTTTTTTTTTTTTTTTTTTTTTTTTTTTTTTTTTTTT
>WBNM01018116.1:333192-410313 GCA_013399055.1 Ramphastos sulfuratus | reverse complement strand
TTTTTTTTTTTTTTTTTTGTCTTTCTGTATTCCATTCACCTTTCCCTCTCATTCTCAGGTAAAGGTCAAGAACGCCAACCTCAGAGAACATGGGGTTTTCAGTGTTAATATTTCCCACCCAAATATTTGGGTTCGGTTTTAATCTGAAGAACATTGTGTACCCCCTGCCACCTACACACACACAAGGACACCATAGGCCTGGAAAATTTCCCGACTAAATGGGAAAAAGTAGGTGCTTTACTGAGGATCCTCCGAGTGTTAAGAGCCCAAAGAGAATGACTGTCTTTGCCCATCACAGACTTTCCCATTTAATTTATAAGTCTGATGATTCTCAAGAAATTGAAGCACTCACTCAAGTTGTAAACAAAATACTTCAGATCAAAACATATGAAGAAAGCAAGAGAGAAAACTTCCTTAAAGGGGTAAAAAAAACCCAAACAACCAAAAAGTAAATGCAGGAAAACATCCAACTTCAACCTTACACATCTCAATTTTTCATCTAGACAGAGGATATTGATTAATATTTTCTAAAGCCCAACATTAATCTTCCTATTGTTGTCAATATTACACAAGGTTAGTTTGATATCACAGGGTACCCCAGATGTTCTGAATGACTTTATGATGACTCAAGATGAGCAGGTATAATAAAACTGAGTACTTTGCAGAGTCTCAATGAATTTAGTGACATAAAGAATAATTCCAAATGAAATGACCTTATTTGGAGAACAGGTACTTTTCTAGTGCCAAATCTAGAGGTGGAGAGACAATGAGGAAGAGAAGGGATATTTTTTTTCCCACATTCAGGAAGATGTTTTTAATCCAAGCACATCATTGACCATAGTTTTTGCAACCTGAACATCTAAGACTTGAAAGAGGCCATCCAAATATGATTTACTGTCAAGAACTCATGCAAAACAAACAGGTCTGGAGTCTCCCTATTTCCTCATCTTAAATCTGTTTGACTCGGACAGAAATTCAAGGGACAGTTTTCCTGCTAAGAAGATTAAGTCAAGGCACTAATCATTTGGCCTGTTCTTTAATGACAGAAACTTAACAGTTAGGATCAACATAAATAATTAAATAACAGTGCCCTGATGGTTCCTCAACAGCCCACATAGAACTAGAACATGAAAGGGTGTCAGCTTGAAGACATCTAGTAAAAAACAACCATGGATGATCTTGTTCAGAAAACATGTTCTCATTAATCTCACTGCACTGAGAATAAAGTGAGCCCACATTACTGACCAGCAGGTCAGGTGCTGGGAAATACTTCATGCAGATGGCATTTCTATAAAACTATAGAGACATATGGAGGGAGAGCAAGTGAACACCACTGCTCACCAGGGAGGCAGAAGAGAAACCACCCAGGGAACTCTAAATCCTCTGACCAATAACAGCATGGCTGTGTTACACATAATCACATCTCTTTTACCCCATGAGACATTCCAGGAGGGCTACCGACACAAAAAATCTCTTCAACAAGGTGTAAGAAAATTAGGTCATAGAAGATCTCCCTACCTTAGTATGGAAACATGGAGATGATGTCAAGGGAGATGGCTGCTATTCAGACTGGACGAAGCTGGTACAGACTCTCCAGATCACTGCCTGCAAATAAAGAATACCAAGTACATCGAAAAGCCTAAAGCATCTGGAATAATGCACCAAAAGAACCAGAAGTTTGTTTACAGCTCAGAGCTGTTAATATTTTGTATCAGTATTCAGCTCCAACTCAGTCGACATTCCAAACAATTCTACCTCTCCTGCAACTGAAAGCTGACCTGCAGAATCCTTACATGGTAGGTACACTTTGTGTTCTGCAAACAGCAGCTGCACCTTCCAGCTTCCTGACTTGACACTATTTCATCTACCTTTAGGTTGCCTTGCCAATGGAAAATACACAAGTTTATCTGTACCATGGGCTCTGACTCATTTGTCAGCAGACAGAAGATCTGTGGTCTTATTTTCAGTTCAAACCACAGCAGCTCAGTCCAGTACTGTTTCTCATCTATAACAAGCAGGGCAGTAGATGCATACAGAAGGAAAACAAACACAATGAGGAGTTAGGAGAAACAGTTGGATTCACAAGGAGATTTCTACTTCCCAAAGATAAGCAGCACTTTCTGTTTGCAGCTTGGTGTCCAAATGGGTGACTAAACAGGAGGTGTGATGTAGATGATGTCAGGAGGTCTCCAGGACAGAGCCTTCTCATTCTTCTACCATCTTCTGCATATTCTATGATTTTCTTTCTTGGTAAGGGTCTTGTTTGACCACATGAATACCACCATCTGACAAGAAGGAAAATCTCATCGAGCTCTAGATGGGCTTGGGAGAGAAATCCTGGCCAGTGATGGCTGTGTCATTATGGGGTTGCCCTGCATCAACATGCCAGCCTGCAAATCTGGTCACGGGCAGAGGTAATGCAGCCTGCTTCTCACCATGACTTAGGGAGCTTTAGTTTGAGAGTGGTGCACAATGACACAACTATGGGACATGAGCATGTGTGAGACACAACAGGTGAAAGGCTAAAATAGCTCAGACTGAAGGCTTGGTTTAAGCATAAACAACAGAAAAAGGAAGTTAGCTGGAATAAAAAATGTACTTCAGAAACATGGAAGTTGTTTCCAAACAATGAAAGCAGAAAAGGACATAAATCTAGCAAGCTAAACGCAAAGCCAAAACAGGTCCCTAAGAACAATTGTTGGAGTTATGAGAGCTAATAAAAACTTTGTCAACACAAAAGCAGGAAGCCTGTCAGTCACCCAGTGCAGCTGATGGATGATCAAGGCGTAAAGGGAGGAATTAAGAAAGATAAGGACACAGCAGCAAAATTAAATTAATGCTTTGCTCTGCTGTTCGCTACAGAGGAGGTCAGGGAGGTGCTACACCAGAGCCACAAATCACCGGGGGCAGGCAGCGCTGCCTCCAGAGTTTTAAAAGAGCTCAAGTATGAAATTGCTGAACTTTCTGCCTTTCTATCAGAGGTGACAAATCTCTACAACAGGCTTGAGAAGTGACCATGGGAATTACAGACCACAATGTCTGATTTCCAAAAGAGGCAAAATGGTAGAAAACTGTTGGCCTGATGTGAATTAGCTGAAATGAAGAAACTCAGTGTCTTGGGGAGGAGTCTCAAAGCCAGGAGAAGAGTTTACGCATGTAGAGCTGAGTTGTCTGACCAAGGCAACAGCCCTGCTAATATGGGAGATTTGGGCTGATAGAGAAGAATCAGATTTTCTAAAAGCTTTTCTAGAACATCCCTCACTAAAGGTTCTTAAGGAAACTAAACTGTCATGGAGTAAGGAGGATTTATCTTCCTGTGAATTCCTGATAAAAAAAATAGGGGGAAAAAAGGAACAAACACAAAGTTAGCAAGGGAGCGGATCAGAAATTCTGCCCTGCTTCAGCATAGTCATAAATAACCTGGATAGAGGAGATAGTGAAGTGACACATAGATAATGGAGGTAACATACAGAGATTTCCAGGAAAGTCAAGTTTAAAACTAACTGAGAAGAGTTCCTGAAAAACCTTGTGGAGTTCAGTGCCTAGGAGATAAAATGCAAGTGTGTGTCCGTGGTTGGAGAGGACCTTGGTTTGAATCAGGTATTTGAAACATGCCTTTTTTAAAGGCAAATATTTGCTTGCTTTGGTATATAGGTTGGTTTGAGAAGCAGTTTTGTACTGGTGCCATTTGGACCAGCAGGAGAGGAAAGGTTAAATTCTAAGTTGGTTTTGTTTTGCTTTGTTTTTTCCTTTTGCAGATAAAACTGCATCCCACATCCTTGGGGAACCCTTAGAGGAAGAATCGGAGGAACAGAGCTAAAGTTTCTAATTTTGGCCATAAACAGGGCTAATTACTTGGATATAGGAAGATACTTTGAGGATAGATTCCCCAGTCTCTGCAGTGATGCTGAGAAGAGATAACAGTCCTATTGCTACTACCAGGTTAGTTACCGAATACTTGATGCCACCCGCTGACAGATCAGATGAAAGAAGAAAGCTCTGCATGGATGGGAGAAATCCCACTGGGTTTGGGAGAATGGGGAGTAAACACCTGTTGTCATGGGGATCACCCTCCAAGTCCAATTGCAAATTGGGTTTCCCTTTCATTGTTCTGGGCTAGAATCGGGTGGGGAAGGGTTGCTGAAGTTGCCCTCCTCATGCCCTGGAGCACACTGATGGATGGCATCCTGTGTGGAGGCTGGAGTGGCTTGCTGCCCTGTCCCAGTACCACTCCAGTGGGAAAAGGCCATGGCTCCTGACTCTACAGCACAGGGTGAAGGGATGTGGAGGCTGTGTCTTCTCCAGCACCGGGACTCTGTGTGGCTGAACTCTAGGGGAGCACTGGCTGTGGCACCTTCTTGTGACACACAAGCAGCCCCCACTCACCTCCCATAGACAGCAGGATGGGATGGGACAAGGGCAGGGTAGATGAGTTCAGTGATGCCAAGTGACAGGACAAGAGGCAACCCAGCAAGTTCTATCTGAACAGGAGGAGAAATTTTGTTGTGAAGGTGCTAGAGTCCTGGAGCTGGCTGCCCAGATAGGTTGTGGAGTCTCCTTTTCTGGAGAGTTTCCAAACCTACCTGGACATTGTGGTCCTGGGCAGCTTGCTCTGGGTGACCCTGCTTAGCAGAAGGGTTGGACTAGATGATCCCCACAGGTCCCTGAGAACTCCAGCATGCTGGAAGTCTGGGATTCTGTAGAGGCAGAGAAACAGCTCTGAGACCACAAGATTATCTTTTTCCAGAAGGCACGTCAGGTAGCAAGGAGGCTTGTCCTCTGCCTAGCCTCGCCTGTCCCCTTCTGGTGCTAAGGACTCACTCAGGAATCCCTCCTGCCCGGCTGCCGTGGACAGGACCCTTCTCCCTCAATAGCCGCCTTGGTTTTTACAGTCGCCGAGTTACTGTAGGGCACATAAAGAGCACCTCACAACACTGACACTAAATTCAACCGGAGCCCTTTTCCCTGGCACGGGAACAAAGCGGGTGACGAAGGGCCAGGGCGGGGCAGCAAGTGGAGGGTGGGTGGTTGCCCCGAGTCCCGGCCGCGGAGGGTAGCAATGTGGGCAGCAGCCTGCCCGCTGCCGGGCAGCGCTGGGGCTCCTTGTGTCCCGCCACGTGCCCACATGCAGAGCTGCTTGTCCCCGTCTGAGGGCAATTAGCGCCGTGCTAAATTCCTGGCGTCCCGCGCTAATTCAGGAGGATGGGCATGTCACAGCCTGCCAAGAATTACAGCCGCCCGCCGCCGAGACGGGGCCAGGCCGACCCTCGTCGAGGCTTTTGTTTCAGAAGTGAAGGCTCGAGGACTCTCATTTTCTATCGGGAATACCCGCGGAGGCGAGCGGCGGAGCCGAGGCTGTACCACTTGGCGGAAGGATGCTGGGTGTGAGTGAGCAGCAGGACACTCCGTTGTGAGCAACAGGCAAATTCAGGGTCTCTCCGAGACCCTGAAAATCCCCAGCTGCAGCAATGCTGCAGTGCTGGCTACAGGAGTGGAGCAGGGAGCATCCCTCCTGCATTGTACCGCAGACAAGAGGCAGTTACGAGCTGAGATGAAACACGGACCTGAACGCTGCACCAAACAATCCCAGCCCACTTTGTGACTCTTAGGGCTGCAACTAAAACAAATATTGCCAGGGCAGGGCTGGGCCCAGTTTGCTCTTGTCTGACCACATGCAACATCATTCTGAAAATCTGAGATGAAAACTAATGGTTCCATGAACACCTTCTATTAGATGGGCTCTGCTGTCCAGCAGCCACTCCTGCATAGCAGCTGCTCCCAGCGGAGTCACCTGCTCCCCACAAAAAGGAGGAGTCATTAAAAGGATGGATGGTCCTGCAGCAACCTGCTCAACTACCTGTACCCAGGTGCTGCCAGGGCTGCACATCCTCCCATAGAGCAAGCCATCCTTGGTGAGGAGAACATGCTCCTTTCCACTTTCTGGTCTTCAGCTGTCATGTGAACATTGCTCTTCATGCAAGCTAAGGATGCCATGATAAAGGCCAAAATGACATCCACAAATTCTGTCAGTTGAGCTGGTGATGTTCTTCATGTTTTTGGGTGGTGATTCCCATGTGCTTGGTGCCAGCCAATATTGGACACAGCCAGCATCGGACACAGACTCAGCAGTCTGGTTTTTGGAGGACACTCAGATCTCCTAATATTGTCCTGTCTGCAATACCAAGCCCCACTGCAACCTGCATGTGCAGGCTCCTGTAGAGCCTTGGTAATCCACACTGACTGTGGGGAGGATGTGGTGAATTCCTGACCTTGTCAGGTTAGCAGTGCAAGAGAATACAGTTCAGAAAGACAGACTAATGCTCCATAATATGCAACTGAACGTATCTTCTTAATTGTAGCTTGAATCCTATTTATGCTAATTCACAACAAATGATGGACTGCATGCTGCAACTGGCAAAACAGCAATAGCACTGCAGTGCTTTAGTTTATTTTCACACCCCATTGCTTACATAGGTGGGCAGACATGGGGCTGGACCCTGACACCCAGACACAGAGACTCCATCGATATTAGGACACAGCTTCACTGCACAGCAAACGCAGTCATCCCACCAAGCATTGGGAGTGCTTGGTGAAGTGCTATTGTAAGGGACATAGATGGTCCATGTGGAGGCTGAAGCACACTGCCACATGGCCAGGTATGAGTCCTCCTGATTCAGGAGGACTCCTATGGGTCACATCTCGCTCTGCTTCCTGACAGTACTCTGCTGGCTTGGAAAGAGGATGAACCAACAGACAGCAACTCACTGCAGGGGAAAGAGATTTGACTGGCACCTGAGGGAGGAAGGCCACCAGCACAGCATTGCAGAAGGACATCTGATGGTTCCATTTTAGCCCTGGTTTTATTCCCTGGTGTGCTGAGCTGCTGGGCAGGGAGAGCAGGCTGGCTCTACACTTGCATGCCTGCACGGGGCATTTGATCTGTAACTGTTCTGCAATGACTGTGTTTTCCCATGTTACTGCTTTACACAGACAGGTTTTGTACCATATTGAAAATCAATAAAAACGCAGGGGAAAAAACCCCACCCCCCACCAAAAAAAGAAAAAAAAAAAAAAAAAAAAAAAAAAGTCAAATACTCTTGTTAGGATTCTGGCACCACTGCTCTAAATCCCTTAGCTGACCTTTCCCTTCCTGTGCTCCAGGACAGTTGAGGGTGATCTGCATGAGCTCTGCCTGCAAGCAGCATGTTGGTGTGGTTGAGGGGCACCATCAGATTCTCCCAGAAGAGCCCATGCCCCCAGTCCAACAGAACTACTTGCTTCAAGCCATTCCAAGCAAGTCCAAAGCGTCATTACCCTGTTGCCTCACAGGTTTTGTCTTAGAATTAGCAACACAAACCAAGGAGGGAAAGTGACTTTCCTCCAGTTTCATGGGCAGCCCATGGCAAGAGGAGCCGATGCTTCTTGCCAGAACAGTGGATCTCACAATACTCTGATGTCCTTGTGATAGCTTAGCAGTACTAAAGCATGGAAGAATGCTTACAGATGTACAGTGTAACCAGCATGGCTGCTTTGTTTGTCTCCTTATGTATACAAGGAACCGAAGTAGAATAAATGTAGAAAAACCCTCACAACAACCTATTTACTCTCAACCTCAGATTAAAACTGCAATATAGATGCTACATAAGGTAATGAGCATGATAAGATGAGAAGAGGGGAGCTACTTAAAGAGATTAAGGGATTTGCTGCAGTATAATTGAAAGGGCCAACAGCCTCATTGTGGCCATTAAGAGCTGAACAAGAAGGAGCCAAATCTGCCATGGCATTGAGCAGTGAAATCAGCCAGAGATGACAGCACCCAGAGAATGGCATGACTGGCCCAAAGGCAGGAAACTCACCATTACACACAACACCCTGCCCTGTGAGCCCTGGTACCACCCCAGATGGTTGGATAGGAACTGTATGATGTCTGCTCAGGTCTGGGTTGATGACTGACCCAGAGACACTGGAGTCTGGAAGAAGTGTTTCAGGTTAAATGGAAACATCTTTATTCCTGAAACAAAACTATCAAATATTTGTGTTTTGACTGAAATACTTGGTGTGATGCATGTGAAGGCTGTCATTTCAGAGACTGATTGAGGCTTTTAGCATTTCCAAAGAAAACATCTCAATTCTTCTAATTCTTCTAGAAGATATTAATTTTTGTTCAACTTTCTGTCAATTTAATGCAGCTCTGAAAACTTTTTAAACTCCTTCCTCTCCCCTCCCCCCGCCTTTTTTTTCTTTTTTCTTTTTTTCTGAATATAAACTATTTTGATTTCTATTTTCTGTGTCCTGTGTCCAGGGCCACACAGGCTCTGTGGAGTACCTTCCTCTCAGTGGCAGCAGAAGGATAAGAGGTCGGTAGCGTTTTCTGCACAAATATGGTGCATATTCAAACTCACAATGTGCATGTGAGGAAAACCTAAACCTAAACCTCAGCAGGCATGATTCACACACACATGCTGATGGGATTTGGAAGATGGGCACTGTCCTGGCCAGCCCTGTGGTCTCACACAGGCACTCCTGTCCCCTTGGCGACTGCCTGGACAGAGCTTTCCCAGATGGGTGTTACATCACCACAGCTTTACAACGCCACACACATCCTGCCAAAGCCTGTCTGGCATAAACACACGAGTCTCTTACAGTTAACATAATTTTGTCACGTTAGCATGCTGATAGATCTGCCTCCATAGTTTGGAATTCCTCAGGAATTAAAGCCCAGCATAAACAGATCATTTAGCTTTATTGCAGTATAATAATGATTTTTAAATAACTTTGTAATATGCTCTGTAATCTTTTTTTAAAGCACATGTTATTGCACTGTCACAGTTTCCTTTGCTCCGTAACAGCCCAGTCAAAGCAACAGATAGGAAGGTAAACACAACTGGAAGGTACAGAGTGCTAAGTGGCCTCTTTCCCAGGTTTATAACTTGCTGTTCCAAGCCGCCAGCTGCTCTGTAGACAAGCTCTACTAATTGTGGAACGATTTGTGTACTCTTAAACCAAAATATTTTTCAGTTAAAGCAATGCATAAATTATTTATTCATTTGTATTTGCATTTAAATAGTTGAAAAATGTCCAAATTAACTGCTTTGAAACTGGTTCCAAAATTCTGCCCCCCACCCCTCAAGCTGTGGCCTTGTGGCCAAGTTTAATCTCAAAGCACATTGAAGGGGTTTAGAACTGAAACACTAAATGCTCTCAATGTGCTCTGCTTCAGGGAACCAACTTACTCTTTTGCAAACTCAACAAAGTGTTCACTTTGAGGCCTGAAGCTTGGTTTTCAAACATGTTTTCCACCAAGTTACCCAAATCTAGTGCTGACAACTCAAGATTTTGTTGAAGAGGTTTTGTCTCATACTACTTGGTTGCCTCCTTAAAGCTTCTACTTGCAGACTTACCTAAATAACAGCAGCAGCCCAGCCTTCAGTTTAAAAAACATCTCTAACACTCATGGTTGTGGTGAAAGCACTAAGTGTTAAAACCAGAATACAAATGAAAAGAGGAACCACCTGAGTTTTAATAATCTACACATAATTGTGCCAAAGCTGAGATTTAGGGAGCTCAGCTCCTGGCCATGACAGCGTCATTATTTCACATCACTTCTAAGCCTTCACAGACCTACAACCACTTCTGCACCAAAAGCTGGGGCACAGCACCTAAAGGCTGATGTCCCAGTCTGACCACTGGACTCAGAAAAGCAACCATGGTTTTGTTATGGTTCCTGTGGTAACTTCAGTTGCATGGAAAAGGCTCTTCCCTCTTCCTTTGTCACAGATCTGGTTTCTGCAAATGCACAGAAGATTAACTCAGTACATTTTCCTGGGCAAGGAAAATGGCTGAGAGGGAAGGGAGAAAGCGCAGGCACTACTCTTAGATCTCAGCCAGCAGTAAAATGTCAGGAACCATCAAGGAAGGTAGTTTCCTGACGACATACATCCTGATACCAGTCTTCCCAACATGCTCCCAAGGTGAGAGGGAGCTCCTCTGCTCACAACTACACCCCTTTCAGGAGCCAAATGAAGAAAACAAATATAAGCAAGAGCTCGTAAGTGTGCAGAAGAGGCACCAAACCTTCAGTGGAATAGACACATAACTAAACAAGTAGCCAAGAGCTTTGCTTATTCAATACTTATTTAAAATTCATAGTAAAGTTCAGTCCGTCTAAGTCAAGTGAGCAGGATGTACTTGGGTTTGGGTCCCTAATCTAGCAACCAACTCTACACCTTACTGGTGAGCCTCCACTCTTTTGAGTGGCTCTTGAGCTCTGCAGGCTTTCAAGATGGGGACTGTCTGAGGATTTTGGCCCCTCACTAGTTGAAATTCTATAACTGGTTCATGGCATGCTCTGAAACGTCTCATGTGTTCTTGCTGGACCTGTGGGCAGAGGTGTAAGCCCACCAAGTCCCAAGACAACTTGTGCCCACATTGCACCATTTCAGGTGGTGGGCTTGGCAGAGGAGAAAGAGCTGTGACTGCTGGGGGCTGCACTGCCACTGCATTGGGATATATGAACCACCTCACACTGCACCTTACAACAGATCAGCAAACATGTTGCTGAAACAGGGGTGAAAAGGAGTAGCCATACTGTGCATAGCATAATTGCTGTTTCTTTGATACAATTATGAGTGCGTGATTCCTTAATAAAACCTAAGAGAAAACACACGAAGTCCTCCCCCTCCCCCAAACACGTCAATTTATATAAAACAAAACCAATTTACTAACAAATGCAAAAATATTAAAACAGATATAAAAAGCACATTAGACATTCCAGCTACCTGTAAATAAGTGCCAGTTTAAAAATTGAAGATAAAAAAAATTATTAAATGCCAATCAGGAATATGTGTGCTGACTGGGAACTTCACTGGCACAGAGGCTGACAGGAGGAAAGCAAGCAGAAGTGTTCCCCACGGATGGCACTTGGGGACAGCACTAAAAGGCTATCAGAGCCTTTAGCTCTGCCCCTTTAGCTCCTTCACATTGCAAGGTCTCTGGGTTAGAATCCTCCACAAACTGAAATCTCTGCTCTAGTCTCTTCTGGCTTGGAGACAGCACGTGCTCAAAACACAGCAAATGGGAAGATGCCGTCAGGGAATGGCTCAGAGTTGGGATGGAGGGTGAGGTGTGGAGGGGAGCAGCACTGCAATCAGAAACTCCTCCCCAGGGAAGCTGCAGCACGTGCTGTTGCAGGATGAGGGCACCTCACCTCCCCCTCACCCCTTCTTCCAAGTGCTGCTGAAGTACCTGTCACTGGCTACCTGCCTAGCTGCTCTTCCCTCCTTCCCTTTGATGCCATTTAGTGCTCTGATTGTAATATTCTCCCACTCTGGTGGCTTTTCCACCCGTGAATTCAGCTACCTACACAGCAGCAGGACCTGACTGTGGGACTGTCCCTGTCCTCACATCCCCAGGTGCAGCAGGGCTATCTCCTGCCCATGCCAGCACCGTGAGCCAAGGTTGTGTTGTCAGCACCTCACGGGTGCGTGGAGCACGAGTGTCTTCTGTAAATAACTCTCTGCTTCCACAAGGATTATTTAGACTTTCTGATGAAACTGCAGAAATGTCAATGCGGTGCCCGAGCGCCCAATCAGGCGGCAGCTGCCTGACCCCTGCCCTCCGCCTCTCCAGCACCACAGCTATTATTTTCAAGGGGAAAAACCCTCCTTGTCTCTCCTTATACCTGCTTTTATGATCTTGGATTCTGTTAATAATGACTCCGTGTTACATAAAACAGATACATTAATGTCACCAAGTCCCAAAAGTACTGAATCAAGCTGACTCCTTGGCAAGGAAGAAAGTGATAGATAGAAGCCAGGGAAAGCCTTAATAAGAGCACGGATGCTAAGGATGGGAAGAGCTCCACCAGATCGCTTTCTCCTTCCTAGTTGAAATGGGGCATTTAAAGGGCCATGCGGAGAGAAGATCAGAGCGGTGGTGAGATGGCTGTGAACACACCATCAAAGTGAGCAAATCAAACCTGTGATGTTAGGCGCTGCTGCAGAGGCATGCTCAGCCTCCTGCACTCATGTGCTCCGCTCCCAGTTGCTAATGGGGAAAGGAGATGGAAAGGCTGGGCAGCCCACCAGCCTGGCACTCACCTCCCATCCCTGGGATAAAAGTGTTGGCTTAGAGCAACAGCTTTGGGGAAGTATGTTGCCTGGACTGAGTTTAGAGGGAAAAGCAGTCAACCTCTCATCTGACGGAGGATATTTTGATTCCTGTACAGCTGGAGCAGACATTACAATTAAAAGCAATGCTCAGTGAGTGCTAGTGCTAGCAAATATTAAAATATTTACTGGTAAAACTATTAATATCTAAAAGCTTCAGAAAAGAAAAGCCTGGATAGTCAGGGCAAGCCATCTGCTAGAGAGTATAATGCTGAAGCATGCTAGGATCAGAAAGGAAGATCAGTGGTGCTCACACAAACATATAGCACACATCTGGCTGCCAAAACCCCTCAGAATTGCATCCATGGAACATGAACATGGATCAACGAATTTGAGAGTGGTCCCCAGTAGTTTAAGAAAAGAAAAATGACATGAAAAGCAAAATCACGTTGGCTGAATCTTAGGCAAGATCACTGGGGTTTTAGTCTGCCACCTGCAGATAAAGCAGTTATTTTAATTCCCACCTTGATGAATTTGGGAAAAGATAAAATATTAAGGTCAAGATCTTTTCTAGAATGGCAGCCACTGACACATGAGGCTGAGCGTGGCCCAGTCCAAGTGTGAGGAGACAACAAAGGGCTCTATGGAGGTAGGGTTTGGTGCTCCAGAAAGGTGGAATCAGGAAAATAGCATTAGTCATGATGAAGGCAACTTCCAGAACAACTCAGGAGCTACCTCCCATACATGGGTAGCAAATAGAGGAAAACCTAAATTAATAGTAAAGACCTGAGTGACAGACTTTTGTTTCCTTCAGCCTGGCCCATTAAGCCTGCAGACCACAGCACACTGCTCTCTCTCTGGAGATGAGGAAGAAGTTCCAGCTATAGTGGGAGAGCTGTTAACCAAGTGAAGCCAAGTAAAACACGGGACTGCCAACTAAGAGAGAGGAAAAAAGGGAACATGAGAAAGTAGAAGGTTACTCGTACTTCTTCAGGCTCCATCATTACACCAACTTTTACTGGTCTGTGCTGTACCAGAAAACACCTCTGACAACAGGCAGAGCTTGTGGAGCAGCCGTGCACCAGTGCTCAAGTGCCATTTAGACTCATCTGTACAAACAAATCCAAATTCAGCTCCCCTGACAGATATCCTCTAGAGTATAGATCCATTAACATTTGTATTTTGCAATTACTTCAGTTTACTTTGCTTCTTTTCTAGGTTTTTATGCTAAATTACATGGATGGACAATCAAGCTTCACTTAAAAAACATCTATTTTTTTTCTGTTTTGTGTCAGTGTTAGAAGACATTTTAAATCATGTGATACAATCATCATAATTTCAATGGACAGTTTCACTTTAGACTAGCCTCTGTGTGTTTAATAGACCAAAATCTGGCTTAATCTGCTGATTTCTAATTTAACATAAATAAAGTCCATAACACATTAGCCATTTTTCTTAATTCACTACTGTGAGATGCTCAAACAGTGATGAGGTTTGCGTTCACAAAGCATACAGAGGCTAACGCCAATTCCTTCCATTTCTTTGAGTGGAAAAGTTACCACCTCTGTGTCTCTGTTTCTAAAACGGACAGACACATTTTGATCTCAGAAATGGGAGGAGGATTAATTTCTGAACAACCAAAAGCATAATGAGAGTGCTAGGTGCAATTATATTAAGTGCTAAATATCTCACAGCAATGGCAGATAGGAATAAGACAGGAATGAGATGGCAATTCCAGGAGTTTCATTGTTGTAGAGACAATGCCAGCCCTCAGAGTAGCCAGGCACTTTCCAGATCAGAAGAAACCATGATCCCTACTCTGAGAGTGCCTAATCTAAAAAGTCAAAGATGAAAAGAGGGAAAGTAAGTCAGGATACAAAGGAATCTATGCGGTGACAGGTCCCAGCTTGTTATTTTAATTAAAAATATGCTAAATCCTTCTTTTTGCCTCTTTCAGCCCACTCATCCAGGCTCTAAGCTTCAGTCTCAGTGTCTGCATAACCTTCCCTAATCATCCAGGGCTCTCCCCATACAGGAGCTCTTTGGAGCCAGGGGCAGTATGGGAACAAGGACATGGTGGATGTGACAGTGGGCAGGACAACAGACCCTGGAGACTGGAAATCCAATAGATCCAGCCTAATCGCCTTTCCAGAGAGCCACGAAAGTCCTACCAACTTGAACTTGGAGGCTTCTCACAATCTACAGGTGGTATATTGAAGAAAAAGCCTGCAACAGTGGAGCCCTTTCACCTCCATCTGTGTACAGCTTAAGAAGTGCATTCACTGCACTACACATGGTCTACTTCATCAATGATTTGAGAGCGAGCCAGCAGTGTTCCGATAGTTTAAACCTTCCAAGAGTTTTACCAGAGGTTAGAGATCCCATCTGCCCCCTTCCTGATGCCTTCCAGTCCTTCCCACTGGCTCATCCCCAAACCTGAGGCAAAGGTCTCCTGGTGCAGCTGACTGCACTCAGCTCCCTGTCTGCCCTGGAGCCCAATGGATATTCCTTCAGATGTCTAACAAGCGCTGAACACAACTGAGGTTTAGAGAGAGACAGAAATCAATACGGCAGCTTCCACCAGTCACGCTGAGGGATTAGCCGTCCCACGGAACAGCACAGACGGCTCAATGGGCGAATCATGACTCTGAATAACACCAGAGGTTTATGAAGCTGGAAAGCAGCCTCTGGCCTTGAGAACCTCCATCTAGCCTGGAAGAAAAGCGGGTAGTGGAAACATGTCCGCGGAGCATCCTCCCCTTTGGCATCAGCAGGGATAGGACCTGGCCTCAGCACATCCTCCGTGGCACAATGAAGAGGCACTGTGGGTAGGGACCACTGGGGTTCACGCTCTCACACTGGGCACTGCAGAGTCGTCTGTGCTTTCCAGACATCTGCTGCAGCTGGGTGGCACATTTCAGTTCTGGAGCTTGAAAGGGAGCAACTCTGATGGCAAGAAATGCCAGGAGAGGCTGGTGGCGTGGTCATGTGCAGAGGCAAGGAAATGAATCCTTCAACTGCAAACTAGGTTCATCACAGCATGAAAGGAGAGGGAGAAGACATGGACAACTGCTTGGCTTATACCATCACCAAAGGAGGCCCCACACACCTCTGATAACCAGAGATATCAGATCCTGTGTCACTGCTAACAAGTACCTCTGTCTGAAATCCAAATCCTCGTTGATCCAGGAACTCTGCAAGAAGCAGCTGTTTTTGATGGGTAGAGGCAAGGTTAAGACAAGCACTCGAACAGCAAAGTCCTCTTTAGCTTACCTAACAGCATATTTTGCTCTGTGGGTTTATGGAGGGCTGAGGACTTGTTGCTCCCCATTGCTCTCACTTTTCTTGTTTTAGTGGCTGTGTGAGGACTCCAAAAGCTGCAGATTCCAGTTTATCTTTATATTGTCACAGGGGAGAAAACTGAGACTACAGAGGAGAGGAAGGGGGAAGCAATGTCCAAAAGGCACTCAAAGCTTCATGAGGCAGTGCTAACATATTTGTATCATTTGAAAGAGGTCTTTAATGACCTCAGAAGTTCCAAAATTTTCTGAAGCTGACAGCCCAGAAAAAGGTTTCTGGGAAGTCTTGAGTGAATAAATGCTCTCGAACACACTCCTAGAGCTCACACAGCTACAGTTCGTTTCACTGCCCAGGAAGCATCACTGACTGTCCATTGGACCTGCAATGTCATTCTGTGAAAGCAGATTAATTCTTCGCAGCCCATATTTCACCCATGGTGAGAAAAGAGCAATGAGATAGCAGAGGTGTAGCAGAGCAGATAAAGTTCAAGCAATAAACAGAAAAATACCTCAAAGAAATGTTTGCTGACAAGCCTCTGAAAAGAACCATTTCTTTTTTAGTTATTTATCTTTCTGATTTTTCTCAAGCGAATTAATGCTGGGATTAAAAAGTTGCCAGCACTTCTCAATACAGCAGCTGACCACTTACAGCACTGCAGAAGATTAGCAAGATACCCTCTTATACATAGGTTCCTCAAAATAAGCCACATTTATGACCTGAACACTTCCATTATTTCATTGTCCTCATCTCTGCAGAAATCCAATATGTAAAGCTAAAGATGATGTGGAACCACATCTTGCCAAAACTCCCACACAGCTTCCCTCCACATTTCAGAATGGTCTCTGGTCCACTAGACACTAACATTTATTTACATGGCTGAAGTTCAAATGCATGATGTAGAACACATCCGTACCCTGTGGCCTGGTCACACATGACCATTAAAGAACAAGCTCTGAACTTCATCTCAAAGCTTCAGAGCTGCTTCAGACTTGCTCCACTTTAGGAGAATCCAGTAATTTTGAATGTGCTAGACAATGATTTGCAGAAAACAATGGAACTGTAGACATGGTGGAAGAAGATCAGGAACATGCCTGCACTGCCTGTGACTGACTGCCTGAAGTAGTGCTCAGATTGGTACAGCCAAACAGATGAGAACAGGAACCTGCTCTTTTGTCCCAGAACCTGTGGCAGAAGCTGTGCTCTCTGTCCATTCTCATCCTGCAGGTTGCCTATCAGGGTGGCGTTGGGGGACTGCAGTGTTTCATGAAGATGGCACTGGAATAGGTTGTCCAGAGAAGCTGTGGAGGCTCCAATTCTGAAAGTGTTCAAAGCCACACTGCATAAGGCCTTGAGCAACCCGGTGTAGTGAAAGGTGCCCCTGCCCATGGCAGAAGAGTTGAAACTACATGATCTTTAAGGTCTCTTCTAATCCAAACCATTTTATGATTCTGTGATTCTACATCCCTGCCCACAGCAGGGCAGTTGAAACTAGATGATCTTTAAGGTCCTTTCCAATACAAACCATTCTATGACTCTCTGATTTTAACCTGTCCATGGGCAAGCTCAGGGCTGTGAGTGGGACAACTTCTCCCTTCCCTTCCCTCTCTTGGACACAGTGAGGTCAGAGTGGTCTGCCTCAGCCATTATGCATCGCTGTGGGCTGAGATCAGCCTTCAGCACAGGGAACATGTCGCTCTCTCCTGAGACCATCAATCTGTCCCTGTCCCCATCCCCACCCCCATCGCTCCTTCTCCCGCATTAACCTAAAATATGATCACACGTGCTCGCCCCTAGTGCTTCTGCTCCCAGAAACCTCCCTGTCCCCTCCCTCCAGCACTCCTTATCTAAGGCAGCGTGTCACTGCAATTTTATGGTCAACATTACCAGCTGAAGCCCTGCTTTGAGCCAATCGCCCTGCGCTGCATCCGTGCGAGCGCAGCCAGGCTTCCCGCGAGGAGCTGCCTCCTGCGCTGTGCCGCCTGACCCCCTCCCCGGCAGCCACCATAAATCTGCCGTACCTGATGGGAGATGGGCTTTTTAGGATCTCTCAGGGTGCTTTGAGGTAGCACTTCTATGAACTCCGTGCCACAATAAATAATGCTACCTGCAATATGTCTTTGGGAACGTGTCAGCAGCGGCTGTCCTGCCATGAATTTTTATTCTTTTGCCGTCTGGAAGATAGATTCCAGATACAGCATTTCCCCGCACTTAGTGTCAAATCTCTTTACCCCTTTGCCCCGGCAGAATGACAGGGACCACAAATAAAATAAAATAATAAAAAAAGAACCATAGGAAAAATGGCCTGAGAGCAGAGGGAAGGCACTAAACTCACCTCTCTCTGCAGCTGAGCAGCTGCAGAGATGACAGCAGTGACTACAGGCGGGGGCAGGTGGAATGGGAGGAAGGTAATTTTTGCATGCCGCTGGTAAGAATTCTGCAGGACGATTCCACAAAAAGGAGCATAAAGATAAAATGGCTATAAAGAGCATCATGCAGGTGGAACTGGAGGACATAGGAAGGTGGGTATGCATGCCACCCAAGCTACTGTGCCACAGATGTGGAAATCAAGCACTGACCCTGATAAAGGAAGAGGTTTAATGGAAAACCTTTTTCATTGTAGTGAAAAAGGTCATACAGAAAGACTAATGAAATGGTCTAAATATTTGCAAACCTTGTGGTGCAGATCTGATACCAAGGTTAGAGTGTGGAAGGAGGAATGCTGTAACAGTTACCTACAGAAGTCCCTTGGAAAAAGGAATTGCAATTGTCATGAGAACCTTGTAATATTCATATGGATTGGTGAAAAACAGCATGTGGTGCACCCAAGGTCAGTGATAGGGCCAAGGGTCTTCAAGAGCTTCATTAACAAGCTGGACCTGCACAGACAGAGCACATCTTCAGCACGGCACTGCAGATGAAACGGAAGCAGAGGGAGGAGCTGACATACCAGAGAGTTGTGCTGCCATTCTGGGGGACCTCAAAGGGGCCACCAGAAACCTTGAAATCCAGCAAAGTCCTGTCCCTAAGGAGAGGCAATCTTTGGCATGACAAGCATCGATCTGCAGAGGATGACCTGGGGTTCCTGGGGAACATCAGGCTGAACATGAGCCAGCAATGTGCCATCATGGCACAGGTAACCAGCAGCATCCTGGGCTGTGCGAGCTGGAAAGCTGCAAGCAGGATCAGGGAGGTGATCCTGCCCCTCTGCTCAGCACTGGTGAGGCCACAGCTGGAGTACTGGGTCCAGTTCTGGGCTTCTCAATCTCTTTCCATGCTGGCTGGATCAGGCCACCTCCAGAGGTGCCTTTCAACCTCAGTGATTCTGTGACCTTTTTGAGGAATCCAGGCTTTGCTTTCTGGTTACCAGATATGTGTGATTAAGTAAACTACTTTAAAAAAAAAAAAAAAAACCAAACAGACAAAACAGGCCAGGTAAAGTATTATTAGTTGAACAATTCAATTGGGAATATAAGAAATATTTGCTTGAACACCAGTCCAACAGCCAGAACAGCTCTATAAAAAGGTAAACAGTTCCAACTAGACAGGAGTTCACACTGCACAATCTTCCCCCCCACCTCGGTTTCCCTCTTCTATTCAGTGCCTTAAATAAAAACAAAAAAAGGGCTCTACTCCACTTTGAAATCCTGTTGAACTGCAATTTGAAGACATTATTTTACTTTCTTCCTTTATTCTGATGAAACTATTAAGTTTCACTTCCTTTACATTCAAAAGATATTAGGACAAGCATGCTGGTATCTTCGCATTAATATGCACATGTTAGTTATAACATAGAGTATGTTACAGACCTCACTGCTCTGCAATTATCACCATTGTTCACTCCTCAAGTGAAGTTAGAATGTATGGATGCCATATGAAATGTCCCTTTAGCAGATGCGTTGCCCAATTCCCATCAGGAATGATGACACTGTAGTTAGAATACATCTGCCTGGCTGCCTTAACGTCTGTCCTCTTCCTATTTCCACCTTGGAAATCAAGCTTTAAACACTGAAACTGATACAGTTGAACAGCAATTGCTGAGCAGCAGCTGCACAAAACAAGTCACCCAAAGATGTTGAGCAGCAGCTTTTGCCACACAGCAGAGTTAAAGTGGAGGAGATTTACAAGGTCATTGACAAATGCAAGTATTGATTGAGTATTAAAGTGTCTTGTGATTAATACAGCCTTCGAAGTAATTAGTGCAGAAGATCTCTTATATCTCACCATGTTTAAATAATGTATCTGTGAACATGCAGCCCCCTGTCAATCACTCCAGCTGAGGCCAAACATCATATCACCTGATAACTCATTTGGAAACTGGGCTTCCTGCCTGCTGAATATCTTTCAAAACCAGCAACTCTTCCCTAATTGCCTGGGGTGACCTATATTTAGAGCCTGGCAGTTCACTGTGGGGGAGAGAGGGAGAAAAGAGCTAGAAAAAATGCTAAAGCAGGCTGTTTGTACAATGGTAATAAAACCCAGGAGAAATATCAGAGGCACCGAGCAGAGCTGGCTGAGGGACCCGTAGCAGGAACAAGCAAGCGGCGTTTGCTCAACCCAGATGCATATTGCCGTGTCTGATGTAGCCATGTAACTCTCTTCCCTACACACTTTGGTAAAAGTCTAGAGTTTTTCATATAGTAGTTAAAACTGAGAATTATGGAATGTAATTTGTTTTTAATTCAAAGAAATATGTAACACCATTTCTCCCATGTCTTGTAAGTTTTCACTGGGGAAAGAGGTGCTCAGCTAAGACTTTTCAAGCTGTATCTGCCCCTGTCTCACTAACAGAGCCCAGGAATATAGGATTAGAATGTCCATGATTGGAATAACAGAAAACAGGGCTGGGAAGGACCTCAGAAAGTCACTAAATTGATCTTTCTACCCACAGGCAGAATCAATTACACCTAAGCAGCCCAGTATCCTGGCATCCTAGATTGAAAGGATGGGCCATGTTAATCTAATAGCAAACTGATTGTAAGCTCTTGATCAATTTGCATCTTTAGTAATTTTCCTACTGCCCGGGACTTGGGGCCAAGAAGCTCATACCAAAGTCTAACTGCTCGTGAGGTACAGGAGTGCAAGAACAAGAACAACTTTAATTCTAAACCAAAAAAAATCTGCATCAAACCCAGAAGATCTTCAGGAGAACGTAGATAAGGGGAAAAAAAAAAAACAGGTGGAAAAAGTATCTGCAGTGTGTAGGAGGCACAGAAGCATCAAGGGAAGGAGGGCAAAGACAAGGAATATGCACAATCAAACTCAAAAAAGCAAAAAGCTTACGTTTTGGAAACATTAGGGCTGATTTATTTCCCTTTTTCTTTTGCGGCTATTTAAGGAACACTTTTTTTTTTTTTTTTCCCCATGCAGCATAATACTTAAGTAAAAAAATATATACAAGAAGGTGCTGAGAAGAGAATTATAAGGAGACTTTAAAAAATTGCTCTGCTCTTCCACACTGCTCAGTGACATTGCAGGACCACTGTGTAAGGAAGCTCACATTCCTTGTATCCAAGACTTGGGCTTCATGCGGGGCTCTAGATTCTGTATTTAAACAAACCCTTTGAGCCCCTCTTGGTTAGTCCTTCAAGTACCTTCTGCAGTGGGAGAAACTTCAGCTGGTGCTGAGGACTCCCAGGCTAGGGCTGGCAGTCTCAGTATCCCTGTCTGAGCTCTTGGTCACCACCAGAACAGCCTCAATCTAATCTGCAGTGAGGACACCATTATCTACAGAAAGGTGGGGCTGTCAGCAGTTACTAGAACTATGTGTGAGTTTTGCTGGAGCAATCTGATGTTTAGTGGTCACCAGATCTAGGAGGTAATGCTCTGCAGTAAGTGCCACTTCAGCAAAATAAGCAGCTTTACACCTTCTGGGTGCTTTTTGGAATCCATGAAGCATCAGGTACTCATCTAATGTCTTCTTAATCGCTTTCCCACCATTTTCTTTAAACAATTGTAATCACAGGGTTTGTCTGAAGCACACTTAGAGATTGTTAAACATTTAGTGCTTATTGGGTAAATAAGGCTCTGGGAAACAGTTTTGCTCTAACTCTTTCCTTTCTGAACTGCCGCTTGATTCCAGTCTAGGCAAAGTGAGAAGTTGAACTGCAATCCCACTGTCCATCTCAACCTCTCTTACACTTTCCTATAACAGAGGCCGAAGATGGGTGTAAAATACACAAATATTCCAGTTTTCTGCAAACATTGCACATTCCACTCCTGGCAAAAATTGTCAGCATTCAGTGAGTGCCCAGCTGCCAGTTAGAGCTTTCCTGGTTTGGAGGAGAGCTGGGATCACATCAGTGTACTTCTGGAGAAGGCACGATTCTCACCCTTCCACATCCCATTTAACTTTCAGGGGTTACAATATGCAACGTATGGAAGTTAATTACTCTTATACATAATCAAATCAGAGCAATTCCTAAACTGATTTAGAGGGAGGAAAATAATGAAAAATCCTTCTTCCTGGAAGACAGTGAAAGAAATCCAAACGTGTGACTTGTGGCTATTCCTTTAGACAAAGCACTAGAAATATTCTCCTGCTCTTAGTGTTAATCTCTTTCTTTTTCCCCCCTGCACCTCCTAATGTTCTATAACTCGCAAGTCCCTCATTCTTCCCCTCTTACAAGTGTATTTATTATGAGTATTTACCAGCTATTGGTTCAACACGCTCTGCTCAAATATTCATCATTTAGTTCTCTGGCTAAATCATATTTAATCAGCACAGGAGAGAAAATGGCATCATTATAGATGCCGGATGCCATTACACTCTGAAGACATTAAACCTTGTCTTCAGCTGCCCAGTGGTGCCTCTGATGGGAAGGAGCAGGCTGCCTTGCTGGGGAGGTTACCCCGAGGTTAGTGGCCCAGGTTAGTGTTAGAGGAATGAATGTATCTTTCAGGCTCTCCAAACCCAAGAACAGGGCATGGTGGAGAGGCACAGAGAGACAGAGCAAAGAACGACTGCAGATAAAGAGAGAACACCAGAATTTGACCTAATGAAGCTAGTAAATCTTTGTTTTGAAAATATGGTAAGCCAAACTCCTAAATTGATTATAGCACAGAAAAACAAGGTGGCTACACAGAATATCTGGTGGTTGTAAACAAATCCTGTCCACAAAAATCCTCTCTTAAGAGGACAAAGACAACACATTTAATCTCTGGCCTTAGAAGGTAGCTTGCTTTAGCAGATGGTAAACTCTTCAGAGCAGGAGCCAGGCTTCCTTGGTTGGTTGGCCAGCCTAGCACTGCAGCAATGAGCTTTACTGGACTGCGAGTAAATGGTGCAACACCAGAATGGAGGGAAGAGAAGAAGAGAGGACATCCATCCAAATTACCAACCCAGAGGTAGTGCCTGTGCTGCTCCATGCCAGTTATGGCACTTCTGTGGCACAGGGTACTTTTAAGGTAAATAATTCTATTTCGGTAATACTAACGAAGAAATAATTTCCTGATCAAAAAAGTCCAAAAAGTTATCACATTAACAAAGATGCAACTACATTCCCAAAGCTGCTCAGAGGAGGAAGTGGGACAGCCTGGCACTGAACCACTTAAAACTTGACATTGTCCTTCTATAAAACATCAGTTTACCTAGGTTATGGCATAAAACGCAATAGGAGACACCTCACCTGCAGACGCTTCTCGTTCATCACTTGACATCAGCACTCAGAAACGACTGGCCAGGTTCAGGCAGAACAATGGCCAGAAAGGCTGAGTGTTGTATTTTATTTATTATTTATTTTTTTGCTAATAATACATCTGAGGTTTCGATAAGTAACTAAGAGGAAGGAGAGCTCCTTCCAGTCCATCCTGCTGCCGACAATTAAGAAACCTCAAAGTAATTTTTGAAAATGTCAGCGTCTCATTTAGCAAACGGATAAATAATGAATGAAGCATAATCACTGTCCTGTGCTGGTGGTACAGCTTCGCGGTGTCATTAGTAAACTAACGGTATAATATCTTCGTGTCACAGTTTAATTATATCTTGTAATTAGTTTCAGCAATGGATTGCATAGAGTCAGGCCCCCTGAGCTAAACAAAAGGTAATAGAACTTTCAGAGTCCTCGCATAAATCAATTATGAAAGTGTCCTGCGTTATTTGAGGCTTGTTTGCTGTAATTTTATGCACAAAGAAGAAATGATCCCTGCTGCCTGTGGAGGACGATTCACCTCTCCAACTGCCTGCCTAAATGGGTGTGAGGACCACAGGAGCAAGAGCCCACCCTTGCGCTGGGCATCTGTCCACACATGCCACTCTAAAGTGAGTAATGTATAGACAGTGTGCTGTGCCTGGTGATGAACACCACAAACACCAGAACAGGACATGCAGGCATGGTTAAGATGGTTCTGTGATTTTTTCTGTTGTTGGTGGTGAGATGTTACAGGCTAGCACGGCAGTCTGACATTTTACAGGCATTATTCTTGCAATCTTCTGTGTCCAAAGCCAAATGTTGTTCCATTTATCTTCCCTGTGCTAAGAGGACCACACTACCATTGAAACAACACCTACACCTTCCTTCATCCACAGAGTGAATAAATCCCCCTAGACAAGGCATCTAGTTTGCATTACTACATTTAGACAGCCCACCAGCACTGGCTCCTGGCCCAGTGACTGTTTTTCTTGTACAAACCCATTCGTGTTGGTCCTTCTTTCTGCCTCCTTTCTGATACTCCTTGTTTGCTGTCACAGGAATGAACCAAGCATTAGAAGGCCGTGTTTGGAACAAATCTATGCTGGGTCCATCAAGGTCATACAACTGCAATTGTGTCAGATCAGAATCTCTGCTGCCATCCTGAAGGCTGCCACTCGAGCTCCGGAAGCTCTCCTGAAGACACTCTTTTCTGAAGAGCTCCTTGTGCTGTGCCAGGAGCATGTGTGCAGATAAACCACAGAGATGCAACCTGCACCTGGAGAGTGGCTGTGAACAACTTCCACTGTCCCAGCACACAACTTCCCACAGAGTTTCCGAGAAAGAACTTCTTCAGAGAAGAAGTTGTGTTACTGGGATTAAATGTATAAAATAACATTTCATAGTTCAGGCTTGATAACTGTGTTTTATTTGCATATTTTTTCCAGTCCTCTCCAGAGAGCTACGTGTTCTGCTGCCGTTTCTCTACATACTGCCACACGCATATGGCTGTCCCTGCTCTGGTGCCTAAGTGCCTGAATCATTTGTCTTTTCATGTTCCTCCTCTGCCCCCATCACTTGGTGCTGGAAGCTGCCTACGTTATGTGGGATGGAGAAGGAGGGGGGAAAAAAAAACCAAAACCACCCCAACCTCTCAGTATGTCTAATTTTGGCCTACTGAGATCTCCAAAAGCAAAAAAGGCCCAAAGCAGAAGCAAAGGGCTGTCCGCAGGTCACCCAATACAAGTTGGAGTATCTGGGATCCCTGCTGTGGGCAGCAGAGGAGAAGTCTGGAGAAGAGTCTGAAAGATGCCAAGACATGTAATTGTCTCAGTTCTGATCAAGCTGCAGAACACGCTGGGGTCCTGGTTCAAAGCCCTCATCAAGTCTGCCTTGAAAGTGAATCTAGTGGCATGCTGGCCCTTCTGTTTATACAACAACTTACAGGTTTAAATGAAAGGCTGCTTGATAAAGCAGCCTGAATCCTCCTATTGTGAGCTCTTCAGCAAATTTAACAAAAGAAAAAGCACTGACTAGAAAAAAAAAAAAAGAGGGAAAAAAAGAGTCCACTCCTCGGAGTGGTGCTGCAATCCGGCTGGTTGCCATGGTGACATGATGACTTGTTCACATGGCAACATACCTTAGGTCCACTATTAAAATGATGAGAGTAAACTGGGTTGCACTAAGTATAGTATCCTGCCTGCTGCACCAACCTTCCTCTGCAGCAGGAGCTGGGACAGATACTGGTGCATGGGAGGAAAGGAGGGGAGAACAAAGCTGAAGATGGCAGCTTCAGTGGGCAGTGGGAAAATAACGGGGGAAAAACAGAGTTCTAGAGCTTTCACTGAGAGGGGTGACACAGATAAATTAAATTTCTCTTTGATACAAAATCTGCCTTTCTAAGGTAAGGGATGTTTTCCACACATCAGTAATGTGCTCCAGAGGACACTGAACTTCTTTAGGACATGACCTCAAGTGAGCACAGGCAAAAATGAAGTGGAGGAAGGGGGAGGAAATCGCTGGAGATCCTATCAACACAAACCTAATTGTGTTAAAAATAAAATTTAAAGAAATAGCTGCCAGAGCAGTGAAATGCAATCACATATTTGTCATCTACATTAAAATGCTAAACAACTGCAGAGTGGTAAATTGTGCAACATTTAGGCAGAATGAATACCCGAGATTACAAAAAAATGTATCCTTGTTGCAGTGTTAGTGGTGGGTTTTCTGTAATTCTTTTAATCTTAACTGATTTAAACACCTCCTCCTAATAGCACAGACAATTGTGATACTGCTGGGGAACACATCACCCAGTCGTCCCTCATCTAGGTGAAGGACAGGAGGAATCTCCTTGGCTTGTGAAGCACATACATTACACAGCATACATGAGAAAGTCTCTGAAGATACAAAATAGGAGAAAACTCACCTTTAATACAGATTCCACTCTAATTTTGCTGGCTTCCTTTTACTACAGCCTAAGTAAGGCAGGTGGCTGAGATCTTTCTTGCTTACCAAGTTCAGAACAAATTTTTAGCTTAAAACCATGTTTAGCTAATGTAATGACATATAGCAGCAATCTGAAGACACCAAATGCAATCACTGAATGGCTAAACAAACCCCATCACAGCACTAAGCCCATCATATGCAGGGAGATCCATTTTCCCTGCTCTTCTCACAGCTACAGTCTCAGCATGTCACCCCTCATTTGTCTGCAACCCTTTTGTATCTTCTGAAGATCTCTACGATCTGCAGATGACTTCTGGGCAGCTCCTGCATTCCTAGGTCTCAAGCGCTGCCTGCAGCACTGACATGCTGAATGAGAGTGGTGATAAGGGTCACCAGAGCCCTACTGCTGCGCTGGACAGTGCTTAAGAGATGGCTTTGGATGCCACGCTGCAAGGTCCTAGCATGGAGGGTATGAAGGACTCACGATTTAGCAGATGTCACAGAGGATTCCTTTCATCTCTATTACTGATGAAACAATAGCTTTGTCCCACTCTCCGAAACACCGTGAATGATAACTGCCTCATAAGGATGGTAAACTGTACGTGGAAAAAAAGAAAAGAAACCTTCTGGTGTCTATCAAGCTATCATGACAGCTGCACTCATGTTTCCTCCTGAGGACCAAAATAACTACAAAGTGCATGAAATCATTAAGAACATGAAAATCCCAGAGGTAAGCTTGGGCTAAACCTCGTGATTTCCCAATCAAACGGCATCAGAGAACAATCCCTCATAATTCATTTGCTGTTTCCCCTTGCTCTGCACATATGTGTGCCCATGGAGTTTGCCTGTGCTTGGTAAGCAGAAAGTATCAGCTCTGGGTATGGTCTCTCTGCACCAAGAGAGGTTTCTCTGCCCACTCTTCTCCAGCAAAGGTAAAGAGAATTTGGGCCAGTGGGTGGGACAGAGGACAGTGGCAGTTGGAAAGCTCAAGTTGATCTAAAAAGCCTTTCAAGTGCATCTGCACATTTGCAAAGCCACAGTTTGTAGGAGCTTTTCCAAACAACAAAAATAGTCTGTCATGTTAAGGTAAAGTAACTATCATATTTTGCATGAGTCAGTGTGACACCTGGCAGGGACACAGGTGATGAGATGATACTTGGTAGGAGACTGGGACTCTGACTTAATATAGTGCAGATGAGGTCCCATTTTTATTCATCACACTATTTAGTCGATGAACTAAACAGTTCAGATGAACTTGGAATTTTTCAGCATGACACAATGCTTTAATCAGACCTGCAATTTGATGTCCAGTACACAGTGCTGTAGAGCAGAAATTAAGGCTATATCTGACCAGAAAAATCTAAAGCAAAGAATAGACTTTGCACTTCCATTTTATGAAGACTGAGCCCTAACCATACAAAATACACCTATAGTATTTTTTTTCCAGTTGCTATAATTCACAGACCCTCAAAGTGGGCACAGAAAGTCTTTTGCTTTTCTTCTCTCATCTTTTCCTGCTCCACCCCTGGCATATTCAGAGATTGTTTGCTATTTTCCACTTCCCAGTGGTTCAGCACACTCCTACCCAATTCCTCCTTTAAAACAGTTGTTCTACAAATTGCTATAATTTTGCTATTAAAAAACCTCCAAAACAACAATCAACCAAAAAAACCCCGGTCCCTATAAATAAAGAGCAGAGAAATGGAAGCAAGTTCACTGATTCCTAAACTTTTAATGATAAGTGTAATTTTACAAATAAGATTTTTCTGAGGGATAAACTGGGAATTCAGACACTTGTAAGAACTTCATTAATGGAAATGGAACCTTAAAGTTCACCAGTGAGACAACAGGTGTTTAAACAATTCCTTCTACCTACACTCTCGCATCAACTTTATTTTCAAGTTTCACTCAATGATGGAGTTGTTTCTTAGCTCCTTGTGTGCTTAGCCATTTAATTAAAGCAATCCATATTGAATTCATGTCCAGATGCCTTGACCAGCAGAGCCAGATCCTCATTGGCATGCCAGCTGCTCAAAGAAGAGTACAGCCCCTTGCATACTAATCAGGAGAAGGCAGTGATTCATCAGCCTACGATACTGCTTCAGCATCTACAAGCACTTATGACATGTAATTGCTGGTGCATAAGCAAGCCAGGCCACATTAAAAAGCCTACAGATAGTCAGAGATAAAAATTAATGACTTTTGCTTTGTGTAATCCTGTGTGCTGGAGGGGGGGGAGGGGAGACTGGGATTAATGGACAAATGTAAGTAGGCACAAAGGAACAAAGAGTTTCTTGGCCTTGTTTACATATTGAACAATAATAATAAAAGAAAAGTGACAAGTTATGGGAAAGGCAAGTGTGAATTTTTGGCACGAGTGAGTTGGAAGACTGCTTGCAGTTCATTATGGATGCAGAATTTCCATACTCATTATTCTGAAACAAACCTCCTCAGAAGGCCCTTCTGGGACCAATGGCAGCAGTTTTTTATTATTCATCTTTTGCTGGTATTGAGGATGTCATTACAAGAGCTGTGCAGAGCTCTGCTGCACGGCAGGCAGGAAGAGAGGAGGGTGACTATCTTGGGAGGAATAGCTTATTTTTCATGAGTCCAGAGCAACCAAAGAGTCAGGGTCAGAGTGGACTACAGTTGTAAAATCAAGAAAGAAGAGGGAGGTAAATCAAGGACAGCAGACAAAGACAGTCTGTTATGCACCCATGACAGAAGCTTCTGTAGATCAAGTTCTCATTAAAACATCCGTGCATCAGTGTTGCTGTTTGAATGTTCCTGCCACAACCCCCTTTCTAGCCAGTGATGGATGCACCCTCCTGAAACTACTTTGAAGAAACTTTTCTGTGCAACTTTTCTATTTTTATTTTTTCTTTAACATTTGCTTTCTCCTCTGCTTTCTCAAGTCTTGGGGAGATGTATCTATCAAAGAGAAGAGTGAAAGTGAAGTTACTTGAGCTGTCTTTTGGTAACAAAAGGAGGGAACAAAACCGATGCACGTGAGAGAGTGGACATAATCGGAAGCTTAGTCTCACCTAACGCCCACCTCCCGTGCACCAGACATAAGAACCTACTTCAACAGCTTCCAGGGGTAGAGGTCTATTGATTTCAGCAGAAATCTGCCCATGTACAATAGCAAAGATCTGGTTGCAGACTTTCCTTCTGTCATGAAAATTGCCAATTACACGTGGAGCCCTGTGCTCTCCAGCACTGAGGCTGATACCTCGAGTTTCATTTCTAAGGGTAAATGCTGGGTCCAGCCTGGACTCTGATTTCAGTCCACTTCAGCCACTACACTCACCAGAGAAAAGCCATTTATTACCTGTTGAATGGAAGTTTCTACTCTGTAGCTGAAAAGAGTTATTTCAGGAGCTATTGATTTATCCTAATTGCATCTATCTTAGTACTATGAAAAACTGCCATTGCCATGACAATAGTCTTAAAAAAGATGAAAAAAGGCCGTTGTTCATTTTGCCACAGTAGACAACAAATATGATCCCTCTGTGACTCAGAGGTCACAGTATAATCCTGGAACTTGTCTGGCATCTAACCCAGACACCACACAACAGCCTCTTGGCACTCTCACATTCTGGAAACTGCGGTCTTTAGGATGGACTTACAGCAGAGTGACATGAGAAACACCCATCTGTGCCAGCACTTGGTGCTGATGCCAAAAGCAGCTGTGATGCTATGCAGAAGGGATTGCATCTCTGACAGCTCTCCTGCAGAAAGCCTTTCCCCACTCAAATTCTTTGCATTAGAGAAAAAAAAGACAGTTCCTGAGATTCACCCACACCAGGGAGGGGAGCAAAGCTTTTAGCTGTCCCTTTCCACAGCAGCTGACATTACACAACTGATGCGGCCATACCAACACACTGCAAACATGCTGGAATCTACAGGTAAACACTGTGCTGGGTGTTATACAGATGTGCTCCTTTATGCAGCATAAATTAATTCACATTCAGTTGGATTCCATGATGTAACATCTGTAAGGAGAGTCTGGAGGACTACTCAGCCTTCCCATCCTTTCACAGCCCTGAAGAACTGAGGGTGAAATGCTGGGATTCAGGAAAACAGAACATCATTGATATCGGCAGGCAGCTGAGCAGGAACTCGGAGCTATCAGTTGTGCTTAAGGTCTGCTGCTGTGTTACAACCCATGGTCCTGCAAACCCTGCTCTTTATTTATTGGTGACACCAGTTAATTTCATGTTTTGCAAAATATGTACTAGGGGTAGGTGAGGGAAGCAGAAGATGCAGCTGCATCCAGTCACCATACGATTTATTTACAAGTGGGGTTTTGTGGTGCAGCTAGATAAAAGAGGATTAAATTATGCTTTGTAGATTAAGAGTCTGAACACTCTAAAACTCATAAGCCTTTGTATGCTAAGCAAGAACTTTGACTCCCATAGGAGCCTGCAACAGAGATTCTGCATACCCAGAGAAGACTTGAACATTTTTGGTATTTCAGTATATCTTTCACCTACAGAGATGTTATCAAACTGTTTGGGAAACATTCTATCAGCACAAAGATGCTAACCTGAATTGCCGTGTCCCGCACATTTTCATCTCAGTCCCTCCACGTAGTCACTCATACTATTGCCAGGGCACTATCACCATGATTCCTGCATCCATTCCACTGCTCCCTGCCCGTTACAAAAATATTGTCCTAAATATTTGCTTACTGGGAAAAGGTACTAACAGAACATGCTCCCACACTTCCATTTCCTGCACCCTCTCCTCTACTCTTGCCCTTGTCTTCTCATGCATAATACAAAATGCATGCCAAAAATTCTTCTTTCAAGAGAACTTTTTTTCTATTTTGATAGTATTCTGCTTAAAAGAAGGACAAGCAGCACTGTTTGGAGATAAAGCAAGGAAAAGAAGCTTTGATTCTTTACAAGACCGTAACAAAAAAATCTATGTATGGGTCAGCTACCGAGCAGAAAGACGTGTGTGTGTGTGTGTGTGTGTGTGTGTATTTTCAGCTCAGAGGGAGGCAACTCTCCACAGATTCAATCAAATTATTTCTTCCTCAACCTTATTTTCCACTTTTTTCTGCCACACTTCCAGGAGAAAAGCAAGAAAACATTCCAGTTTGATGTACACATACAGCTACCTTCTGCAACAGTGGACAGACTAAGCTGACAATCTGTTTCACATGGAGATGTTTTTGAGGTGAGCCACTGTAATAGTCTACAAACAGCTGCTCTGGATTTAAAAATACAAAATGAAAGTTTCCAATGCAAAACTGTTCAAGAAAACTGGGATTTCTTTATATGTTATGGGTTGGACATGTTAAGATACTCTTTCCATTGACAGAAAAGGTCAGAGCAGGTATCAGAGATCTCTAACATTCAAGATAGTGGTGAAGAAACTAGTTCAGGCATGTTCAGTTCACCACAAGGCTAGTTGTTGACCTAACAAGCCTGTGTTCAGGGATGGATTAAGCCCCCATGTCCATTCACAGTTCTCCTTGGCAAGGAACATACAGCCCCGAAAAGTTCAGCCCAAACCTTCAGATGAATTGGCCTCATCTCTCCTGCTCAGTACTCACTACCCCCTGATCACCAGCCTGGCCGGGCAGCCAGCCTCACATGCTTTCAGAGCTTGTGGCACAGCAGGTCTGCCAACAGTGCCAGGTCCTCACCTTGAGATGGCCCAAATGCAGCCCCATCATGGAGGCAGATCCAGAGAAGGTCACAACAATCATGCAAGGACTGGAACCCCTCTGCTGTCAGGACAGGTTGAGAGAGTTGGGATTGTTCAGCCTGGAGAAAAGAAGGCTCCAGCAGGATCTTCTTGTGGCCTTTCAGTACTTAAAAGGGCTGGTTGATCAGAAAGCTGGGGACACACTTTTTAGCAGGGCCTGTTGTAACAGGAAAATCAGTGATGGCTTGAACTAAAAGAGGAAGATTTAGACTGGATAGAATGAAAGAGTTTTTGACAGTCAGGTTGCCCAGAGAGGGCAACCCATCTCTAGATGCCCCTCTCTGGAACCATTCCAGGTCAGGTTGTTTGGGCCTCTGAGCAACCTGCTCTAGTTGCAGATGTCCCTGATGACTGCCAGGGCATTGGACTAGATGACCTTTAAAGGTCACTTCCAACCCAAACCTTTCCACAATTCTATGATTCTATGATAGCCAAGGAATCTCCCTCACCCCCAGCCCAGCACCTGGTTGACTAGCCTTGTACCTGGTGACACAGACCCTGTTTTACTGAAATTTGATGAGTTCCCTATATTTTGCTGCATAACCCAGTAGGAAGTGACTATTGCTCCAGAAGTGCTAGGAGGAATGGCTCCCTGATACAAGCCAGCTCCAGTCAGGAAAGCAGGCTCTTGGGGGTGGTATTAAATGTAGACTGCCCAGGACTAGCTGAGAAGGGCACGTTAAATAGTAACCACCAGGTAACTCAGACAGACAGAAGAGAGGGGGAAAAAACTTGAAGTAGCTATCTTTAAAGAGAACAAGCAGATCTGAGTAATCCAATTTAGGGGAGATAAGAGTCTGCTGGTAGCACTGTCCTTTAACTGGACAAACGCCTTCGTTCAAGTGTCAACCCCAATCCTGGGGAGGTCAGCGTGCGGGGCCTGCAGCCTAATGTACTCCTGAATTGGCTGAGTGGATTTCCGAACAAACACGCTGGTCCAACAGAATTGATTTCCAGCAGGCCGTGTGGGTCCCTAACGTAATTATCCTGCAGTGAGGCAGTTCACAGCAGCCCCTGCATTGAGAAGCTGCTGGTCAGGCAGAGGAGAGGTTATGCCGTGCCGCAGCCCTGCGCCAAGTACAGCTCCGCTTTTAATTGTTTAAACAGCGGTGGAATTTCTTTTGCTCTTTCTCAACAGAGAATCATTATAGCCCTGTTTAAAGAGGTCTGGAGGGACCTCAGAAGAAACTTTCCCTCCAAGCTTTGTGTGCTAATGAAAAAAATCAAGTCATAGCTCTCTAATAGGCGAATTCAATTTATAACAAGCAAATACAATCATCTCGGCACCAGTGCTGCACCACAAGAAAACTTCCCTGCCTCTTGCTGTGCAAAGGCTCCTAGAAATACGGCCCAGCACCAGGCCATCTCTCCCTGTCACCTGCTGGCCACCCCATCCAGCACGGGTGGCACAGGCTGGCACGGCCAGCTCAAACCACCCCCAAAAACACTGCTCCAGCTGATGCAGATCTCCAGCTGCTTGCAGCACTAGGGCAAGAGCCCATAGGTCATGGCTCTCAGCCATATAGGCCTCAAGAGCAGCACAGGATGGCACAGCATGGCATAGGATGGCGGAGCATAGCCAAGAGTAGATTGTGCTTCCTATTCAGCAGGCAACTCCTGCCCAGGCACTTTAAACACAGGTTAATTCCTTAATGAAGCTCCTACAGTGCCCTTCCTGGAACTGCTGATGTGAATCAAACCACATCTAGGGAATCACTGGTACAGAGGAGCCACATTTCTCCATGATAAAGTAAGATCAGATTTCTGTACCCATCACAAAGAGCAAAATCAGTTTCTCAGTGATTCTCCTAATTTGCATTTTACTCTTTCTTGGTGAAGCATTAGGCTAACTCTGAGGGCCAGGAGAAAGCCCCAAAAGGTCTGTGGTTCTGAGATATGTACAAAAAAAGGTCCATGTCCTAATACTGGGCCTCCTCCTAGAGTCCTTGTCAATAACAATGATGTGAAGAATCACTGAATACTCTATTTCCTTCTTCCTCATTACATCACAGCAGTGTCAGTTCTTCATAGAAGTAGATATTTCACCCTCAGACAAAGAGCACAGCACCCTCTGTGCTTGGTTTATGTGTCATTGCATTGTCCAGCTGAGTTTTGTCCCAACTACCTAAGAATGCCCCACCTGGGGGAACTGCCAGCACCGTGGGCAAGTGTGACAATGCAGAGGTGTTTGCAGTATGGTGCACACCTAGGCACAGAGGTAAAAATGATAGACCAGAAGTTATGTGCACAGGATGTGCTGGTGTTGGTGGCCTTCTGCCCTGATAATACGCTGCTGGATGGAGATGGAAGAACAACCACACTGGGTCCACCTAAAAGCTGGGGTCCTCTCTCCAGCTGTGGCCAGAAGACATGGGAGCATGGCAGCACTGCATGACACAGCACCAGCTGCTTGGGACTTCACCAGCGAAATACTTCATTTGGGCTGCAGTGTCCAATACCCACAATGAACATCTCCTCTGTGAATTTGTCTAATCTATTTTCAACTCATTTATTCTTTTGTCCTCCACAGTATCCTGTGTGATACATTTCATGCATTAATTACGTGCTCTGTGGAAAGGTACCAACTTCTTGTTTTAAATCTTCCCCATTTGGTGAAGACCCTTTTACTTCTTAGAATTATTCCCTAAGCATTTATCCTGTACCACTCACAATTTACAAGCTGCTGCTGCATTTCTCCATCGTGTTTATTATCACAGATGATGAGTTCTGGCCTTTTAGTCCCATATCTTTAGACAGTTCAACTCTAATCAACTCAGCTCTCCATTTCAGCATTCTCAAGCAAGGTCTGGCATCCTGGTTATCCTTCCCAGGCTGCAACACTTATTAATACAGAACCCAATCCAGTGAAGAGTGCCAAAAAGTGTTATACACCCTTGGCTTGTCACAAAGGCCCCATTTCATCCGTGGTGCTAAAAATTGCTCGGCAAACTAAAGCTCCACCCAGGCAAAGCTGTCTGATTGATTCTGTATCAAGAGAATTAGTGCAGATGCAAGCTGCTTCTGAGCTCACCAGACCAAAGTTGCAGGAGCTACCTGAATAATGGATTCACTGCAACGCGGTTTTGTGCTGGTTACATCTCTCTTTCCCCCAGTCACTCAGATGCTGCTTTAACTGTACTCGGCTCTCCCACTGCACTTGCAGAAAGCCATCTGTCAGATTCTCAGCCTTATTTCCCTTTTCCTGTCTTTTCCCAAAGTAGGAGCAAATGGGGCTAGATTCCAGCTGTATTTTTCATCCTCCAATTAGCAGGCTCCAATTCATCACTCTGAGTATCTCCTGGCATCAGTGCTGAGATTCCCTCCTCACGCCTGGTAAATCGGTCTTCATTTAAAACCCTCTCTCTTAGCCCTAAATGGAAATCAATTCTGCAAGTTTAGCAAATAGTTAATTACTCCACAAAGAGGATTGATTGGCCTTTGATCACCAGAAAGCTCTGTAGTGCTATTAGTCTCTTTCATCTGTGATTAAACCACAGAGAAAAAGAAACAAAAACTAAATTAGGCTTCTCCTGTTATCCTACAAATATTTAATGACGGGATAATCTCCTAAAGGTGCGACCAAGGGATACACACTCCACCAGGAAACGTCTCCAGCTCAACCTTGAACCCAAATTCTCTCCCTGCAAAGAGCCTGGCAACGAACTTTACAGAGGAAGGGAGCTGAGCTCAAAGGGACGCTTTGTAGTACACACTCTTCTTGCCCTTTTCTTCTTTCCTCTTCTTATGTACGTTTTAATGCAGATAAAGATTTTCCCAACGGAGCTCTGACATGAATAATAATAATAATAAAAGCTTTCTTTAAATTCAGTTTTGGCTCTGCTGACTTTCTCAGCAGGACAAGACTGTGTCCTGTTGATTTGCAGCATTGTACAGAGCTGTTTCCCCAAATGATGGGATCCTCCCCCTTCAGACAAATTTCAAACATCGCAGCCTCCCACTGCTAGCCCACTCTGAAATTCAGCCCCAAAGTAAAGCAGCAGCTTTTTCCACAGTCGCCCATCCGCACTGCAGCAGTGACAGGAAGGTCACAGGATGGAGAACAAGTATCCGGTTGCATTTCTCACGTTCTGGGCAAATTTAAGGTCTAGGAACCTTTCCTTTTGTGACATTAATGTAAACCTCATTAGAGGGTGGCTGGCAGATCCCGAGTGGCTCTCAGGGTCTGTGTGTGCTCCTTACCATTACTCACTCCAGCAGGAGCCAGGGTAACAGTTATCAGATGCATGACAAGCCTCTCCAGAGGTCTCAGCAGCCAGGGAGAGGCCCACCTTGTTAGATTCTTTATCAACACCTACTCAGGAATTGGTCCTCCCCCAACAGAACCAGATTTTTTGAGAACTGTGGAAATATACTTGCTCTTTTCTAGGAGATTTCCATCAGCTGCAAACAGTGATATCCCCAGTTACTCCTGGGTGCAGTCAGGAAAGTCAAACCCAGCACCAGGTAAGGAGAGCTGCCCGAATTTCAGCAGGCTTTGCCTCTCTGGCTGGAGAAAGGAAAGACTATGGCATCTACCCACCCATCAGCTGGGGCAGCAAGTCCCTCAAAAGTCAGTGCACAATGCCAGTGCAGCTAATGGGTACTTAGAGCTGACCTGAAATGTTCCTGCCTTCAGGAATGGGATGCAGAGACTTTTCTGCAGGTTCATGGAAAGAAAAGCACATAGAGATGGATCCAGGAGGTTAGGTTTCAGGATGTGTGTCTTGTCAAGTAAATGGTGGCCTGATTAGATAAAAGACTGGGAAGCAAGGAGTGGAACTGGTGAGGCTAAACTTGAAGAAGTTCCATAACTTGCCATGAAAACAGAGGAAGTAATAACTGTTCTGAGGACTTAAATGTCACCATATTCTTCGTGCAAGAGAAAAGAGGAGCCTCTTGACATGTTTTCAACTCTCGAATGGCAAAGAGTCCTTGAGGGGCCATGCCACACATCAGGTAACAGCAGGCGTTAATTAGCCTAGATTTCTGTTGAAGTGTTGTGTGCGTGCGCGCGCTCGCGCGCTCCTGTGCGTGTGTTTTTCTTTCCCTGGGTGTCTCATTTGCAGGATGTTCAATCGTTCCCTCTCTTTTCTGATTCTGCAGCCGTGTGTACCTCTGTGCGACTGTCGAGTCCTGACACCTGTCAAACAGTGCCACAGTAAATTGGACGTGTCAGCTCCAGCGTGCTGGTGCCAAGGTGTGAATTAGATGGAGTCTCTCACTGATGTTCTTCTGACCTCTCTACTCCATTACTAGGACATCCCAAGACACACCGAGCCTCAGGGTATCACAAAACACTACGAAAAGAACCTCATAAAACCATCACAACCAGAGCCAGGTGTTTCAGGATTTAAGTCAACACTTTCTTCTCTCTATGAAGGGAAGAGCTAAAATAACTGAATTTGTAAACATGCTGATTGCGTTTGCAAAGCTGCTGGAGAACTGGTTGTGCACTTTTGTTTCATGCCATAGCAGGAAGCTCTGAGAGGCCAGAAAGAAAAGGGAAAGTGCGTGAGTAGTTGGTGGAGCTTTCAGAAGAAAAGAGCTGTAAGTCACTCTGCACAAAGAAAAATATTTGTTTATATTGTGCCCATCACTGTAGACCTGGTTACCAGAAAACTGCACAAACAAAAAAACCCAAAACAATGAGTATGACTGAAATCCCTCACCTCATGCAGAGGTTGGGGGGTTTGTTTTGTTGGTTTTTGGTTTTTTTTTTTTCTTTTTTAAAAAAAAAAACAACAGCTCCCAGAACAAAAGACTGATTTGTGCAGCAGGCAGTTCTGGGGACCACCTATTGCACAGGGCTGCAGACACATATGGTGCTGCACAATAACAAATAAGAACAACAATAAAGAAAGCTGCACCCACTTTGCTCAGTACGGTGTTCTCAAAGTTACACAGTAAGAAGCAATTATCCCAAAGTGGCAATTTTATTTGAAAATAACATTTAAATTAAAATGGGCATTTCAGGGCCTCCTGCTGAAGAGTGACATGGGCTGTTCAGGGGCCCACTGTCACTTTGTCAGCTGTCACATGCTGCCTTCTGCTAAATGGGCGCAGTTTGCCTTCACCCTTTATCCAGACTCTTAAAAATGCTGCACGCATTTTATGAAGACCAACTAAGTGGGATTGCATCTCTGACAGCTGTTCCAGCTTGGATTCTGTGAAAGTGCTTTGCATACATCTATCTCTCCTGCTAACAATTTGGATAGATAACAAAAGCAGAGGGGAGAGCGCGGAGCGGGCTGGGGACAGGAATGGAACAAAGAGCTTTCACTGCCTGGTCACCTGTTAGCATCCAGCCTTAAGTAACACAACTGAAGTGGGTGTTTCATGACAAGTCAACTTGGTGGCTTTGGTTAAAGGAGTTTCGAGTCTCTTGGTCCCCTCAGTAGGCAGGCGCATCACTTGCAAAACCCCACCACAGCCAAGTGTCCTTGTACATCTGGGTGGAAGAAGAGGCTATTCTGGCCTCAGGCACCAAGAACTGTTGACCATCAAAAGCTGAAAGTGTGGGAGGGATGCAGGGCTCCACTGAATTCCTTCACATTTGGTAAATTCTGAGCTGCTCCTTACAATTTGTGGTTTCTTTTTTGTCTCCCTTCCTCTGTTTAACCAACACATTTGATTATTAAAAATTGCCATCTAACTGAAGCTGTCCTTCAGTCAGTACACAACCATGCTGAACCTTTAATGTGGTAAGGTAAGAGCTTTCACAACCTCCTTCTCTTGAGTTCAGTGTCCCCATGCCTAAAATACATTGTAAGTTTCGGATATTCACTGGTGCTCTTATGTACACACACATACATGCTTCAATGTATATAGACATGCTCAGCAGCAGCCCTTCAGCTTATCTAGTCTCCTTTTTGCTGCGGATACACCTGCAGAAGCCCTTTTGGTTGTCCTTCACAACCCTTACCAGTTTCATCTCTAGATGTGTTTTGGCTTTCTTAACCCTACAGTTGCATGCTTTGGTAGTATGTCTACAGTCCTTCAGTGTCTCCTGTCTAGGAGGAGGTGATCCCTAATACTAACACAGCTTTCCTGAATTCCTCTTCTGTCCAGGACCATGCTCCAAGAGATAAGGAAAAATTCTCATGAAACTGGTAATTCCTACTGGTAAGGCAGAAGCAAGGAAAGTTCAAATACTATCAGTATTGCCAATACTGTCTAAATCATCCACTAGAACCACTACATACACTCACTGAAGGTTTTTTAAGAATGAAGAGTTCAATTGCTAAATATTTGAATACAAAATATTAAAATAAAATGTATAGATCTCTATAAAATAGAGATCTACTGATACCAATACAGAATATTCAAACACTTCTATTCAAATATTGAATATAAAATAAAACCTTGTTCACAAAAATAAAATCCCCAACAGTTCAAATAGCTGAATGCTTTGACAAGAACACCACAATATCATGTATACAATTGCTATTGCTCATTATTTGATTTCAGCAGTGCTGGCCAGCAACAGAACTGGGTCACTTTGTGCTGGCAAAGCACCATCTGCAAAAAGCTCACACATAACAAAAGAAAATGAAGGACCAAATGCATGTGACCAAAGCACTGCTGTCCAGCAGGGATCAGCAGAAGGGGTAGCTACCCATCCCTCTTCCTTTCCAAGTGGTAGGAGTCCATTCTGTGTCCCTTCTACACAATGCAACTGAAGCAACTGGTGGTCACCAAAAGTTTTCTCTTTTGGAGGCTCAAGAAGAAGAAGGTCTTCCTGCTACAAAGGCCAGTGTCTTCGGTCAAAAGCTTCCCTGTTCCATTAGTCTCTCTGGGTCTTGATTCCCTTCCAAGACTTAATGTACTCTCCTGTGGAACTACATTACAAAGATTTTCAGATCCGTAAGAATTTCACATCTATGGTAATGAGGACCATTTCAGCACTTAGAGTAGGTGGGATGTGTGCAAGAGATCTACTGATGGGAAGTAAATTCTAATTTTTTCCTGCTTTTATTGCTGATTAAAGTCAAGAAATGTCTGTAGTTTGCTCCACACTGCGTTGTGAGATCTCACATAATCACTGACAATAGTTTAAGGTATTATCTGATCTGTGAAAGCACATGTATTTAAAAAGAGGTAAAAGTCTTAAACCCAACATATTAAACATGAAAGAGGTGTCTGGTTTACGTGTTCAAAGTAAGAGATTTGCTCCCAGGAGTGACACATCTATTACTAATTAAACAATTAATTTATTATGCAGCACTTGCAGAAAACAACATATTTGAAGTCTGAAAACATCTGCTAAAGAATGGAAAATAATTTTGATACAAATAATTATCTTCAGGATTTTTCTTTACACTGGAATATGCTTAACACAATTCAAACGTTGTTTTCCCAGAGCTAAATACTAGTCACTGTGCCACTGGCAGTGCACAGGCAAAGCAGAGCAATAACAGGTAGTGACTGCTCCTGAACATCTCCTCTGAGCCACTGGAGAGCATGTGTAGTGAGACAGACAGACATCCAACTATGGCCCTAGGTTGTTAGTCTGAAGGATTTGCCTTAATATAAGAGATTCTCTACCAGAAAGTCATACAAAAAACTGCCACTTGGCTCCTCAAGGTCTTTGCATTGGAAAGGAAGATAAGATTCTCCAGCCTCTCCTAGTGACCTAACCTCAAGAGCAGTTTTAGGCATAAGAGGAGGAATTGTCAAGCTCTCAACCAGATCCTGCAGAGAAGAGCTGATTGTGCTGAAGACAATGGTTAAGTTTATTTCTGCATGCAATCAATAGATGTGCTGATAGCTAGAAATCCAGTTATTTCCTCAAAATACTAAGTGCAGCATTGGTGAATTTTATCTTCTCAGGTAGGTTATGCAACCAGCATATGCCCTGTGCATGGTTCTTAGTATCTCCCCAATCCTTAGTATTTCCTTATTCAGCACTGAGGAAAGATTCAGTGCTGTGGATTTCTCTGCCAAAGCACTCAAATCATGCAACTTGGTCAGTTTGTTTTTTCACCGTGACCCAAAATTCCTTGCAAGAAAACCCATATATATATATATATATATATATATATATATATACAGATACACATATATTTATACACACACACACACACATATATATATTTATATATTATATATATTTATATATATATATGTTATTGATATATATGTCATATATATATGTTATTGAACAGAAGGAAATGAGTGTTCTCAACACAAATAGAAAACCAGTTATCTCTGTGCTGAGAATTCAAGAGTCTACTCTCTATCTAAAAGTAATTCAGTATCTTGTCTAGCGCATCAAGAACACTGCTTAGCTAGAACAGAGGTCCTAATCTGCCCTGCAAAGTAGCTTTTATTTCCAGCTTTCTCAAGTGTTTCAACACTGAAGTCCCTATCTCAGACATCACATTTTACTGCAGCTTTTCCTTGTCATCATATTATTATTTTTGTCTACATGTGGCTTCTTTTCTCCATAGTGCCTCTTTCATTAAACATCTTCATTACTAAAATACTTTTCTAGATAACCTTTGTTTGTCAGGTACAAAATGGAAACATCCTTTCTTTAGTCTTAGTATCTTCACATTCCTCTGAAAGCTGGGACAAAGATAATCTTCTAAGTTTATCACTTTGACATGCAACCATCTACAGGTGCTTAATTTTTAGTGCATACATAACATATTTATCTCCCTGCTTTACAGCTTCTTATGATCTGTTCTCTACTACTTCTCTTTTGCTATCTAGAAACTAATTCCACCTTTGTACTTGCCCTTCTGTCAGCTCCCCTTAACAAATTTTTAAGCTACCCTCAAGTTTTCTCCTGTGCTGCTCTCATAATTGAGTCTTCTCTAATGGTTCATAATATGAAGGCACTGTATTGTAATTGTTTGTTCAAAGTCCTCTTGTCCTATTTGGCTGATTGTGTATGGAGACCACTGCTGGTCACGTCATCCCATTCCACCACAATAAGACCATGCAGCTTACTGAGCACATGAGAGCTCACTGAAGGCCTAGGACAAAGCATGGTACCACACAGAAGGTAGTGAAAACATGGAGGAATTCAAAGAATAGATAAATAAATCTCAGCAGCTGAGAGGAGCAGATGAAGCATGGGTAGAAGTAGAGCTATCTAAATCCACAGAGATGTTCTGAGAGCGTGGACAGAATGCTATAAAATGAAGATACACATGGAAGAAGGAGAGCAACTACACTTCTTTCCCCTGGAGATATTTGCCCTCTTAATAACTTGATAGCAGTAAGATATTGTTGATAGTTCGATCCTAGAGAGCTCTGCAGAGAACAGCAGCAGCAGAGCTCTGCCCATGGATGGCTGGCCACACCATTAGGCCAGAATTCCAGATGTGTTTGAGATCTGGAAGCCACTGTGGCGTAGCAGGTCCCGAGAAGGGACAGGATGTGTGGGCACGCACCTGGTGTCACACGCAGGCAAAGCTGCCTTATTGCAGCTCTGTCACAGGAGGCAGCTTCAGAACTTCTGAATGTGATTAGAAAAAGAGATTGGAAAATGGGATCCTCATGTTCATTATGACAAAAGTAGTGTTTGAAATAAAGTCCCAAATATGTTTTGTAGCTGCCTTAGATATAACCATTATTAGTGGCCTTAAGAGGTGCAAGAAATTTCTATAACTGAAAATGTAACAAAGGACCAGGGTACTTGGGGAGAACAGTAGAAAAATCAAGCCTTTTTTTAAAATGTATTTTAAAGGTATACATTTCTTGCGATTTAAATTTACCACCAAACCTCCCAGCTTCTCCCCCAGTGTACCAATTCAGAGCTACTTAGGAAGGAAAAAAAGAAGAGAAAAAGGAAAATCATTAAACAACCCCCCAAAAAGAGGGCTCAATGAGGTCTCATTTCGTCGTAATGAGCTCCAATTTAACATGATCATTATTTCTGACATTAAAGGCCTGTGAATAGTGTCACATGCCCAGAAGCTATTTTTTTTTACCCTCTAATGCCAGAAATAACAAGCTGCAGTTAAGGGACAGTGAATCAGGGTCTGTAAAATTACATTAAAATAGGAATTTCACTACTGATAGAATGACTCTTATCTAGGCAGCCCTTTCTGATGCGGGTGGTTATTGGATGTGGGGCTGGTACCTGCCAAACCTCGCACAGCAACAGACTGCTTCTGCAAGAAGAAGAAAAGCAGCAGAAGTCCTCCTGCCTCAGTGCAGAGCTGACTCGAAATGCCATGATGGCCATGAAGAAGAACAGCCATATTAGCAAAGGCCTATCTACCTCAGAAACCTCTAAGAGGGCAGATGATAGTAGATGCTTAGGAAAATAACTGTAAGAACACAAAAAATACCAGATAGTACCATTTTTGCTAATAGGCATCTAGTTCCCAGCAACCTGGAGGTTATGGGTTCCTAATCTGCAGAGGATACTTTATCAAGTTCTGACTTTTTTAGGACAGAACAATACAAGGCTGAAAGAGCTCTCAAATTCCCAAGTATTTTGTCTTTCACTCTGTTTCATAAATTTCTGCCATATCACTACTGAAATCGGTAACAAGAATCTAAGGGAGCAGAAGAGATGTGGCTGCCCCATGGCTCTACATGATAGTCTGGAGACATTTCTGTATCACTCTGTCTTTCTTCCCTGAGAGTTCCCAATGTTTTTAGTAATATATTCCTCATTTTTTTCCTCTTGTGTTATTATGAATTTATGTTTAATTCCCACAGCTTCTGCTTTTCTCTTCTTTCAACATCACTCTTTCATTCCTATCTTTCTCTGTTTTTTGTTGTTTGTTTGTTTTGTTTGTTTCTATAAGGTAGTGGGGCAGGTTTATGATGATTTCCGTTTACAAGAGCTGTGCTGATTCTTCTCAATAGTGTCACATCTATTTGTATGTCTGCAAATTCTCTTTGTGATATCCCTCTTTTTCCACAACAAAAATGAAGTTTACTGCTCTGATACTCCTTGTATCACCCAAGAGCCTTTTTACAGAATTGTAATCACGATCAATTCCTCCAGTGCTTACCCCATTTAAACTACAGGTGACATCATAAAGTAATTTGGCTATTTGGAATTTTAGTTCGTTAACTCTTGGCATCTTGTCCTCCTGATTTCTTGCAGTTGTTTTCATTGATTCGTTTTAAAACATTCTCCTGACATTTTAATTTGAGACAGTTTTTTATGCCTGTTCTCACTAAAAAGAAAAGCTCCTAAGGTGGTAACATCCCAAAGCTCTTCCACAACGCACCCCAGTGCAGGGATCACAGGCTCAGCTATCCTTTTATTTTGGATGACTCCTCAATTTATAGTTCAGTCTCCAGCCATCCAGCACCCCTCAGACTTCTGGGCAACCTCTCTAACACTGACATACTTTAACAGCTACTTAGTAATACCTTCCATGTTTCCATCAATTTGTTCCTCACATGTTGCTTTGGAGGGAGATGACAACACCTGTGTTAGCACTATTTTAATTGTCAAGTTTATCTTTTCCCCTCACTTTGAGGCTTTGTAACAATTTCCTCGACTCTGATACTGTGTACCTGAATTGCCACCATCCACTTCAAACATTTGAGTCTTCTGGATGCTTTCTTTTCTAAAACAAAAGATAAAACAGAAACCTCTTATTTCTGTGTAGTTCTCCTTTCCAGGTTAGGCTTCACTGCAGTCAGATTTTCACACCTATTTTTCTTACAGAACTGCACTGCAATAATCACCAACTGCACTGCAAGGAAGTCGCAATAGCCAGAAATAGTCTCTCCTTTCTGGGGTTTTCTCTAAGATGTTGTGTCAAAATAAAGCCATTTACAGGTTTTAAAATATTTAGGCACTACAATAGTTCATTCCACAGCTTTTACATATGCAATCATCTCTTCCCATCAGAGGTCTAGAACTCAATTGCTGCTAGTTTGGCATGAGTTACTACCTGCAACGACTTTTATTAACTGTACTTATTGACGGTGACATCTCCACCCTTAAATACTTTCACTATTTCATCTATGTATAGCTTTATCCCTTATCAGCATGCCTTATTGCATCATTCCTACTTAATGGAGGCTCCAACTCTGGCATTGTTCAAAGCCAGACTGGATGGGGCCTTGAGCAACTTGGTTGAATAGGAGATGTCCCTGCCATGGCAGTGGCATTGGAACTAGATGATCTTTAAGGTTCCAAACCCAAATCAGTCTATGATTCTATAAATTTATACCTTCAGAACACTTCATGTATTTACTGATGATCTTTCTCCTATCTAGTTTCTGAGATCTGTTCTGACCATGATTTGAAGGTAATGCTGCAGAATGCTGCCCTCCATGTTGAAGTGTCCACCATTCATGTAATAACAATTTTAAAAGGAGTCAGGAATGATTTTGCAGAATCCACCTCACCTGCTTGGAGCCTTTTCAGATCTGAGTTATATGAGGTGAGAAAAGAAAGTTCTTTCAGCTATTGGTCTTGTTGCCTGTAACATGCAACCCACCAAAAGTCACTGACAGCAGCATGGGCTTAACTTTCACCTGCCAGCACTGGGAGCTCCTGGGCCAATCAATAAGGTCCTCACAGAGAAGCCCTGTGGTCAGCAGTGGAAGTGAGGGGTGAAGCAGCACAGTAGTTCAAAGGAATCCTTTCTCAAAGGAAAGGACACGGTTTTGGATAATAGAGGTTGCCTAAGCACAGGAGTGATCTCCTTCTAAAGCGGGTGAGAGGCCTCAGGCTGGAGCACAGCTCCAGGGAGCAAGGGGATGAGCAACGCCACTGCCAGAGGAGTACTTCAAGGGCAAGTCACAAGGTCAGGGTCAGAAGAACACTTCTCTCTAACATTTGATACCTTGACAAAACACTACACATTTTAAAGCCCTTTCTTTCAGCTCTTTGTTTTGAGAAGATTATTGGATTGCTACAAGCAGCCCCCCACTTTCTGCCTTCGGATGCTCTACGAGCTGACTGCAGAGACTCTGAAATGCACTTTCATAAAGGTGCCAAGGGCTTGATTTGTCTATTCAGGTGCATGGGCATGCTGTGATACACTGAGGTGGTCAGTGCCACATAAAGGGAAGCTCAACTACAGATGCACCTTGGGAAGATTTGACCAATTTTACTTCCTTCTATCAAACATACACAACACCAAATTTGCACACACAGAGTATAGATCCAAACATTAGGGCTTGGTACAAACACTCCAGCAGATCACAGCTGCCATTTCACACTCCATGCAAAACACTTAGTGTAGAAGGATGACACATTTTGTTTAAGAAGACAAAGTCACAAAGGCATCCTTAGAAAGCAAACTTGCCTGCATGCACCACAGTTAAGCCAGCTGGGTTCAGTGGTGTTCATTTCATTTTATGATCTGTGGTACACAAAGGCTTGCTTATGTAAACTGGAAATGAACATATTATTTGGGGGTTATTTATGACTGAGACACGTGCAAGTAAGGTGACTTCAACTGAAACAAAGACATTCTCAAGTTAATGAATGAACTCACATCTCTTTCTTGTGTTTTCATAGGAGCACATGCACACAAACATGTGCAGATGGACACTGGGGAGGGCTTTATGTGCAAGTCAGCACCAGGTCTGGATATGAAGGTGCGTGCTTAATTGTGAATAGGTAATTCAGCATGTGCCAGACAGAGATGGAGCTAGGCGAGGAAGAAAGAAACACAGGTTGATGTGTGCCTGTGAAACCTGGGTAAGTGCAAGGCTGAAGGAGCTTTCAAGGAAAAAGGACCCAATTTGTATCTTCATCCATAATTGGTTTGTTTGCGTGGAGCGAGCAGGCGGCTCAGGCGGAAAAGGCAGTGGAGGAGAGTGATGGAGTGAAACAGCAAGGGCTGCGATTCCCTGCCTGATGAGTTGGAGAGAAATTGTTAGTAACTGAGGTAGGTCCCAGAGGGGTTCATTAAGTGACTGGCCCTTCACAGTACCCTGCCACATCTGACCTGGAAACATTAACATGAGGCCAGTGCTACAATGCACAAGCCTAAGTGTGTGTGGGAAGCCAGGAGCCTGCATGGGAGAGCTGAAGTCCTGTGACTGTGACACGTGGCTGTCCTGCATGTGAAAACACTTCCTGCCACCAGCCTGTCCCTGCTGCATGGGAGGAATTGTTCCAGTACTCACAACAGCACCGTGCAGCTGGGGCAGAAGAGCTGCGACAGAAAGTAAAATCACGGAAGGACAATGTTAGAGATCCAAAATGAAGGACAATGATGACTGAAGAAGGCAGGCAACAGAAAACTACTTCTGCAAGGCATAACAAATATTTACCAAGAAACTTGGTGACTGCTAGGACCAAGATGGGCAGGTAAAGGAAGAGCAGGGAAAACCAAAAGAAAGAAAAAGGGAGGCTTAGTGAAATGCCCCATTTTCCTGTCATTAAAAATCTAAGTATTTAAAAAACATCTTAGAAGGCTTCAGTCTTGAGTTTAGTAATACATCTGAGAAGCATCATGTCACCCATCCAACTGAGCCATCCAGAAAAAAACAAAGGTTCAAGCCTGTGTTGATGATCTGAGTTTGCAGTGAATAGCATCTGCAGGGGCCAGTGGGAGAAGTGACAGTGGGAAGAGCACCAGGGGAATACAACATACCTGCCTCAATCACAGGTCACATTATACATGAGAAGGGAACAAACAGATATCCCCAGAGCACTCAATTTAACCTGCATTAATGGAATGATTCCTACAAATAAGCCCAAGTCACCTCTCCAAAACCATGTTCACATCCTCTTTACACGTATGACTATCTCAGCCCTTCTAAAATCTCAGTCTTTTCACATCCTCCACTGGAATATAATGACAGGATTTTAAGCATTACTGTTCCATCAAAAAGTATTTTAAAAGGCTTAACAGAAACTTAAAAGACAAAAGTAAAAAAAATGCAGCTAAAGGCACTCAAAGGCTGAGTGGCTCAAGGAAACAGGCAACTTAGGAGCAAAATGTTCTAGTGAAAAAGAGAAGCAAAAAGACATGGAATATAGTTTAAAATCTGCAGAAGAGAATCCTCTTACATTAAAGTCACAAAACTGTCTAGGAGGGACAGTGCTGGTTCTCAGATAGTGGGCAATCAGCCTTCTGGAAGCTGAAGAGGTAAGAATATGGGAGCTAAACTTGTTCTCCTAGAGAGAAGGGAAGAGACACAGCTATTTCCCTGCTCTGAAACAGTAGAACAGAGTCAACAATGTCAAAAAGTAGACTGAAACAGGGCATAAAATTTGTGCAAAGGAAGTGCATCTATACCTCTTCAATGGTCCCTCTCAGGATGTAGTCAACTACTCATGGTCAGGCCAAGGTAAATATTAGGGTCTAAATACAGGGGGTTGAGTACACAGCTTTGGGAAATTGTTCACATATAAGTAGGTAAAAGCATTGACCTTTCCCTTAATGTAGATTTTCCAAATTCTCTCTTTAGGAGATGATTTGTGTCTGCTTCTGCATATGCACAAGACAAGAACAACGTGGACTTCTGGTAAGTCCTGCAGGCTGCTGTCCCCAAACATAGTCTGAGAACAACTCAGTCTCACAACTCTACTGTGGTTTATTGTTCACTTATTGGTTCACAACAGCACATTCACATGGAAGATTCAGTACCCACACACTAGATTTTTCCACCAGCCTACGGATAAATGGCCTCAACCTGCACAACCTGACATCAATACAGGTGACATTCACCCTCCTCAGCATGCAGCTGTGTCCATAAATACAAAGATTCTGGCAATGACACACCTTGTAACTCTTATTTGGTCTGTGGGAGCAAAAAAATTCCTGTAGGGCACAACCATCTGTTAAGGTCTCAGTTCAATACTCTTCTCATTTAAGTACGTGCCAGATCTAATATTATTTTCCTGAATTAACTTGCTTTTGCACTGGAAAAAACCCCAACCAAACAACAAAAGAAAATAAAAAAGGAGTAAATTCTTCTTCAGGAAAATACTCCTAACAAACAGCTTTTACTGTTGCTGTGTAAGCTCTCCTTGGCCACCCAGAGCTGAGCTCCCAGTAAGTGCTGGCTGTGAACTGCTCCGCACCAGCAGACAATTTACTGTAAGATACAGATCAGGAGAAACAGGACTTGGTAATCATGTATTACTATTTTTTAAAATAAAAACTGACTCCAAGTTTTTTAGTCAATTAAACGCATCCGGCACATCATGTATGTGATGTCATGACAGCTCAAGACTAGAAATGCTTTTGATGCATTATTAACCATAAAAAAGGCATTAAATACCAAGCTTGAATGCCATAGGGATGCATATTTCAATAGAAATTATTTTTCAATATATGCTTAAAGTTTATTTTGGTAAACAGATGACTGTGGGCTGTCATAGACGGAGACAGATTTATGTTTAGTTGGAGTCTTTGTGAAACAAAGGGAAATAGCTGGACTTGTGCATACGGAAGGAATATAATTCTTCCTCCCAGATAAGAGAAGGTTGAGTGGGAGCTTGGAACCTGCCCCAGTTTAGAATATTAATTTCAGGGTGACAGGAATACCAACAAATAAATAAAAAGAAAAAAAATACTCTCCAAGCAGGAAGCAATGGTAGAGAAATACGGAATTTCACCACCTGATCTCAAGGTGTTAGAGCCATGCATTCATTTCCTTAATCTGCCAACGGAAGCCTGGCCAAAGTTCAAACACAGGGCGAGTAAAACTAATCCTGTTGTTCAAATATCCAACAATCCCTGGCAACGACTTGGAGATTTCCATCCAGTGTTGTGCTATCAACATTATAGCCACCCATTACAGAAAAATGAACAAATAAACAAAAAAACACCAACCCAATAAAACCCAAACCAAATCAAATCATGCGCCCATGCTTCACACCCCAAAAATAGACAACCTCTAGAGGAAGCCTGGCTGTAAGTTTTTGCTCTTGGTTCATGTGGATTCTTGATTCTGATTTGCAGAACCAGAGCAACTAAAGAGAGAAGAACCTGATGGCAGGAAACTCTCACTGTCCCCCTGCTGCTGTGCATCCCCTTCCTTATCGTCCAGTATGCGCTTCAGATTAAACCTCCAGCCTGAAGGATTTGATATCTTCTATTTTAGGACAATTCCAATATTTTAGTATATCAGTGTCAGAAATTTCTTCTGATGATCTAATTACTGCACCTGCTCCCCTCTATATGCACATTTAAATGTATACATGACCATATTCGGACTCAGTTTGGTATTGGGGTTAGTCCTGCAAACATTATAGTCAATGCCTATTGATTTTGCAGGGACATTATGAAAGTGAGGTCTGCAGGATCAGCCCCTTTATGTTCAGATCTTCAAACATTTGTAGACGGCTATCAAGCCTTCTTGTACTCATCTCTTTGCCAAGCTACACATATTTAGCTATTTTAATCTTTTCTCATAAATCAATGCCCTCAGCCCCTTAATCCTTTTTTGTTGCTCTTCTCTAATCTCCCTCTGGTTTGTCAATAGCTCTCTATGATGCCATGTCCAGGATAGAACTCGATAGCTGAGGTGCTGCTGCACCACACCAGTGTGGCCAGCCTGATATTCCTAGGTTGCTGCTGGGAGAATTACTTCAGATTGTCTGGGTTTGCTGGTGTCTCACATGTCAAATGACAAGAGCAGGACTTCCACACTGAAATCTGCTGCCTGGCTTCCAGGGAAGTTCTGGCCTCAGCCATTCCCCATTCCAGGCACAGTTCCTCCTCTGTGTACTCCACTCCTCTTTTGTGAGCTATATAGCTTCGTAAAGATGTTCCATCTAGCACGGGGACTGTCAGCAGGCAGTGCTGCCTCCTCCTTATCAGAAAAAGTGCCCCCTCTAAGTTCTGATAATTGTTCTAGGCTGTAAAGCCTTTCCCCATCACGCAGACATAGGGAGCTGTGGCTCAGCTCTGGGAGGTGTGTAAGCTGTTGGGTGGTTTCCTTACATGCTCACATCCCCCATTTTTTGATCAGAAATGCCATTTCACCATTTCACTACCAAAGAATATTGCAAAAAAAAGAAAAAAATACAGGTTAAGCTGCCTGTAATCTTTAATTCATATACAAGAACGTATCGCACATGGCAAAGTATAAAGGAAGATCCAAAGTCAGCGGGTTATGCAGACTCTGCCAGACCTCCACTTTCAAAGAGACACAGCCTGGGGAATTACACAAATGGCCTTCCATTGCCCTCTTAGTTTCTTTTTATGGCAAAATGCTTTGCTTTTATCAATTCCTCCCCCTTCTACGAGTCCCAGAGGCTCAGGCAAAACAAAAGGCAGATGCGCAAAATGCACCCTCCTGCTCTGAATGGAGTGGGAGACTCACTCCGCAGGAAGGCCACGGACCGATGGAAAATGCTCTCGACAAGTGAAAGCCAGTCAGTGTGGGCAATCTTTCTGCCTGGGTGAAGGAATTTGGCCTTGGCCAAAAAAAGGGAGCTGCTCTTTTCAAGCCCCCGTAGGCACTGCTGCATTAAACTGTGCCAGGCTGGAACAGACGGAGGACGAAGACAAGTCCATTGTTGGAAATACCATCAAAAATAGAAGCAATGAGAAAATGATCCCACAGCAGGATTCTAACAGGGAAAAGACACTAAACCAAGGGCCAGCTCCTGCTGCGAGAAGGGTGCCTCTACAGCAGGGTTCTGCCAGGTCCTGCAAAGAACGGGAGTAACCTGAGCAGCAGCATGGCCCCATCTGCATCTCATGTAGAGAAGGAAGAAGACAGAGCCCTGCAGCAGACCCAGCACCAAGGACCCCAGTGCAGCACCCTGCACCTGCTTTGCATCCCAGGATGCAGGAAGGAGGCAGTGGGACCAAGCCATGCTGGCCATGTTCCCTGTCCTGGAGGAATCTGGGGGATCTGGGTGCTGCTGCCCAAAGCATGGCTTAAGGGAGGTACTAAGGAATCTAGCTGGATGCTGAAAGGAGCCAATGCAAAAGCTTGGCAAAACAGCCTTCCTTCCTTCTAAACACAGAACGTTTCTGTTTGAGAAACCTTACCAAAAATTGCTTTTGGGGGAAAAAAACCTTTCTAGAGCATGTATTTCTGTTTTAAACTTCATTTTTCCCTTTAAGTCCTTTCAGTAGAAGACGTTACAATCAAAATTAAATATGTTAACTTGTTCCCCAACAAAGGATGACTTTACTTATCATGAAATAACATTTGTTTTGTGCCAATCTAAAACAAAGACAGATTCTTAACAGCCATTTTTACCATGTTAATTCTAGTGCTACATACCCTTGCTCTAGTTAAACTTAAAGATTCTTTCACTGAGATTAAAAAATTGAGACCAAGCTGAACATTGGGGAGGAATGGGGGTGGGCAGAAATTCTTTGGCTGCATTTATTGTACATTTCTAGTTTGGGTTTGTCTCTTTGTTTTTAACTTAGGTTTGAAGAAATCCCCACGGCTGTTTTTAGAATGGAAATAGAAGGAATGAAAACAGGTGGGATTTTTCATGCCTGAAATATTTATTTCCAAATCAAATGTCTGTGTTTGGCCAGGACTGACTAGTAGACGTTCACCACTTAGCTTCTAAATGTTGTTGGATATGTCTCTCAATGGTGACAACCAAAGACATAGAAAGCAGACTGGTCAGACCAGCAACAGCTCAGACTGGAAACTCAGTTTTTCTTTCCCAAGCCAGGTTTTAGGTAGTACACTAACTTACATTTCATTTCCTTTGTACTCAAAAAAAAAAAAAAAAAAAATCCAGAAGTTACTTAATTCCCAGTCAAGAGCACCAAAACAACATCAAAGCAATGACAGCATCTCACACCAGCAGCAAATTCAGAATCTGGGGTAAGGTACTGTGTGGTGCCTGGACCTGGGGACATTGCCCCAGCTGCTGGATTCTGCTTTCTAAACCCCGGGGTTCAATGTGCTGTAATGATGATGGTGAAATTTCAGTGCTGTCATTAATTCCAGAGGATTTCTGTGGAAGGTTATCAAGAAGGCTTCACATTAGGAGTATTTTTCTCCAGGAGCAATTGGGTGGTGAAAAAATAACAGAAAAATGGGTCCTGTGGGTCCGAGCAGAGGTCAGGGGAGCCCCGTGTCTTGTTGGCTGATAAATGAGTTGCCATTTTCCTCCATATATCTCCTTCCCTTTGTTATGCAGCTCTCACGAGCAGCATTCTGCTTCAGAGCATAAGGAAAATCCTGCTGTGAAAGTCTACAGCTCCAAATCCTACTGGAAAAGCTCCATTTGCTCAGCAACCTCCAGCTCCGCCATGGTGAGTTCCTAGGCAGCCCAGCCCCAGGAAGCAGGGCGAGATGAGGTGTGGCACAACACCCATGTCCATCTGCCCAGTGCTGCCTGGGGGTGGTGTCATCTCCAAGGCAGGATACAGTCTCAGTGCCCGGGTGGGGTGGGAGCATCACCCTTGGCAGCCCATTAGCAGAGGTAGCATTTCCTGTCCCAAATGCAGAGTACGGTGTTGATGAAGCAGGAAGAGGGGCTGCTTTTATTAAACTCATTTCATGCTCTTCTACAGCCAAACAGAATTTAACTGTTGCAAATGAAATTAAGTAAGGTTGTGGGAATGCCCATTCTCCTTTTCAGATTGCTAGATGCTATTACTCATAATTTCTGACAGCAGAGAATGACAAAATCTGGTAACTGGCAGCAAAAGACATACAAACCAATTAAGAAACAACCAAAAATTTCCTGCCTGCCACCTTTCAATCTTAACATGTCACTGGCTCACATACAAAGACCTGAATAAAGATTAAATCTGTAATAATTTCCTAAAAATCAGATGCTGGCACAGTATGACTGAAGTTCTACCTGCATGCTCGTTTAGCTTGAAACAACTAAAACCACAGTGTTAGCTCATGGTAACAAACAACATGCTGAGTCTTCTGCAAGAAGGATGTTTAAACACTGGATTAAATTTGCACACAAAACCTGAAAGCCTCACTGGTAGAAGTTCATGTACAACACATCAATCTATTGAGTAGACTCAGGCTAAATTGGAAACCTTCTCAACTCCTGTTAATCATCAGGTTCCACCGTCACTCCCGGAAAGCTGTCCTTTACCAACACATGATCCTGCAATCCTGGACTAACAAGCCCTTGACAAGCAGGCTTCCTAAAGCAAAGAAAAGGACTTGGCATCCTTGCTCCAAGCTACCCTTCACAAAGTCATTTGCTAAACTGTGGGCAAAGTTCATCTTAAATTCTGGGTTCTCCTTTTTCCAGACATAACCCATGGTCACAAGCCAGCACAGAATCTATTTATCTCATCTCCTCCTCTGGAGATTCTCTTATTCTCTGGAGACTTTCAAAACCCACCAGGATGCATTCCTGTGCAGCTTGCCCTAGGTGATATGCTTTGGCAGGGTGGTTGGACTCAACGATCTCTAGAAGTCCCTTCCAGCTCTTAATATTCTGTGGTTCTGTGATTCGGGACTTGTCTGTTTGCAAGGTACATTGGTGAGATACATATGGAGTCATCATTCTTCTAGTCTAATACTTACCATTAGATGTAGTGGCAGGACAAGGAGCAATGGCTTCAAACTGGAAGAACCAGGATTCAGATTAGATATTAGGAAGAAATTCTTCCTCCTGAGGGTGGTGAGGCACTGAACAGGTTGCATCCTTGGTTGCTGTTCAAAGCCAGGTTGGATGGGGCCTTGAGCAACCTGATCTAGCAAGAGATGTCTTGCCCCATGGCAGGGGGGTTGGAACTAACTAGATGGTCTTTAAGATCCCTTCCAACCCAAATAATTCTATGATTCTGTGATTCAGCAACATGCACTGGAAAGCAGTNGAACTAGATGATGCTTGAGGTCCCTTCCAACCTTACCATTCTATGATTCTATGATTCTATGAAATGTTCAAGGAAGCGCTGAACTTTACACATATGCTAAAGTCTTCTTGATCAGTCCAAAGGTAAGCACACATCTCATTGTTTTTGTGAACATAAATGTTCTTCTGAGCTCCTCCTGCTTTACAAACAGCTCCTGGGCCTGCTGACACACCCAGGCATGGGGAAATGTCATCCAAGCGCATGACACAATACGAAAGATGTTAACACAATGTCTGGGTGTGAGTGCTGGTGGAATAGGGCCTCTAAGGAATTGCCAAACACACCAAGAATTAATGGTATCGCAGGGCAAGTGCCACTGTCTTGTGGGATTCTCAGTGCCGTACAGTACTCAGTGCAGTACAACTATTGGGCTGTACTCCAACTGTTTCTTTCATGTAATTTAGAAAAAGCAAGCAAATACAAAAGTGGGCTTTAAAATAAGTCCTGTCTAGAAAATTGGGTGGGGGAGAAATCCCATCAACCCAACCTGCTAAAACCTAGATCCTGTCCCCACCTTTAAAGGTTCCTTCCAAAACAAAGCAATCTATGATTCTATGCCCTCTGAGTAGCAAACATGGCCGCCAGAAGGAAGGGGAACAGATGTTGCAGTCTCCAGCCATGCTCTAGGTTGTGTTATGCTCTGGTGGCTCCCTCCCAATGCCAAGAAAATGTGTTCCTCCTTGTTGTCTGCCTCTGCTCACCACCCTCACCCATGCTCAGTACTTTGTTTTTGGTTGGTCTGGACAACAGAAGGTATCTTAAACTACAGCTAAAAGCCCAGGTTTATCACAGCTACTGCAACATTTTGCTCAGCTCCACTGCCTTTCCTCATTGCCATTTTGCTTATAAGCATCATTCTGCCACAAATTCATTCCAGCAAACTGTTAGGCACAAGCCAGCACATACAGATACCATTAATTTAGTTAATGAAACAGTAATGCAAACATTTTTCATTAAAAAAAGTACCTGTGGTAGCAGTGCAAGATTGTGTGGAGCAGAGAGTAGCTTCCAGCCAGGACATGAGGGCAGAACAGGAATGATACTGGAAAGCATCACTGGTTACACAGTGTGGTCTGTTCTAGTGGCAGTTTCGCACAGCAAATCTGTTCTGACATGCTTTGTTTTAAAAGAGATTTTAAACTGCTACTTGTATTTACCAACATAGGATGCTGACAGCTTTCCTATGTGTGTCTGACTGATAAAAGGTAAGATGCTGCCTCTGTCTTTAGATATCTGTGTTTGTGAAGGCGCAGAGAACAAACTGCAAGGTAAATCGTGTGGGGTTCTGGACACCATTCCTTTGCAAATGTTCCCTCTTTCAGTGTGATTCCCATTAAAAAGTGTAAAATGTTCCATACTAATGAGAATCAACAGAGAAAAAAAATATTCTAAGCACAGGAGCTTAAATAAATTATCATCTTTGTAACTCTGCCATAAATCCCCCAGTTGGGATATGATGATTTAGTGTTTGCTGCTCTGGCACACATCCAAATGCCTTGGGTTTCTTAATGGATAAAATACTGCCTTTTCACCTTGCTGACCTCACTTCAACTTCAGTCTGTGGTGACATGGGCCTCCTGGTCTCTGCTCAGTCCTTGATGGACCATAGCAGATAAAATGCAAGAGTGTTCCTTACATTAGTGCAGCCCTGCAAGTTCAGGGGAGGGGCTGGGCACAAGAAGCAAGATGCCTCCTGCCAGCGTCTGGTTCCCAATGGAGGGACACTTGCATGCATCTTCCCACCCACTGAGTGAGACTTCAGCTCCCAGAACAAGCAAACAGAGACACAGCCCTGCAGGCTGATATCCCAAAACCAGAATGAAGGAAAACGAAAAATCCCCACAAAAGCAAGCACCAAAATCCCAACAGGAATTGTCATGCATGAGCTAGTGCTTGTTTTGTCTTGTTGGTGCTCCCTTCAGAGACAGCAGTGTTTCCATCCAAGGTGAACACTCACTCAGACTGCAAACACTGGCTTCATTCATTTAGAGCTAATGCCACAGGGGAAGAAAAGGAGTGAAGGAGCAGGGGAGAAGTTGTTCCCAGGAGCAAGCCTGCAGTACTTCAGCTAACAAACCAGATCAGCACCACCTCTTCAGTGCCACTTCCGTGGAGGAATCCTAAAACCACCTTAGTACTTTGTTGGTGTTAGAAAGAGTTTCCTCCAGTCATTAAACACTGAAAAGTGCTTTGTCAAGCATTACACCTCCCTCCAAGAGTTTATGGAGTTGCTTTTCAGGAATGCTGCTCCAGACACATACTCATCCACTCCACTCACAGCTTTTTGTTCATTTTAAATACTGCCTGGCTTTTCAAAAGGTGATTTCAAGGCCATTTAATTGAGGAAGTCAATTCCTCAGCTAAACCATTTTTATTAGAACATTTAAGGAGTGAATCCTGTAGTGCTTAAGTTTATCTGCTTTCTCTAGCTTCCAGGGACTGAGGGAAATCTCATTTTAGGGGTTTGGTTGACTTCTCTCTCAGGTGAAATGACAAGTCTCCATGAGTTTACAACCATACGGCTAACATGGGACCCCTTTACCAGAAATCAGTTTCTAGTGACCAACAGAATCAAGAATTTCAAATGAAGCAAAACTTCTACATCTCTCCTGAGTATAACATTGGATATCTACTTCATGGCTTTCAAATGGACACAGACAGCAAGTTTCAGATGTGCTGCCCATCAGTCCTGGGCAAATTATTTCAGAGGATAAGAGCAAGCAGGAGATGAACTGAAAACTCTGCCTGCAGTCTGGCTGCTCATCACAGTTTAGCCTACACTCTGAAGATGCACATCCAGGAGGTCACTGCTAACCTCTTCCCAAGTACAGAACCATGCTTTGAACGCTTAGGTTTTGGATACATTAGAAGCTTGTGGGTATATACGCCAAAAAAATGCTGTTAAATAAATATTCTGAACAAAACATAATATGATGCCAAGATGGAGAATTAGCACAGTACCTTCCCAGCTCAGCACCACTGTCCTGAACAACAAAATCCCCACTGACACCAAAGGGCAGGACCACTGAAGCTGTCTCAAAGGAACATGAATGCAACTACTAGAGATATCCCTTTGTGTTATCACCTTTATCCATTGTAAAGAAATAATGTGTCCACTCGCAAATAACATGTCCTGGCTGACACCTTGGGTACTCTCTTAATTCTGCTCAGATACGCAGCTGCAGCTAAACACAGTGCCAGAACAGTGTACAAACACACATGCATTTGCAGCATGGTCAGTGTGACTGCACAAACATTTCACTGGCTCTTGGTCAGCCTGTGGCACCTTCTGCATAGTGCCACATGGAGACCTTGAACTTCCCAGTCAGGAATGGAAGTATCACTTCCCCCTGTCTCATCTTTACTGACACAACCTGGTGGGATGGCAGCCGCTGGGTGGTGGCAGCTGCTGACATGCACACGGAAAGAATCAACCCCAAGGTTGCACTGAGAGGTGTGATTAAAGTTGCTCATTAGAACACAAAAGCACCTAAACTGAGGGTCAGCAAGGCTGGTCACATCAAGGGAGGGGAAGGACCACAGCTGGAGGTGTGGTCCTGTACAGAAAGGCTGAGGGACACTGCACCACATCCATCCCACGGGGACAGGCTTTGTCTGCCGCAGCCGACCGATGCCCACTCCCCCCCCTCCACTGACCCAGGGTCAGAGGCACACATGCTGGCCTTGAACTCCCCTTCTGTCTCTCTGCAGTCTCCCTGCCATATTAATTACCATTTCCCTCTGCCCAGGCCAGAAAACAACCTTCACTGCATTAGTGCTAATTAAGAAGAGTGAGCTTCCTATCCTGGCTGCTTAAATCACACTCCTCCACTCATTCAGAGCAGAAAGGAGTGCTGACAATCTTATTAAAAGCAGAAGGAAACACCTTGGCCATGCTTCGAGCTGGCATACAGGACGGTAAGCTCCCGTCCTTCTGTGGGGACAGCAAAGCTGCAAATGTCAGCACAGGAACAGAAGGGGAGGGTGAGAAGAATGACACATTTTCTGGGACTTGGAGATCTGTACCTCAGGGAGATGGGAAGAGCATCACCTTTGAAAATATTTTTGATTTGAAAACACAACACTTGAAATGAGTATGTTGAAAACCCAGCCCTGTTTGCAGAGTGCCGTGGAACTCTCCATTAAAACATGGACCTGAAGCAGCCCTGGAGGATGGCTTTCCAGAGCCACCAGGTTTGGGAAACACCTGATTTTCTCAGTATGCTGGCAAGATTTTGTTTTGCTTGAGCCACGTAAACAGATAAAGTCAGTAACAAGGTACCATCACCTCCTGTTGAGTTGCAGCCTGTGAAGGATAGTCTCCCTCTTGGACACTGTGCCCATTACCCCCCTCATGCCCACTGACCTACACAAACTCCTTTCTGCAGCAATCAGCCTGACACATAGATTGTTTTCTCTGTAAAAGTGATCTTCTTGGCTCATGTGCTTGCCAGTTTTAATTAGATTGTAATAACAGACGGTATTAAATTATAATGGGGGGACCATGAAGGCAAGAGTCCAACACTACAGATAAACTGCCTTCTAATGTATTAAATATAATTCTTTGAAACACCATCATCTATCCGTCTGGATACTCAAGATCCAATGGACACAGAAATTCATAGAATCATAGAATGGTAAGGTTGGAAGGGACCTCAAAGATCATCTAGTTCCAACCCCCTGCCATAGGCAGGGACACTTCCCACTAGTACAGGTTACTCAAGGCCTCATCCAACCTGGCCTTGTACACCTCCAGGGAGGGAGCAGCCACAACCTCCCTGGGCAACCTGTTCCAGTGTCTCACCACCCTCACTGTAAAGAACTTCCTCCTAACATCCAGTCTAAATCTCCCCCCTGCCAGTTTAAACCCATGTCCCCTCATCCTGTCATTGCAAGACCTTGTAAATAGTCTCTCCCCAGCCTTCCTGTCAGCCCCCTTCAGGCTTGAGGGCTGGAAACTCGTGACTTCAGCCAGGATGAGAGAGAACTCTGATTCAGTCCTGAATAAGCTACAGAGTCTTGTACTGTCTCTCATCCCCAAAATTATTGACCAACCAAAATTCCCAAGACTTAATCTACTTTTACCACCAGAAAACACAGAGATCCAGCAGAACAACATGTCTTATTCTCCTTTAGTGGTCAGCCCATAAAATTATTAACTGCTTCTATCATGTGTTCTGTCAGTGCAAGTGGAAGCAGTTTAGGCTGTGAAGCAAAAGGTTCCTGCTCTGCTAGAAAAGGTTTTATGGAATTCATGGATTTTTTGTTTTGTTTAGTTTATGTTTCTGAAAAGCTAAGAAAATTCAATTAGAAAAATATTTGTTAAGAGAATATGATTCATGTTGTAAAGCAAGGAAAATAAAGACAGTCTCCTTATTTCATAAGTATCAAGATGTCATCTCTTGCCATCTCCTGATTATTTTCCACAGGCATCAAGCCCTGCTGGTAGCATAGGACAGCCCATACATGAGCTGTTGCAGCTGCTGTGACCCCTACACAAGGACATGTCCAGAACATGGCTATGCCAGAGCTCTGGAGTTCCAGCCCAGGTCATCAGCAACCCTGAAGAGCAGACCTGGAGAGCAGACATCCACATGACTATTGCTTTTCAAAGTACAACTTTGTGCAAGACATGGATCGCCCTACACAGAATATGCATGAGATGTGACTGGAGAAGACCTAGAGTGATCAGGAGTTTGAGTTCAGCAATCTCTGAGCCCTCCGCACTTGGTCGTGTTCCTCTGGGAATGGCAGATGTGTGTTAATCACATTCTATTGTTTTAATTTTTATTGGTGAACGACTTTCAGAATCAATAGAAGGCAATGTCCTGCTGTGGAAAAGATGCAGGTTAAGAGGCACAAGTGGTGGAAAGTCCAAGATGCACAAAGCCTGACTGGCTCTGCTCAGAGCACGCGCAAGACGAGGCTGATTTCTCCTTGCACCAGAGGGCTAAATCACATTAAGTCATCCACAGGAGCATTAAATAGTTTCCTGACATTACATTTCTATGTAAGCAGTTAAAGCTGTTGCCATAGGAACATTAACAAATATAGTGATGTGTATAATTGTGAGCAAGATGGACTGGGAGAAAGAAAGACGATGGTCTATGCTGATGACAAAGTTCAGACACTCTGCACTGTGTTGCTTGTCCAAGCCCTGAGAGCTGGGAGCACTGGCAGTCTCCTGCAACCCTCAGCAGAGTGGGATCAGGGAGCATCATCACAGCCCTGGCTCAGGGGCAGCTTTTGCAGCAGCAATCACTCGTCAAGGCAATCCTGGACCCAGACCAGCTCCTGGCCCAGGAAAGCAGGCCCTGCCCGGTTGGTGGCTGCCCTGTCACATACTGTTGACAGAGCAGGACTTCAGGGAAGAGGCCAGGCTTTCATCCTGGTAGCTTGTGCCCTCCTTCCCCTTGTTCCCCCCGCTTTACAAAAATAGAAAGAACACATGTTCCCATTAGTCACTTGCTGGAGGGGAGCTGTGGGGTATGTGCTGACAGGCTGAGCACTGAAGTCTAATTTGAATACAATTTGCATACTCCAGGTAGACAAAGTGCAGCTGTATTAAAAAGGTACAAAGTGCAACAGCAGTCTGGTGACATTGACCAGAAGTGAAGCCTTTTCCCAGTGTGTTTCCCAACACACTGGTGAGGGCTCCTCGCGGCTACGAATGCCCAGCCTGGCTGGTTCCAGGGAGGCTCTTAATTAAACTCCCACTTGCCAAGAACAGTTTGAATTTGCAGGAGTGAGGACACGTCCTCATGGGAACATCAGACAGAGGGTTTTTCCCTCTGGATAGCACCACATGCTAGCTCCAGCAAGCAGGAGACATTTCAAGGTAATTCGAATGCTGTTGACTAAGCTGGAATTCTGCACATTGTTTGCAGCCATTCCGTTAGGACTAATGAGCGTCTAACGCTTATCGTCGCTCTGAACGCAAGCCGTCCCTCCTCACTGACATCCTCTTGATCTTGAAAAGCTCACTGATCTCTGGCTTCAGCATAACCCCTGGGAGCTCAGAGGTTAAGTTTTGGGGATGCAATCAGTGTCTGAGCCAGGCAGGACACATCTGCACCAAGGTGATGTCAAGGCAGTGCTGGGCAGGAAGAAAGCCCTGTCTGTGTGTGCTGTGCACCAATTCAAGACACAGAAGATGCTGCAGCAAGAGCAGGACATCTCACCAGTGCTTCACCAGACCTCTGCAGCTCTGCCAAGACCAGTGGTCAACAAATATCAACTATCGTGTGCAAGAAAACATCATATGTATTGCATTTCTGTCCATCTATAGGTCCACCATGAATTTTCAACATAAGAAAACAAAAAATGTATTATTTCATTAGCTTATCAGCACTGTTGCATACATGAGGGCAAAAATAATGCACTAGCTATTACTTTGCCTATATAGTTCACGAAATACAGAGGAAAGAGGCTTTTCATCTTCTTACGTTCCCAAATAAAGAGCTCAGAACATGATTTTTTTCCTCTTTAAATATCTGCTCATTTGCAGTTATTTAATAGACAGCCCTATGGCTAGATTTAGACTATAATCTCTACATGAAAGTATGGAACCCAGACACAAAACACAGTAAGTTGCTAGTATTTTATCAAAATGGATCTAAAAATGGATACAATTTGGAAGAAAGGATCTGGAATGAGTTAAACCTGTCTAGTCAGTTCTGGAAAAAGGTTATATTCAGCTTTAATTCCTGCAGCCATGTTAGTTTGTAATCTTTATCAGGTTCTAAAGCAGAGCCATTATCCATAGCATGAGGCCATATGCATCTGCAATACGAGCAAAGTCTTGTGTTTAAGTCCTATTCCTGTTCAACCACGTGCAAAATACATCCTCCTCTACTCCACTCCAAAGCAAACTCCATCCATCAACAGGACACACTAGTGCTTTCTGGACTTTTCACTAAGCAGGGTGACTTGCAGATGCCTTGCGTATCTCCTACTTTCTTGCTCTCCCTGGGTAGGAAGCTGTTTATAGATTGATTTTTTTTTCTTTCCAGATGTTTCTTATATGCTCCCTCTGTTGCTGCAGTGGGGATGAGGTGGACCTGCCAGTTGGGGTAAAACTTAATGACAGACATTTGGGCTTGTGAAGTTTGAGGTTTCTCCTGCTCTCCCAGAGAGAAGGAGATTCCTCTCTTCGTGGCTCTGTTGTTCATCCATCCTCAAATACTCTGATATTTTTCCCACCCTAAGGATCTTTTGCTGTATGAGTTTCCTTGAACATCATTCTTCACTCCTGTTCCATGCACCAGGAGCTCTGAGTAGAGCCAGCACAGAAGCCCAGAAGACTGTTTTCAGTGTACTGATTACAATAGATATAAAATAATATTTCGTGCAAGTTCAGAGGGAATAATTAAACATTGCTCTCAGCTCTCGGCAATGACTTTTACAACACTGTGTAATGAGTTACCACATTTTGACCTTTACTTCTAGCTCACTTTCTGTGATTTGTTGAGAAAACTTTGAAGACCAGAAAAGCAAAACTAAACTGAGGAGCATCAGAAGATGGGCACAGGCTAGGCTAGCTGGTGCTACACATAAAAGAGAGCCAAGAGCAGGTATTGTATGGGGAGCAACCCAACTACTTCCTAGTGTTGGATCTAATAGCAAATTACCAAAGAGACACTACACATTACTACAATCTGCACATCAAACCAGGCAGAAAGCAACCTGCAATTATACAATTAGATTGATACACAAGCTTCCCGCCAGTGTTTATTTCTGCTGCCAATCATGCTGCTTACTGGAAAACAAGGGCTCTCACCATCCAGCCTGCCTCACACTTCTCCTCTATGCTGTTCCATTTTGAGGGGCTTTAGTGATCATTTTTCATTCTTTAAACAGCCTGATGGAAGTGTCTTTAGGGTTACACCTTGATCAGGTACCTCTCAGCTGTACTTAAATTCATCTCTACTTGTGGTGCATGATCTATCCCAGCAGCACAAGCTGCATGGAACGTGAGAGTGAGAAAGAAGGAACAAATAAATGTTTGTTATTAGCTGATGAAAGCAGCTGATTGAAACCTAACAAACCCCTTGATTTCAAGTGAAAATTACTAAGTGAAAATCATGCTGTGCCCTGGCAAAGCCCAGTAAAGGTGAATGCAACTAGTCTTTGTATCTGAGCTTAGTCTCACAAGGTAGTGCCTCTAAGTGACTAAATGTTGAGCACATCTCAGATCTTTCAAACAAGTCTGCCAGCTCAGGTCCAATGCATGTGTGATCACACGCCTCCCTGTGATCTTTTATATTCCCACCTATCTTTAACAACACCTACTCAATGTTGCACCTTCTGTGTCTCTTGAGCATGGTTCAGGTACGTAGAGCTCAGTGCCATGAGCTCTATGCCTTTTGTAAAGCCTGTGCCCTGAACTGACCAGGTAAGTCTGCAGAGCAGATGTTATTTATACAGAGCTTACTGATCCCAACAGACAATGACCTGCCTGGGTGCAGAACCATCACAAAGGGATGTTGGATTGCACCATGTCTTTATGAAGAAAGGGTTCTGACACCCACCCCACCTGTTAGGACAGAGGCAGGAAAGCCAATGAGGGTGAACACTCCATCATGAGAACACCATTTTGGGTGGGGAGAACAGAGATGCAGAACCCATCAACAGACGTGATGCACATGGCTGCCCTGTGTGCAGGTACCAAGGCATTGTGTTGACTGGATATTGCTGCTGTCAGACACGTTAGCCACAAACACACCTTCCACAGCCACAGCTTTACAGATTTTGAACATATCTGCCAATAAAACATTTGACAACAGTTTTCTTTTCACAAATTGCTGTGTTCAGCTTTCTAGATTTCATTTATCTTCCTATCATATCTCACCACAGAAGAGTTCTTCATTTCCCAATGAATGTTGAGAGATTCCTCAAAAATGCCTGCAGCACTTAGCAGCTCCAGTTTCAGTGACTCACACAAGCATTTTCTGGAGCCCACATTTCATGCTGGTGACAAATGATTCAGAAATGTGGAGGCACAATAGCAAAGAGACGTGGAGTGGCATCTGCAAGAACTCGTGGCATCACCCTAGCAGCACGGGCTGTGAGCATTGAAAGGACAAACCCAAGCCTGAGTTACAGAATCTGGAACTCATCTACTTGCTTGGGTAGCTGATGCCACGGCTGCAAGACTCAGTTTGCTCTGATTCACTCCTTCCCATCTCATGGGATCAGCTCTCTAACTCTTCCCTCTCACCCATTTTAATCCTGAACGTTATCTCACTGCGCCTCGGGATCACCAGCTCCTGCACACACACAGATTAACAGACCTAATGCTAGCAAAGTGGAAATTCCTCCTGCTCTCTTTCCTCTGAGAAACACATACTTTGACAGAGGAGCAGGTCTTCCTTCAGTATGTGTGTCAGCACTCCCATTTTGACCATTTTTAATGACAATCGGAACATTTCAAGTTGTCACACAGTGCTATAGCTTTTGGAAAGCACGTGCATGGATTTCAATGAAACAGTTAAACAGAGAATAAAAGTCCCCAGCTCCCTGTACTGGGAAGAGCTTATCCGTGTATGAAAAACCAAGTATCTGCTCACGGCCTTGCAGAAGCACAGTATTCCTAACGATGGCAAAATCAGAGTTCAGATAACACAATGCAGTAGATCAGAAAGTACCCAGATATGCAGCAATCACTCACAGGGTTCATGGACCACCTGAGGCTGGGGTGGGGTTTACTTGTATTGAGATGAAAATTTAATATCTGACTTACATCACAGAAATATAGAACAAAGTTATCAAAAAAGTTACCAGAGTTATCAGGAAATATCACCTCTTGCACAGGGCTAGCCAGCTTTATGCCCTGATCTGAGCAGATTTATTACCCAACGAGGAAGTTCTTCATCTGTAAACCACCTAGGAGTGGCAAATAGGCAAATTTCTAATGAATAACGGCTTTCTCTAAACCCATCTGAGAATACACCAATTCTTTGCTGCTAGTATCTACTTTTGAGCTGTGCCACACTTTGGACTTTTTCTTTGGACTTTGAGTTGAGAGCTTTTCTCCATTCAGTACCAAAAAGGTTGTCTGGATGTTGTTGTACAGGGGTTTGAGAAAAAGTCACATTCAGACTCAATCTAACAGGCAACACTTTACAGCATTTTAGAGTCAACAATACTTAACTTACTGACTCAGGACACACTTTGGCAACATCCAGAGTCATGAAACTTGGAGCAGCTATGCAAAAAAAATATTCCATTTCCTCTCTTGCTTTCCCAGAAACTTCAAAAAGTTAGAGGTAAAATGTAAACCAGGTATTTCTCACTATGTGGACCTTTTACCTGAAACATCACAATAAAATCTTTCAAACAAGCCTTTTCTCTTTTTGGCATCATGGATGAGCAGGAGAGTCCTAGCAGCCTGTCAGGACTATCACCAGCACGGTCCCCAGAGAGCACATGAAGCATTCCTTGCACTGCATCTTGGCAGAGACTCTTTCATAAAGTGACGCAATGTTTGGATATACAGAGGAAGCTAAGTTATGTACCAGCTTGGTATTAACATGAAGTCTCCTTCCTCAGGGGTCAGGAGGCCAGAAAGGCTCCATCTAAAGTTTCAAAGTACACAGGGACTCAGCTGTGCCTTTTGCTTGTCAAAATAAATTTGGGATTAAAACTGAATGCAGGGACCTGGAAATGCAGATAACACCAGGAAAACTCAAACACCAGGTCACACAGTGGACAGCTGGCCACCAGCACGACCAGCACCTGTCCTTCCTTGGGTCCTGACCAGGATCTGCACAGCTTTACGCTTCTCATCACAGTTCCTGCATTACAAGCCCTTCCAATGACATTTTTTCGCACTGGGCAAAGAAAATTTTCTGGGTTTAAGAGACTTATAGTAGGTTGCAAACAAATGGATCAAACTGTGCTCCTCCATTTTTAACATAATCCAAGCAGAAAGCACTTACCATCAGTGCACGAGGAGCTCGGCCATACTGGGGAGGTGCAGCCCAGCAGTAGGAGCAAAGGTAGAAAATGGAGGATGCAGATTATAAAATTCAGTCACATTTTAAAATTTTCTGCTACAATAATTCACTTTATGTAGAATTAATGTGGCTGATTGAACGTTTGTGCTGTAATTTACTTATAATTAACATTTTATGGTGAACAGATTTCACCATCTCCTTCATGCTGTGAACTCCAAGCCATAGGTCAAAAATAGAGATGAAACAGATAAGCACAAAATATTCTCACTGAAATATTAATGAGATTTTAATTTACTACTTTAAAAATACATCTTTCATCAATGCCTGTATATCAAATAATTATTTTATTTTTTTTTACATTGTATTAAAAATATAATGAACTTTCCTAACTGGTTGAAAGACCCTGAAATATCTATTGTGATGAGACAGCTCAGGGGAACAAAAAGGTCCAAACATTCAGAATCTCGCATGGTGATTGGATGAGAGTCATTCTCAAACTGACCATCATACCTTTACTGACCAAAACAGGGGGTCTCCAGTCTCACAGACCCTTGGTCCAGCAGAGAGCTGCTCTTCTTCCCACCAAGATCTTATTTAAAAGCATAAGGTTAGTCTCTAAACAAATTCAACTGCCACAAACATCTTAATGTGTTTTAAGAGAAGTTGTGGCATTCACTGTGAGATCTAGTACATCCAAGGTGCTGCTCTGATCAGGTGTTCTGATCTTTTAAGCTAGTTCTGCCTCTACCACTAAGACACCGTGAGTCAGAGGAAAAATGCTCTTCCTGGTCTAGAAAGCCAGCCAAAAGAAAACTTGTAGAAAATCTCAAATACACTCACATCTCCTTCAAGCTGTCTTTCTGTTACCTAAAGATGACAGACCACATCAGAATAAATTATCAGTCATCTGCAATTCAGACAGTTTCCTATATTCCAATGTGCTATCAAACGGGCAACTGAGGACATTCCCGGAATGGCCTGGTGACAGAGAATGAAGATATGGGATGACAATGAAAAAGTCAGCAGAAAATCATAAGTCAATGGAACTATTTTATGCTCTTTACTTCCTAGCCTGCACCAGTCCATTGAAAAGGCTCATTAGAATTTCAAATGAAAAGCTGAATAATACAAGCATTATAAATCTGGTACAAACAAACCTAAAATGAATCAAGAAAAATACACATGGAATTTTCCTTCTTGAACTACACTGCTTTTCCCTACAGGTTAGTTTGCTGGGAATCAACAACTATTTGTTTTTGGGCTAAGCTTTTTCTTCTATTTTTAAACTGACTTTACTTACTTGAAGTTAAGGCCAGTGCCTGCCTGTCTCCCTGTCCCTCTACAGCTCGAGGAACGGAACCTAGACATGTTTCAGGTTCCTCTATACAGCCATAGGCTTTTCCTTTTTTTCCTTTAAAGACACTGCAAGTGAAAATAAAAATTTATTTACTCGTGAAAGAAATCTCAAGAGAAATCAGAGCCTGAGCTCACCGCAGCATCCCACCACAGAACGACTCCTAACAGGAAGTTAAATTCTTATCTACAGAAAATAGGACCAACAAGAAGGTGATTTCTGATGGCCTCCACCCCTTGTGTGATGTGGTAGCAGCATGTGGCTCTTTCCAAAGCTGTTCTGTGAGACCAGGGGACTTATTTCATACAAATATCTCTGATGATGATTAGAACTATTGTTCATCAGAAGTCCTTTAAAAAGAAAATAAACCCTTAATATTTCCTTTCAGATAAAACAAATCTGGCCATTTTTAGTATATAGCAAAGGAAAAAAAAGGTAGCAATTTACTACCAAAATTTGAGTGAGTGAATGCATTGCTTCTGAGAATAGCAAGAAAAAGGCCAAAGTTATTAGAAAATGCATAATCCTATATTAAAGAGTAAACTTTACACAGCATTTGAATTGTTGGGGGGGGGATATTAACATTTTTCATTATCAGAATTAAAAATCCCAAACCACAAACTCCAAACAACATGGTAGGAAAAAAAATCCCGAACCACAGCAAGTGAATATTGAGTGAAGGCTTTTAAACTAAAACTATAGCACAGCACTCACAGAGATCCCAGTAAAACTTCTGGACTTCCAGACACTACCAGACACCACGACCACGTTTGTTAACGCGGAACGCTATGTTATGCTTTGGGAAGACAAAAGAAGCAGGAGGAACAGCTGACTCCCAAGTTAGGATGTCAACACAGCCCCACCAAGCCACTGGCCCAGTGTGCTGCAAAGGGATGGGGAGCATCAGTGACAGAACAGGACAAGAGAGTTGCCCTTAGGCTGCAGAAAGAGCTGCTGAAGCTGAATGACCAACAGTTGTTTAAAAAATAAAATTTGAACATTTCACTGCAGCAGAGGTCTTCATCCCTTTGATCTCTCACCTAGTGCTGATGTGCCACTGAGGTTACATGGACTCATCTTTAAATGAAGTATTAATGAGGAGAAACTATTCTGACAGATGTTCTCTCTGTACTTTCTCATTCCCAGGATCTCTGTTACCGTTTTCTTAACATATACGACTTTTTTTCTAGAACACCAACTAGGCTTCTACTCCAATATTGGGCTAAACCTCGAGAGACTGGATTCCACAGGCATCTGCTCAAAGACAACCATAACACAAAAGCTGAGTGAGAAGCTGAAACTCTATCCGCCGAGTCCCAGAAATGTTATTTATGAAGCACCAAGTTCATCTGGCGGAGATGTGAAATGCGGCTGAAACCTGGGGCCAAAGCATAGCCTGAGAGATTTGGACAGAACATGACCCTCCGGCCTCACCAGCGAGTCCCCTCCTTGGACAGGGTGTGCAGGATTCCTGTGCTCGGGAGTAGGGAACACAGACTACAGAGGTATTAAAGCAGCTTTCTGCCTCGGAAGGAAAGCGAAAGGAAATAACGACACAAATAAACAAACACTCCAAAGATAACAATGAAATCTCACCAGTTGCAGCACATGTCCACTCAGCCTCTTTTTTTTTGTCTTAAGTGCCTTTCCTTAGCAAAAGCCATCAAACATCACGGTGAATTAGTAATTTTTTTTTTTTTGTTAGCAGCATCAAAGAATTAAAGCGAGGGAGAAAGGGAAAGCATGCAAGAGAGAAAAGGAGGGAGAGAAAGAGTGAGGTTAAACTCAAAGGCAGAGAGAGCGAAATGGACCAGATTATACAAAATTAAAAAGCAAATACGCACAGACAATTTGTGCCGAGTGATTGCAAGCAATTACAGTCCGGCTTTTCTGGAGGGAAAATTGGGGGGGGGGGGGAAGGTTATTTCAGCTTAAAAGGAGACTTTATTCATTCCTGATCAGCTTCTCCTACTATTCTCTCTTTTATTCTTGGATATCAATTTAAAAAAAAAAATCACCCTTCAGATGTTACATGTCTAACCCTGGGAATCCCACCCCTGGGCAGAGAGGGAGGATTTCAGCTTCCAATTGGCTCTTTCTATAGCCCTGAAAAAGCAATTTGCTCATAAAGGATAAAAAAAAAAAAAGAGAGAGAGAGAAAAAAAAGAAAAGAAAAAAAAGAAAAGAAAAGAAAAGAAAAGAAAAGAAAAGAAAAGAAAAGAAAAGAAAAGAAAAGAAAAGAAAAGAAAAGAAAAGAAAAGAAAAGAAAAGAAAAGAGAAAAGAAAAGAAAAGAGAAAGAAAAAAGAAAGAAAAAGAAAAGAAAGGGGGGAAAAAGAAAGAAAAATAAAAGAAGGGTCTGGGGGTTGGAAAGAGAAAGAAAGAAAAGGAGGGTAAAAAAGGAAAATCACAACAAGGGCACGCACTTCTCTTGGAAGAGAGCTTCAATTTTACTGTAATTGTCTGAAGAAGAGCTGCTTTGATCTACAGAATTATTATTACGCTTCCAAAGCCACCTGCTAATGTCACAGCTGGGCTTGGGATGAGCACGCCAAGGGGACCAGGGGTGACCTGGGGCTTGCCCCAGCCGTGGGTCCCTCTCCCCCTCTCCTTTGTGTCTCTGACCTTGATCTGAGGAGCACCCAAAGCCAGCACCCTGCCTAGGAACTGGGGCTCTGGAGCGACTGCTGGCTCCTGCTGAGCCACTCAGCTGGGGAGGGGGATTAAAGCACTGCCATCGCCTCTCTGTGAGGATCAGGGCACAGGGCTTACAGCAATAGATTTTCCTGCTTTTTGGTCTCACTCCACCACCAGATGAAGCAATGGGAAGAGGATTCAAGGCCTTTATCGTATTTCTTGTCTTATGTAACTACTTGTTGTAAAATTATTTTTTTCAGTTACAACTAAATAATGCCCAGTGTTTGAAATGCATCTCCCTTGACCCCAAATTCAGTCAAATTCCAGTGACAGCAGTTAGAAAAATGAGGCTGAGCTCCCAGTGGAACGGTGGTGGGGTCCTAGCACAGACCTAGTAGGCAGAGCAGAAAAAGGGGAGTAAAAAGGACTCTGGGATTTTCCATTCCACGGCAAGATACAGACCACGGTAAAAGGAATGCCACCGCCTTCACATTCACTGTGCAAGTACAGGGCAGTTCCAGTTCTTACAATTAAATTTCCCCTAAAATTTCAAGAAGTCTCTAATGCAGCAGCAGCATCTGCCACTGTGGACTAGAACTGTACACTGTCACTACTGGTCTGAAGTGGTTTGGCTTTGTCAGGTCCAGACTGTTCCACATAACACAGAGAAACTCCACTGCTTTCCTGTTTTCTTACTTTTCTGCATCATCTCCGTACTTGTATGGGAACACATTCCAGGAATACAGGTAGTCTATGGAGATATTTTTTAGGGTGACTAAGATTCAAAGTCCAAAACTTCTGCTCTGTGAAGAGCTGGCATTTGAAGGAGGAGTTTGGGTTTTTTAATTTTTTTTTTTTTAATCAAACAGTCAGAGGTGCTGCTCTTCAAATATAAAACCTCTTATCCACAAAGCCCAGCTCTGAGGTGCAGCACAGCATCCAGAATTCAGAGCAGCAGCAGCATTCAGCCACTGTGACCAAGTGTTTGTGTGACTCACTGAAAACAGTGAGTTTTCTCAACAAGAATGTTGAGATTTTGCAGCTTTCCAGTGAGTAAAGAACCCTACGCCTAGGAAGTTTTCAAGACACTTATGATCTTAGAGTCTTCCCATTATTATATACAAAAATAATACTTTGTGTAAGTAAAGGTTTCTAAAATCATCTTTCTGCAATTTTTCTCTGCTTGGATGGACTCCGAGTCCTGGCAGCTGGCAGGCTGCCTGTGAAAAATGGTACAAATAATTCCTTAAAAGTCCCTAACATCCTTCTGAAATAGTTTGCCTGTAAAATATGTAGCATGCACAAAATACACCGAGGCGTGGTGTGACATGAACAATTTATTGGCATTAGCCTGGGATGAGCCACATAAGTCATGCAGGGCTTCACTACTCCTAAGTATTGCCGTCATCTCCAACGCATCAATAACACCTTGACTCTATTGCCTCCTCGCACGAGCGTTGTATCTATCTGCACTATAAACACAGACAGTTTTTCAGTCAAAAGAGTAATAGGCAAATAGCTGGATTTCACTCATTTTGTGTTCTCCAGGTAGTAAAACAGACACATATTTAATGCACATATCAAAAAGTGCAGTCCAATAAGTAGAGAGAGTCATATTTCCAAGTTAGTTTATAGATGGCTGTATTTTATGGCTGTACCATATATGCATGGAGATAAATGGAGATAAATATCTGCAGAGCCAGGATCTGCACACATGAAACAGAGGATTGGAGAGATACAAGACAAAGCACATGGTAAAAATAATCATAATTTCTATATACAGTTAACAGAAGCCTAGGAAGGTTTAGGTTGGAAGGGATCTTAAGGATTATCTAGTTCCAATCCCTCCCGGCATGGGCAGGGACATCTCCTACTAGAGGTGTCCCAGTTACAAACTCTTAACTGAAATGACTACTTACAAGTGAAATGTGAGGTTATGCAGAGTCCCCCCATACTGATCCTAGAGGTTGCCATTAGAGCTATTGCTCTTTTGCTTCCTAATTTTGCTAACTGATAATTACGAAGTCTCTAATTCCAACTTTCCTTTGTTGGCAACACACTCTGGGTCAGCAAATAAATTAATCTACCTCTACACCTCAGTTTCTCCAACTGCAATACAGGGGAACACATATCCATCACTAAGTCCTGTAGGAGTTAATCTGTTAATGTTTGTATCAATCAAGTTGTCAAGTGCTGTTTAAGTGCTTATTATTACTCATAAAATAATTCTCTCCTTCAGGACTCCATAGGTTTGCAAATGCTTCTTTCATCACATAGGTGAAGTTCTTCTGGGGCAAGTGAGATGACCTGGATTAGGGGCGATCAAACACTTCTCTTCAGAACACCAAGTGCTACAGAGCAAGGCAGGTCAAATATTCCTGACCGTTAGCTCCTGAGCTGCAGAACACTTTGTCCTGTCTGTTTCACTACCACACATGTGCCACCTGCACTCAGCACTGATCAGGGAGCTGATGCAGCACCTTATGCCCAAGAAACATTACACACAACCTCGTGTGACCATCCTCCCCAGGAGGCAGGTCTTAGGAAGGGTCTTCCCTTTGATCTGTTCTTCCTCCAGTGCAAGACCTCCTTTTTTGGACTGGAAATTGTCAGACACAAACTCTGAGGAGATGTTCTGTTTATCCAGAACATGTGCTCTGACTGTTCCTGAGAGAAGCTGTCTATGCAGGAAGCCTGGCTCTAAAACACCTTGTGGAGAGGTCCTACTCTGTGGCATGTGCTCTACCCAGCTTTAGTATCTGGGCAGGAGCAGGGACAAACCTTTAGTCCACATCTTCAATGTCCTCAGAAGTGTCTTACAGGCACACTGTGACATCAGAACACATAACACAGTCAAACATCTTCTGGAACCCTCAGAGTAAGGCTGTGCACATGGTGCTGGCCTGAAGTTGGCAGAGTCCCACAGTTACTCCACTGACACTGCACAGTTGCCCTACACAGTTGCAAGAGCTTTTTGAGACTTCTCAACGGCCAATACAGAGTATCAGCTCCGACATACAGAGGTAGTGCTCTTCATCTGTACAACTCCTGTCTGTACAAAAGGTGTGCAGGATTCCAGGCACGTGTTCGCTGGGATTCCTGGAGCCTGCAAGCACTGGGAGCCTCTTTAGGAAATAGAGGAGCTACTTGTGTAGTCTTCTCACAAAATGAATTCTCTCTACTGGCACCAGTGAAGCTAAATACAACTTATAAAATATTGAGCAGATCTTCATAAGGAATGCAGCTAAAAAAAGTGACACTTTAATTATTATCTTTATGCTCCAGAAACATCCCATCAATATGAGGAGTGGATAATTCACCAAGCTGTCCCAGCCACTCTGTAGAATCAGATGCTGGTGCATCATCTACACCAGGCTTGCAAACCTTAGTGCTGTGTATCTGTGTGCGTAGCCTCCAGTTATTTATCAGCTGTTTATGCATGCACTTGGTTATGGATTTAATTTATAAATGTTTATATTGTGGAGCATGAGATGATAAATTCAGAAGAAAAATAGCGACTCACAGAGTATAACCCTCCTGCTTGGTTTAGCTGAGAGCTTCCTCCCTCACACAGGTGGCTGGGCCTGGACCTTCCTGCCAGCAACAGCAGCCCAAAGAACTGAGACCTTGTGAAGGGGAGAGTTGCAAGCAAACCAGTCCTTCCACGTGATTTTCTCCACAGTGGTCTCAAGACAAATACAGTTCTTCCCACTTTTAGAGATCAGCTTAATGAGTCTTTTGCCCACAGCTGATCCTTGGGAAATAGATTTTGTGGCTGTTAATTGGGTAATTTCCAAATTATTTTTGTATTTTTGAACAAAGCCATGCTATATGCAAAACTGCAGACCCCTCAGTAAACCACATCATCAATGAATAATTATCTGCATAATTTCCTGTTAAAAAGCTCATTTCCCCCTGTTTCAGCACTGAGGGTCAGCCACTGAAACTCAAAGTCCATCGGTTTTTAAGCAAGACCTTTTTTTTAACCCCAAATTTCCTTCCTATCCTTGAGTCCATTTTCCCAAAAGATTTAAAGTAAAAACCTGCTTTTCCTTTAAATGTACATAGTTTTCTATTTTCTCAATGCACTCAGTATAAGGGAGGTAAATAGCTTCAATTAAACACCTGGCTGGACATGCTGACTGGGTATATAACTGATATTTCACTCTCTTACTGTCTTCAAGTGCCTCTTGCTATGTGCTACCATGGTAGAATGGCAGAAGGAACACACAGAATTCTGCTGGGTCCAAACACACATCTGAGCACATGGCCATGGGGAGCAGCTCTGGAATGTTAGTGGTTCATTAACAAGCATCTGATAACGAAGGGGCAGAGAGGCTAGTCCACCCTTTGTGTTACACTCCACTTTCCAAAGACTCCTGAATTTGTGGCATGGTTTCTGTGTCACAAGACACAGCTGAGGACTAACCCCCCCAGTTAAGGCCATGTAGAGGCTGGAGGCAACACAGGCGCTGAGCTCTGTGAGCAAACCTCTCCACCATTTATTTCCTTTACCTTTCCCTAAGACTAAGTACACATTTCAACTGGCATCCTGACTATGCTTGAAATCAACATTTGTGATCATTTTGATACATTTTTCATGCTCTCAAACAGTCTAGACCTGCACCACCCCTTGGTTTGAGTCTGAGATCTCTGCCCCCAACTTTCTAAAATTATTTGAGTTATTTCTTTTCTGTAAGAAGCTCTGCCAGCTCAGTGTTTGTTCTGCACTTTCAAGGGTATTTTATTTATTTTCTTCACTTTCAGCTATTGAAATCGGCAAGAACAAATTTATATAATGAGCCTTAATAACAGTTTCTCCCATAAAGTTGCCTATTTATCTCCTATTGCAGTGGTTTAGAAAGCACGAAAATGATGGAAAAATATAGGTGTAGTGATAAATCTCTGGAACTGATAGTGAATAATTTAAAATAGTCTTTATCTGTGGGGGTGATGCTTTAAACCCACCCGCTCTGTGTGAACCTCTCCCAGTCACTCACACTCCTCCTTTCATAATACTCACAGTAGTATCCTCTCCTCACAGACAAATAAAGCCCTGTTTATCTAAACCTTTTAATCCAAATCTGTTCTATCTCTCATCCTGCATCACTTACTCAACAGCTACCACCTTTATCTGTATGGTTTTGATGTCCTGGATCATTTTGGATGAGCTGAACTGCTGAGGGAGCACATGTATGATGTGCTGCCAGCCACACTCCAGAAAAGCTTCCTCACCCCACAGCAAAAAGGTCTAAAGTTATCAGCAGCAAAGATTCTTCTGTTGGTATTTCCCTCATAAACATTATGTAAGCAAATCAGAGGCAGTAGAAGAGCAGATCAGGTCTATGTTTTTCTAACCAGCAGGAATGACGCTATGTCGAGACCTACCCTGAAATGTGCACACTGTGTTCTCCACAGCAGCGCTCCCCCCAGCTCCGCCTTGGACCACAACATGGGGTACAACACCTCCCTTCCAGTGCTGTGAGGCTCACCCTCAAAACAAGAGGGTTGTTGTGGTTTGTACCACACCAGGTACACGCCCAACCCCAACAAAAGCCATGTCAGCATTTTGTTCTTAACCATTTATCCATTTTAATGGTGGGAAGAAGGAAGTATCACAAGCACTTTCTTTGCTCACAAGACTCTGCTGCTGAAAAGGATGAAAACCACCTTTATTTTCCCTCGGTTCTTTATTTACAGAACCATCTGCGTGCAGTTGCAGAGTCCGGCTGAGCCCAGCCTACATCCCTGTTTCCCTCCAGCACTAATTAGTAATGCAATCCCACAAAGAGTGAAGTTGCCCGAAACCTCCCCTCACTCACAATGATTTATGTTCAATTTGTACAAATGGAGAAAATGAGATTTCAAATTTCGATGCCATTTCTGCAATGAGGTGATTAAAAGAGAGAGAGGTATTGCGTTCTACTGTATAGAATATTGATCCCAGTGCTATTTTCCTTAGCAATAACCATTAGCTCAGTATTATTTGCAAACCTCTAATGTGAACCTGGAGATGTAATTTACATTTGTGCTTTACTTATTTGCTTTAACAAAACAACACAAAAGCTTTGGGTCTTTCAATCTATCCTTATTGTCAATAAAATTAGCAGTTCATAAAAAAATTAATGTATATGCAAAACCATCACTTCCTTGTAAACTACGTGGAGACTATAAACGTTGCTCAGAACAAAAGGGAGATAAACTATTAAAAGGCCCTGGCCATTTAACAAATTGAATACCAAACGGATTAAGATAGAGTTCTCTTTTGTCCCCTCCTTTAATTTCCGGGCCCTTGGGAGCCCACAAAAGTTTCAGAAGTCTGGAGAGGTTTCCCCGAGGAGCACGGTGTTGACAGGGGGTGTCTGATGGGAACATAATGGGCACGGGGAAGCACATGCTTCTGCTCACAACCGGTGCCGCGGCTGTTGCCATCGCCGGAGTCGCCCACTGCAGCCTGCCCGGCACAAAGCTCGCACGCCTGCACGGGCACACGCCTGCACGGGCACACGCGTCCTGCATGCAAATGCTCCTGGGGAGGACGCCCAGAAAGGGAAAACGAGAAGAAAGAGCGTAACCGTGAAAGAAAGGCGGAGAGGCCGCCGCTCAGGCCTCTCGGGCGGCCGTTTGTCAGCCCCCGACCCTTCAATGAGACAAGGCAGGTCTCCTCCCGTCGTGCTACTGCTCCCTGCAAAAACATCAGCTGCTTCTGCTGCCTGGCAGAGTTTAGGAGATGAGAACAAGGAAAGAAGAAGGGAAGGGCG